>MU001706.1:7033-192281 GCA_010093515.1 Lineolata rhizophorae
TTCGCCATTTCTCGTGCGCGCGCGTGGGAGGGAGGAAAAGCTCGTGCGTCCTCTTCAAGTATCCATTGTACAAGGAAGTCCTCTTGCTCTGGTGTCAATCGTTGTTGGTATACGTGGCTGGTTTGGCTGTTCTGTGTGCCTCGTACACGGGCAGAGAAGGTAGCTTGAGGGATGTTGTACGCCTTTGCAGCAGCTCTTTGACTAGTAAAAACACCAGCATTAAGATCGCGGATAGCTGCTTGAATAGATTCTTCACGGTTGTCCATTTTGGCAGTGTGGGTGGTGAGAAAACACGTGTTTTGTTGAGGGTGTTGAGTTCTGGGCAGTGAGTTGGAACCCCGGGTGACTCGGAACCCGGTCAGCTAGCTTAATGTCCTTTGTAAAAGGGCTTGCCAAGACGCTGCCGAAAGATTGACTTTCTGGACTGCCGTTGGTCTCTTAGGCTTTGAACTATCCTCTTTTAGAACAGTGGATTTGAGCACAGACTCCTGAAGCCCTTTCTGAATCACCATTAACTAGAAAAGCCTGTGAATTGAAGATAGTCCCGTGGTGCAACAGACTCGTTCCGGAGGTGATATAACTACTTGCCGCAATATTATCATCCACCGCTTGTTCATTCTCTTCAATGCTCAGTTCAATATCAAATAAGGCAAGGCAGACATAAATAGAAAGTGCTTTAGTGTCGGCTTTGTCGTGCCACATCTTTTAATGCGTATTTGGTCCTAGGGCCTTTTTGCAAGTGAATGCTTCATAATCCGTTGGTTGTCGTTCTACCACTAACTGGATTGCCCTGATTATATAAGCGGTCGGGCTTATACGACTTATGCAGGTTTCAACATGGACAGATTCAACAGGCTTCACGTGATAGCATCACGTGCGCGTATAGCTACAATTTAATGTAATTGGCATGTTTCTAAACTATGAGATCCTTAAATGGATATAACAGGGAGGAACGCATACATGTTGCACATCAACCATTCCCAAAAAATAAAATAAAAAATAAATAAAAAAAATAGAACACAGGAGTTTGCTGTTTGTTTTGCGAGTGCACTTGCTTCTAAACGGATTGAAATTAAAGAGCGAAAGATAGGGAAAAGAAAAGCACTGGAAAGCAGTATTTGGAACCGCAGTTTGCCAACGTTGACGTAGAGTCTTAGGCTCCAACCAAATCACGTCGCAATAGAGAAATCGAACAACGGTCTAGAAAAGTCGTAGCGAGACGGCATGTGGCTTGGTGAAGGTACGGAGCGTAGCAAGCGTGATTGGCGCTGCGTTCAAGTTCGTCTGCACTACGTAAGTGCCAGAATGGCGTAGCTTCTGTGCTTCTTTAGGCCAAAGTGCTGCAGGTTCGGTTATTCGAACAAGGATGGGGCAAAGAGGCGTCCGCAGCCTGTGATCCTTTCAATTTAACGAGGCCAGCACAGCCGCAATACCTAGCCAGCCACCGATAACGCCAACACGCCGCGAAGACTTAGACGAGGCTAAGACGGCCTGTATACAACTACAGGGTCGCCCCACCGAGGCCATGATCAGCAAACATTCGTTTAATGCATATTCGTTCTCGTGGCCAGCTCAGCTATATGGTTAAAATATTGCATTGACATTGCTCGGAAATGCCAAAGAACTATCGGTGGAGTTTGGCCCGTGCACGTTTGCCATTGGTCCTCGCAATCCAGCTTCTCGGTTTCACGGATGCGCAAATCATCACCACTTCGACGGGGGCGAGCCTCTCAGACGCAGCTTTGATCGGATACACTTCCGCATCGGTTTATAGTGACTGTGAGTCTTTGGAGGCCGTGAGCTCGCCGGCACTGGACTGATGACTCGACCGAAAGACATCACTTGGTACTGCCAACCAGGGTCGACGTGGTCCACCCTTGGACCGTACGCTAGATGCTGCACGACCGCTCCGGAGAATTGTCTGTTGCCGACGGCGTGCTTGAATACATCGCTGCTTGTAGGACCTAACTCGGAGCAAGTGGAGACATGGCAAGTAGGCTCGCAAAAGTTTTGTGCGCTCAAGCTTACGTTAAGAAAAGTACGGGCTCCGAGTATCAAACGGTTTGCGTTACGGGAACAATATTCGAGGGTGTCGAGGAAACGCGGAGTCTAATGAACTACGATTGTTGGCCACTATGGACCGGAGGAGATTGGGACGCGACGCGGGTAACCGGGGGTGTCAGCACGCGTAAGTGCAAACCACCGTTAAATCGGTCCTTGCTGACCTTTTCACAGCCACAGGTATTCCTTCAGCCACATCTGGGCCAACAACCAGCTCTCAGACCTCCACGTTTCAAGGATCGACCACATCGACTTCTCAATTGGAGACCAGCTCTGGCGGCTCCGATGACTCGGACAGCCCCGACAGTTCCGATAGCGGGTCATCGTTATCCACCGGAGGAATTGTAGGTACTGTTATTGGCTCAGTAGGAGCCGCTGCTCTGCTCTTCCTTGGATTTGTGCTAGTCTTCCGCCGCTCGCGTCGTTCGCGACAGCCAAGAAGACCTCCTGAACAGCGACTGCAAACGTTCTCAACGGAGGGACAAATGGCTGGAGGGGGACCCGGCCCTATTGGGCACGCCTCTCCGTCTGCTCAGCCAGTTGGTGGGAGCCCGCGAGCAAGCAGATAGATCGACTTCCGTAGTTTAAAGCTGTCTAAGGTTGGATCACAGCTGCGAAGCTCGTTGGACTTGTTGCATGTTGGCCCTCAAGCGGACAATGACCGGTGAATGTCTCCAATCGATGCCGAATGATCCATGAGCGCTTTGAGAATACTGGGCCGTCCGGACTTCCGAGCGAGATCCATGACCGACCATCCGTTCCTGTCTTTTACGGTTACGGAAGCGCCTTCTCTCAAAAGCAGTTCTACGCTCCTCTCGTATCCTCCGATAATAGCCTCCATTAGAGGAGTCCGGCCAGCACCAGACTGAAAGTTCACATATGTTTCTACACAAGAGCGAGGAAGGGAATCAATCAGGCGGCCGAGGCCGGCAGTGCAGCCGCCGGATGCGGCGTAGTGTAATGGAGTATCCCCGCTGGCATCTCGTGCGATTGCCGATGCCCCATTCCGCAACAACATATCGATGCACTCGACACTGCTACTTTTGACTGCTTCATGTAGCGGTGTTCGAGAATGACTTTTTATGGTAGCGCTATCGATGCGCCAAGATGCGGGGGCAGAATCGAGAAGTAATTTAAGAATTTCCTCATTGCCTTTAGAACATGCCAGATGCACTGGAGAGAAATGGTCGCCATGTTTCTCGATCCAATATGCGCAATATGAAGGGGCCCTATTGATCAATAGCCGTACAATCGAAGGGCATCCGAATCTTTTTCAAAGATCAGTGACGCGCAACAATAATGTGAAGGAATAGTACCTACTGCGCAGCGTATTCCAATGCGTTCGCACCATAGTCACCTTCACTTTTAACTTTCAAGGTAGCTCCTTTCGACATCAAAAAGGATACGATATTATGCTGGCCTTTCGTGATTGCGTAGAGCAAAGGGGTGTATCCATTGAAACCTTTTGCATCGATATTGGCACCATTGTCCAGAAGAAAAGCTAGGGGTTCGAGTCTTCCCGCCGCAGCCGCAATGTGGATCGGTTGGTCACCGTCGTCATTTACGGCATCCACCTTCAGGCCGCTGGACAAAAAAGGAGCTAGACAGCTACCATTGTCACATTCGGCAGCATAATGGAGAGGGGTCTGAGCGAACCTGTCACGAAAGTCGGACGAGGCGCCCCGTCGAATAAGCCATTTGACGACGTCAGTTTGCCCATGGAGTGCTGCGTGGAACAGACTTGTGCAACCAGTGCGGCCGCGGTGATTGACGTCAAAACCACGATCCAGGAGTTTGGTCATTATTTCTGTGTGTCCGCGAGATGCAGCAAATGACATTGCAGTCTTTCCCTTTGAATCTTCGGCTGTTATGCTTGCTCCGCGGTCTAGTAATATTTGGCAGACAGCAATTCTCCCGCACAAAGATGCGCACATTAGAGGAGTGCAGCCCGTGGTATCTTGGCCTGGCTTCCACGAGCGCAGAGCGCAAGTCGCATTGATATCAGCGCCGCGATCGAGTATGTATTCAATCTCGGCTCGGCATTCTGGTTTTGCCATGGCTAGGAAATGGATTGTCGCGAATCCATCGGCCCACCCCGAAAATCCGCAGCCTTTGCTGTCTCGAATATTCTTTTCAAGCTCGGGCCATCGAATTTTGTTGTGCGCATCGCTCGCCCATGGCAATTCAATTTCGTAATTGTCCTTCAGAAACCGGCACGCTATGGCAGCGGCCTTTCGGCGCTCGCCAAGACTCAACAGCTTCTCGATTTCTTCGCTATGCTTGATAAATCTCTCTGCCAATGGAAGCTCACTCAACGGAAGCTCAGATCTCCACGTGTCGGCCTCTTCTACATTTCCTAGCCTTGTGTGGATGTCGACAAGCAGCTTCACCGATTCGTAATAGGCCGCACTTTCTGGTCCGAATAATGTGTATCGACCATCTGCACCGTCAAGACAAAGGTCCCTGGCTCTTTCAAGATCCCCCTGGTTGAAAGCCAATTCTCCAAGCGCATGTTTCGCCGAGAAAACTTCTGCTTCCGATATTCCTTCAGTTTCGCAAAGGATCAGATTCAATGCAGCCTCAGCGTCGTCTACTTTCCCCTGTTTGGTGTAGACTTTTGCAAGTGCCAGTCGAACCTCGTTAAACATGGACTTCGTGATCGAAGACGACCTGCTTCTCTGCAAGTCATCTTGCGCGCTAGTAAATGCTTTAACCGCATTCTCAAATTCACGTCGTTCCATGTAGGAGATTCCCTTGGCCATTCGTTTCCCGTACATGCGGACGTTCAGGTCTTCTCGGATAGGCTGTGGAGTTTCGTTATCCGGTGATATAAAAGGCCCAGAGGAGTCATGAGACGTGGACCGAGGTTTACTAGAGTCGCTGTCAAGGTCCGCTCCTGGAATCCAACCAACAATGCGCGAATGCTCTCCGGCCGAAAGTTGCTCGCCTTGAATTGATGTTTCGATAGCCTTGGATGGCACATCGTCGTAAAATGCCGAACTACTTTGGCTTTCTTCACGCATTTCCGAGAAACCATTTTCCATGTCTGATATCCAAGAGCGGTCCTCGGGTGCAGCTTCGACGAAAGAATTGATTCCGCTCCCAACGCTAGCGTTTGACGCAAGCTCTGTCGCTGTCTTGATAATTTCGGTAGCGTGAGCGTATATTTCTCGGTCTTCGGTAGTTGCCGAGCTCGATATCGGGAGATGTTGCCCGAGGAGATTCTCCAGTTTCGAAATTGCAGACTGGATCGCGGCGGCTGCAGAATCATCCCGGGCAGTCTTTTGTGATTGCGCTTCGCTGTTTGCAACGTTAGAAGCTAGCCCCTTCACGCCTTGTATGGGCTATAGTTGGACTTCGAATTATCGCTCCAGGACACTAACATGGCTATCATATGCAGCGGTAGGCCTAAGGTACTACTCAACAACCCAATTCGTTGCCGCACCACAGAAATCTCCCCGGATAGCAGATTCATCTTGAACTGCCGGCCGATCTTGTTGAAAATGGCAGGATTCTCCGTGTTAAAACAGCCCAAGATATCCTCCAGTTTTCCAAGCGCTTTGCCGGTGTCCAACAACGTCATATTTACCTGGATCCAAAGTACGCTTTTGTCCGATGGAGGACGGAGTCTAGCCGTAGATTTTGCCAGCGAAATCAGGACATTGTGTAGCGTTTCAATCTCCGCGCGGAAGTCTTGAATGACGTTGTCGACTTCCTTGACTTCGTGGATCCACTTAGCAAGAAGGGTGATACATGATGCACTGAGGTGGGTGAGCGACGCTGCACTGGCGGCGATGTCCATGATGTGCGCATATTTAGTGGGAAGGTGGGAAGGTGGGGAGCGTGGAAGTTGCGAGGTCTCCTCAACTACTACATACATACGTAGTGCCTAGGCAGTCACTAGAGCGAGAAGTGAGGCGGGGTGCACAGCCCACCATCTGCCAAGCCGTGCGGCTGGTGCTTACCGTGCCACCTTCCTAGCGTATCGCAGGAACCAGGGCCGTGGTTCACGATTTTGTCGCGATCGACTACTCTCTCCTGGTCTCTTTGTTCTAGGGTTTATCCTTAATGCGATCACAAGATGAGCAAGGCTCGAAAGGACAGGCCGTACACACCTCCGACAGCCACGGGGTCCGACTCGGGTCGCGTCACGACTCTCGACTACGGCTCCTGTGGCGTCCAGCTGAGGACTTGTGGATTTATTGATCCAGCTGCCAAGGCCTGATTGCATTTCAGGCAGCAGATGTTCCCGCCGTGCAAGGCTCGACACTCCGAAAGGCAGAAAGTCGCATACGAGCCCCTCAACTACTATGGCCAACCAGCGTGCCGCACTGCGTCTTCGATCACTTTCACTGTGGTCTTTGGGACGTAGGCCGAAACCATCGTCCCGTGCCAAAAAGGAGTTCCCGTTCCTGGTGAAGCATGCGGCTGATGGATTTTATAAATATGACGTTGCGCCCGGAGGTTGTCCGTTGGTGGGCCGGTTGTCCTTGGCTTTTGTATTCACACTCGCTTGACTTACGTTAGTTGACGCGGGCATGTAGTCCGCCTTCTCGCATTTTATGATTATATGCAAGCCTTCGGAAACTTGCGACTAATCTGTTAGTACGCTATCATGAACATCGCAACAAAGGCTGTGGGTTCTTCAGGATAGCAACGAGGAGGCAGATGGCATCGAAGGTCATTTGCCCCTCCCAATCGGACGGCAGTCAACATCTGCTGTCAAAACAATTCGATCTTTGCATATTCCTGGACCAGACCTGTCGCGGGATGAACAAGGAGCGTACTGCTTCTCAGTGATCATTCTGACGCCCTGGAGCTGTGCTAACAACCTCCCAGAGCAAAATGATAAGGCGTGAAGAATGCGCAATGCAATCCTCGCCGTAAGCAGACAAATAGGGTAAGTGATTGCAAGGGAACTCCGGATGATGCTCAAGCGCTCTCGCGTGTACACGTCAAAAAGATGAAATTCTTGGTGACTGGAATCGACAACAACAAAGTCCAGCGCCTATGCGAAAATTGCAAAGCATTGGATCTCACCAGAAAAATTTATCGTGCAACAACACACGACCAACCTTGCGCCCGCCACCTGACAGACAACAATTTACCTGCGTGGCATAGGAAAGTCTGGATTCTGCAAATGCGAACTAAGCACGTTCGAACAAATCCACAGCAAGAGCTAGACGTGTCCATTCTGCCGCCTCGTCATCAAATCGATCTCTTTGGTCCACAGCCCGAGCTCTTAAGGGGAGGACTTGGGGAGGAGACCAAGGAAGAGCTGGAATTCGAATCCGCCAAATATTTTGCCGACTGGCAGACTGATGGTAGAGAGATCATCCGCGATGGGGAGGGCTGGGACAAAGAAACGCGAGCTTTAACTAAGCGGATTCGAATCCGCTGGAAAGGTGGCAGCTTCCAAGATAAGTTTATCATTTTCGTTCCACCACAGGCATGGACCTCGAGCGGAGTCAACGCCGACCTGTTTCTAGCACGGTATATAGCCAGCGCATGCGATAAAAAATCACTCGTGAAACGATGGGTCGATCTCCGCGACACGTCCCACGGATCCTCATATAGAACGAACCATTTCAGCGAGTCTTTCAAGCACATGATCCTGCGAACCATAAAGGATGCCATTGAAATCGTGAGCGCCTTGGGGCAGCGCTATCTCTGAGTCGATACTCTATGCATCATCCAATATTCGGAGGATTCAAGGTGTTGGAGCTCAATTCGAGGATCATGGACCTGGTGACCATCTGCGCGGTGGATGGAGACAGTGCCGACGCCGGCCTTATCGGGCTAAAGCCAAAAACCCGGTCCGTCGAGCAGCATTTTGAGGACTACGCCCTCGACGTACAACTCATGGTTGCCTACCTCGGCGAAACGTACATTGAGAGGTCGACTTGGAACAGCCGTGCTTGGACGTTTCAAAAGCGATTATTGTCCAAGAGATGTTTAATCTTTGCTGGGGACCGAATATATTTCTAGTGTCGATCCATGACCGTTTCTGAGGATGTGAGTAGCGAGCAAGAAGCAGCAGGCTGGTCGCTAGACCTACTCAACGCCCCATTGCAACAAATGCGCGAGATAAAAACTCGACTAGTTCGGACATATACAACAATAGTACCCATGTGTATACATCGCAATCTCGGCCGACCTTAGGATATCGACGCTGCATTCCACGGCATCAGAAGCACCATCGGGTCCGCACTCGGCGGCCACATGCTATTCTGTCTTCCAAGAACTCACTTTGATTGGGCGCTTTATGGGGGCCTTGCGACGCGCCAGCAAGGCGACTACCTAATCGATTTCCAAGCTGGTCGTGGTGCGGGTGGGATGCATCGGTAATGGAGTATAGGACATCGACCGTCTCCGAGTGCATGACAAATATCCACGAGTGGCCCTTAGAGCATACTTGGGTGGTCTGGTACGTACGGGATGGCCAAGGAACGCTCTGGCTTGTGTGGGAAAAGTCGGCCCTCTGCGACTCCAAACGACAAAATCCAACACCGATGTAAGGGATATAGGACGATTTCGGAGCCACGTGGAGACGCGACGGATTATGATGAGTTGGGCGCAGACACAACATCAAATACCGCTCGCTCCGGCGTTCGACCTTCAAGCTCATACTACCTGAGTGTCCCTGCAACGTTGGCTTAGCAGACTTCACTTATGACAAGGAATCGCGACCGGAAAACCTACGATGTTTGCAGTTTTAGACGTGGTCAGCCTGGTTTCGCCTGGACAGCCATAGTTTCGGCCCATCCGACAAGTCTCTACCAAACATTGGCAGAGACATTTTCCGTCATTATGGCACTTTTCCGCAAATGAATCAGAGGGAAAAACTCAAATACAGCCGAGTTTATTGCGGTTTCCGAAGCAAAGGAGTTCGCAAAAGACGAGTATGACGGGTGGACATATTACATACCGAAGGAAAAGGACGATTCCGAATGCGACCTCTACTTCGTTCTCTTGATCGAGAAGCACGACAACATATCCCGGCGGATGGGACTCTGAAAGACTTTCAAGCAAGTGTTTTCTCATTTGTTCGCCCTTGGGAGGGATTGGAGGGAATTCATCTTAGGTTAGGAAAAACAAAGTACCTCAACGGTTGCTCAGTAGACCGGGGAGGAAAACCACTCCGCATGAAGATGGGAATATATTCCTACCGTTACAACCTTTACCTTCTATGCAACATGATTCATTTTTACAGAATTAAGAGCGGACCGAACATTCCAGCCACGCTATATCGCTCGTATCTTTGCAGCCGCTTCCGCAGCAGCTTGTCTCCTCTCTCCGTATTCCTTCACCTTTTCGGCTACGCCAACTTTTCCATCACTCCTGCCCACAAAATGTTTTATCACTTCTTCTGGGCTTGCCGCCCCTTTGTCCTCCATTTCCATCCATACCTTTTCGATTTCGCTTTCTGCCGGCAAACCGATCCATCCGTGCGGGTAGGTGCGATACCTCAGCTCGGCGTTCGTATTAAGCAGCTGCAGCGAAGCCTTGTCTGCTTCCATGAAGAAAGTCTGGACGTCCTCCTCGGTCACTTCTTCAATGGTATTGGGCTGCCAATTAGGCCGTCCCTTGCGCTTCTCAATTAGACGTGCAGATACACCCTCCACGAAATCAGGGTGGGCCATGAACGCCTTCGCGAGGCCATGCTCTCGAATGAATGTCTCTGAAATGTCCCAGGCTTCGGCGCCCGGTGCAGACCGCCTCAATGTTGCAAACGTGACCGCCACGCTAGTCGGGCTACGCTCCCGCAACGTGGCGAGTGTCTTCTCGGCCCATTTCCTTATGACTTCGTCCGAGTGCCTCTCCTGTGTTTTTTGCACCATATTGAGCACCGATTGCACGTCGGGTTGCGAAGGGCCGAAACAGGCATCGATTACAGCGCGGAGAGGCCCGGAAATCGTAGGCCGCGGAGAAGGCAAAGGAGCCACAAACTCCTCGATCGTATTCGCAACCAAGCGTTGGCGATGGCCAAGGGATAGCGTGTCAGCAAAGGTGAGCTCAGCAAGACGAGACTCGAGAGTAGGAAGGGTCGAGGAGTGGACGTAGTGCGTGGCGATTCCGTGGTAGCTGCGTTGAATAGAGAATTAGCTGTTTGCCGTCGCATATCTGGTTTGGACGAACGTACAAAGCGTCCACGCCGCGCAGCTGCTCGCTCGTTAGTGCGAGATACATTCCCAAGCCGCCATCCATCCGCGGAAGGAAGAAGCTCGCTCCCACATCTGGGAAGAATCCAATCGTCGTTTCAGGCATGGCAAAGACGGTGTTCTCGGTCGCGATGCGGAAAGGGGCGTGGATGCTGAGCCCGACGCCTCCACCCATGGTGATGCCGTCCATGTAGGCAACGTAGGGCTTCGAGTAAGTTGCGATGAAATGGTCGAGGCTATATTCGAGGCCAAAGTACGCCGCCGACTGCGCCTGCCCGTCGACGCCTTCTTTGTTCCATTGTGCGAGGGCAGCAACGTCTCCACCGGCACAAAAGGCGCGGCCCGCTCCCTTCATGACGACAATGTTGGCCATTTGTGACTTGGACCATTCCTGCGAGCGGAGGACGCCAATGTCAGTCGATCCGGCGCAGTTCAGTTTGCAGGCGCACGCGTAGGACCGACCTGGAGCCTCGGAATGATTTTGCGTGCCATGGACCCGTTCAGCGAGTTGAGCTTCTTCGGCCGGTTGAGCTCGACCGTGCGCACACCGTAGGTTGCGCCGAAGACAACGTCATCGGGATCGTCGCCAGGCTGTTCCTTGATGAGCTCGTCGTAGACTTCGGACGAGTACTGCGACATCGGGTCAGTTCATAGCGACATTGGAAGCGATCCGAACGGCCAATGCCGCGAGGAAGCACGCGGTCGGGTACGGGGCGGAGGCACCTGACGCAGCTGCGGCCTTCGGACAGCCGGATCCATGATCTTGGCTCTAAGCGGCATCGTGGTGGTGGGACGGCAGTGCCAGCTTCTCGAAGAGGCTGCCCGGAGAACTCGCGAGTGAAGAGACATGGGCAAGGCGAAGGGGTGCGGTCGAGGGAGGGAGGTCGGCGATGCCACGGGCAGGCAGAGGGCGAGGAGGAAGGTTTTGGCCGGCGGACCTCGGGTATTAGCGGACGAAGCTCTCTGCTCGGCGGCTCTCCGGCGAGGCGGCGAAGGGCGGGCACCCACGGCGGCGGACAAGACGAAAACGGCACCCGAGGCGGAGGAAATTGTCGGGAGGGCAGGGAAGAATTGGTGAAGAAGCGCACAAGGCCGCACCCTGAGACCCAGTTGGAGCTCCCCTCGGCGCGCAGCACGTGCGCGCGTTTGGGGTGGCCCGAGCTCGGAAAGATTTCCATCGTGCGAACTTCGAAAAGGGCGACGGGACTCCGGCGTCAGGACCGTCTCCAACCCCGTCTCCCCTTCCCGCTCCCTTCCTTCCATCATATCTCTTTGATCCGACGGGGCCGCCCTTGTTCTCGACGGCTCGCTCTCGCGATGTCTGCCTTCGCCCACGTCGTCGTGCGGACGGGCCGCACCGCTTTCCGCCTCCAGCCCACCGTTAATCCCCTCCAGACAGCCCTCGGCCCATCCGGCACGAGGCGCGTTCTGGGCGCCGTGCGGACGTATGCCGCCGCCGTCTTTCAGCGTGACAAGCCCCACGTCAACATTGGTGCGTTGGATTGATGCGGTAGTCATGGCGTGGACAGATGGTCTGACCGAAAACTACGGCAACAGGTACCATCGGGCACGTCGACCATGGCAAGGTTCGTCTTTCTCTCGTCTTCCTCTCGTCTTCAGCGCGGCTCGGGGGCTTCGTCTAGATCCAATTGGCCGAGAAGCGTCAACGCGGAAGCCTCGAGCGGTATACGACTGCTGGATGGCATTGCTAACAACGCTCGAAACTCATCAGACAACTCTGACCGCCGCCATCACCAAGCGGCAGGCCGAGAAGGGTTTTGGAAACTACCTCGAATACGCCAAGATTGACAAGGCTCCCGAGGAGCGTAAGCGTGGTATCACCATCTCGACGGCCCACATCGAGTACGAGACGGAAAACCGCCACTACTCGCACGTCGACTGCCCCGGCCACGCCGATTACATCAAGAACATGATCACAGGCGCGGCCAGCATGGACGGCGCCATCATTGTTGTGGCAGCTACGGACGGCCAGATGCCTCAGACTCGGGAGCATCTGCTGCTCGCCCGCCAAGTTGGTGTTAAAAAGCTCGTCGTCTTCGTCAACAAGGTCGATACTATTGAGGACAAGGAGATGCTGGAGCTCGTCGAGATGGAGATGCGTGAGCTTCTCAACTCGTATGGCTTTGAGGGTGACGAGACGCCCGTTGTTTTGGGCTCTGCGCTGTGCGCTCTCGAGAACAAGCAGCCCGATGTCGGTACGGAGAAGATCGATGAGCTCCTGAACGCCATCGATACCTGGATCCCGACTCCGAGCCGCGAGCTTGACAAGCCCTTCCTCATGTCCGTCGAGGAAATCTTCGCCATTGCGGGCCGTGGTACCGTCGTCTCAGGTCGGGTGGAGCGTGGCGTCCTTAAGCGCGATGCCGAGGTGGAAATCCTGGGCAAGCAGTCCACTCCGATCAAGACCAAGGTTACCGACATCGAGACTTTCAAGAAGAGCTGCGAAGAGAGCCGCGCTGGCGACAACTCAGGTCTTTTGCTGCGTGGCATCAAGCGATCCGACGTCCGCCGTGGCATGGTCGTCGCCAAGCCCGGCACCACCCGGGTCCACAAGAAGTTCCTTACCAGCTTGTACGTTCTCACTAAGGAAGAGGGCGGCCGCCATACCCCGTTCCACGAAAACTACCGTCCGCAGTTATACCTCCGGACTGCCGGTGAGTTTTACCTGATCCCGTAAACGCATACTACTAACGCTTTTAATAAGATGAGCCTTGCACCCTCACCTGGCCTGAGGGCACCGAAGACGCCGACGGCAAAGTTGTCATGCCCGGCGACAATGTCGAGATGGTCTGCGAGACGTTCCACCCTACTGTCCTGGAGGAAGGCCTGCGCTTCAACGTCCGTGAAGGTGGTCGCACCGTCGCCACCGGTCTGGTCACTCGCATCCTGGAGTAGACATCTCCAGAGCGTAGGCGAAGAGGTATAACGAGCAAAAGTTATCAACTCTCCCAAGCAGCACGATTACGGACGGTCGCGCTGTTTAATGTACATGTCCTGTGTATTACTGCTGCACTACTTGCCTCCTTACTTCTCTTCCCGCTCCAGCGTCATCCGTTCATCTTAACGCTCTCCACTCTCTGCCCCTGCGCACGCCTTCTTCACAACTGTGTCGTTTATCCAACCTGTACTCTCCCCATTTGAACTGTAATCTCATCCGCGGCGCGTGGAGGCTAGAGTTTGTGCGCCTGGTGGCATGGCTGGCGTCAGTGCAAAAGCAATTTTGCTGCTATGGGATAGAAGACTGTAGATATGAAGCGTCTTTGGCATCAAAATTTCTTTCCTGATGTGATGAACTCCTCATTTACTTAGTATACTGTATCGCTTAAAGCCTCGAAACGTTTCCTGGCCGGGCTCCGACCAATTTCACGCATCACACTCGCCCGAACAATAGTGACATTAAGAGCATTTTTAGCCTATCTATTAACCTCGAGTCTGTAGGTAGAGCCATAGTTTAGGCATTGCCATGTTGGCCTAACCTAACCGCGATCATGCCCAGTGTCAGGAGGTAGCATTGAAAAAGTCTCCGCTTTTATTTGGAAATCAAGAGCAATGTCGGCCCGAACAGGATTGATTCTAGTACCAATCACGGATGATTGGTTCCTTCCGTTGCCTTAGAGAATTACGCTTGAAAATTATGACTGGATTAATTTTTGTTACTTCGAAAACCGGTGAAAGCTACGCGATTTGAGTTTCGGCTATGTCCTGGCGTGTTCCACTTAGTTGCGCCGACTTGTCCCGATGTTCCAAGAGAAAAAGAAATGATTATCAAAGTATGCATGAAGAGGGGCCCGTTTCGATTCGCAGATTCGGGGGTTCTTTTGCGGTTCGCGTTCAAGAGCATCCACGGGGCATGGAAACAAATTGGAGCAAAAAGTCGCTTTTGTCAGTTCGATCATGTCCCAAAGCGTCCGATCGGTCCGCAAGTTTTACAAAGTGGGACACAACCCCGCCTATGATGAACTCGAGGATTGTGGGGTTGTATGGAAAGCTTAAGCTCCTAAAGTCCTAGGCGTTGCGCCGGCTGCTTAGAAAACGGTGCAAATATTCGTACACAGCAACTGTCAATTCTAGAGTCGGGCCGCTAATACGCGGAATCGATCTTTGCGTAGTTGCGCTTTGACTTCGGAATGATCCAGTAGTCGATTGTACGCGGGTTTTCGCAAGCACGAATCGACGACGGGAGAGGTAGGAGGATACGGCTATGGCTACGATTTCCCGTGGAAAGAACGCAGGGCCGGCCATGTTTAACGCACGCCACACAGGCGGCCTTGCTGCCGTCGGACGTGCTCCACAAAGACGGGTTCGAGTGGAGGCGCTGGAACACGCAGCCTCCGGTCGGGGGAAGATTGACGATGTCGTCCCAAGAGACTCCATTAAACGTGTTAATTAGGAGATACCGAAAATAGGCCATGTCATTGAGAAGGCGTGCGTCCCCAACGATCCCATTCAAATAGACCGCGGTGACCCAGGGCGCAACATTACCCAAATTTGTTCCAGTGCGAGGTTCAGTCCGTTGAGCATTTGAAATAGCATCGATAGCACTCTCTTTCTTGAACAGGCTCCAGACGGACGGAGCCTGTGAGGGCGTGCTGACAGTGCCCTCCATCTGAGGCTGTGTGTTAGGGATCTGACTCACACACTCAGTAGTTCGAGCCGTGGGGTTGGCAACTGCTTTGGGTGGACAAACAGTCGGTGTAGGCTTGATATACTCTGCCGCAGGGCGGCTTAAAACCTTGGCGTCTTCCGAAGGCGGCGGGAAGTCCGCGGCAAGTCCATCCTTGTAAGAAACAACCGTGCCGTCGAGGTTCGAATGAGCAGACCGACCGGCGGCATTCCAGGAGGCCCGAGCAAGATCCCACTGCTTCTTCTTCAGAATGGTGTATTCGGATCTCAGCCAGGCCATCCGCCGTGTTATATCCGCCATGGTAGTGAGTTCATTGGTCGCCATTTTAGCCTGCTCAATGCGGTCCCGATGGAGTCGCAAGGCGGCTTCGTACTGCTCTCTAGACGTACCAAGCTGGTCCTCGAGCGACTTGATTCTGTCCATCAATTTGGCAACTTGGTCCTCAGAACGCCAAGCGCTCTGCTCAATTTCCAGCTCGCGGATGCGGTTCTTCGACTGCTCAACCTGTTTGTTCGACGCCCAGAGCCGCTGGCGCAGCTGCGCGTTATTATGCTCCACGAGCGACTTTTGCGTTTCGAGATTTTTGTAGTCCTTCATGAGTTGGTAGTCACCCTTGAATGCCTTGGCAATCATAGCAGCGTTGTAATAATGGACGTTGCGTCGATAGATCTGCGCAGCCATCGCGTCTTGCGAGGTTGACGCCGCATCAAGCCTGGACGAAGCCGCATTCCTATCATTGTCTCCAGGCCGGCTGCGTGAAACTTTCGTGCGATCATTGACAGACGACGCTGCTTGATTTGTGGCCACGACAGCGGGTTTGGGATCCGGGGCCGCGAGATAGACCACCGGCTTCTTGGCTACGCCCTCCGGTGCACGCGTAACAGCGTTCCCAACGTGGCCGCTTGCCCCCAACACGGTTTCGTCTCGTACCGCTAACATGTTCTCGCCCACGCCGGCACCCCTCGACTCGAGGCGATGGCGAGCACGGTTCCCGTCAGTGATGCGGGTGGGAACGCCTCCAGAAGAATCAGACGCGAAATGCTCCAGCTCCGCAAGTTCACGCATCGCGGAGCCACCGTCTTGGCGATCGAGCGATGACAACGAGCTGGAAATGGCCGTTTCACATGGTGGAGAAAACACGTTGGAATTCATGTCGACCTCCGCCACAGGCAAGTCAAGAAGGTGACAGAGCCCGTTTCTTGCCGCCATGGTTGGATCGCGTGGATGGTAACAGCGACAGCGACTGCAGCAGTGTTCTATATCGATAGCTCCGGAAGGCTCGATAACACAGCAGCTTGCTAAGCCAAAGGGAACCCGAAACCTGTTCCTATGGCCGTAGGTGTAACGAAGGCGATAGTTCTGGAATGGACGATAATGTAGCAGCGTGCTAGGTTCTGGACTAGAGCTGAGCTGCTCGCTGCGGTTATACTCTGATGTAGCTTCCAACCATCCAAGAGATGAACGGAGGATGAGGATTGCGGAAAGGTAGAGGTTTCTAGCCCACCAGGAAATCTCTTTTGAATGGCCATTCTCGCCTGCTCGGCTTCGATTTTTGCCGACCTTTACGTGGTGAATTGGTCCCGGAGCTTGGGTAGTTGAGGCTAGGTGAAGTGGAGCGAAGCGAAGCGATTGTGAATCCCTTCACAGGTGTTGACCTATGGTCAACGCAACACGCTGTCCCGCATGATAGTCGCATGCACCATTATCCCCTTGACCGAAGCTGAAGTCTAGAGAATCTGTTCTGTAAACCTACATAATAATTCAAGCACACAGCAGACGTTGCGGGATGTACTGCGCGCCATGGTGAATCACGAAACCTCAGCCGCAGCTGGCCGAGTGCGGAGACATGAGTAAAGCTAGACTTTCTTTCTCTTCCTTGCTTGACATTCATCGCGGCGGGCCCTGTCCTTCGCGGTCGTGAACGCCGATGTCAAAGTCGCGTCTGACGTCGAAGCAGCAGCGTACGGCACGGGATAGGAGGGTTTAGGCCTAGATGCTAGCGGCCGGCAGCCGGCGGCTGAATCATCGGCCCCTACCCTTTGTCAGCACCCAATCGAACCCCAGCGTATGCGCCCTCGACAGGGATTTCAATGCTCCACTAGGCCGCCGCAAGCGTCCGGGCCCATGGAACCTCTAAATGCACCGCAAATTCTACATACGTAGTACGTGCGGGCCGGCGGGTGCCGGCAGGCGCCGCGGCTGTTCTGCGGCCGTACGGCGCTGGAGTACAGCAATGCCTCTGTTCCAAGCAACCATCTGGCAGTGAAGTATGGACCACAGTCTTCGATTGCTTCACCGCGTTCCACAATCTCAGGCCTTCTCCCCCACACTCCTCTTTTGCTCTTCATTCTGCTCTGCTCGGACTTGCGCATTTCCTCTGTCCTCCCAGATCGGCCTAACGACCCAGACGAGCCAGATTCTTCTAGACACGCACTGTTCGACACATTGCCAGCATGACCTCTTCGGACGAGGCGAGCGGCGACTTCCTTGCCCAGGCAAAGCCTGAAGAGTCGCCCAATGCAATAGACAAGCAGAATGACGAGACACCGCCTGGACGAGCCAGCCTTCTAAAGTGGTTATGGACCAAATTGGATTTGGACATTGGGACTCTTTTGATGATGTTCAAGTATGTTCGAGAACTCACGGCCTGCAATTCCTCCTCCTAACCATGTCCCTGTTCAACCCAGGGGAGCGATTGCCCCGACGATTGCCGTTGCAATGTAGGTCTCCAAATTCAATCTCCAGTGACATCACTTACGAAGGCCGTCCAGAATTCAAGCCAGAGACGTCGCGACTGTCTACTCTACGCTTGGGTTTTTAGTCGCCGTCATCGCCACTCTGGGCTTGCCCATCATACCTCGAGCGAAATTTATCCAAATCATGATTTTCAACATTCTTGCCACCTGCCTTGCTGCCGCGACGATGTCTCTGGCGTTGTTCACTGCTGTTCGAGCAAGGCATCCCCTTCCAGCCACCCAAAGCCCTCCTCCCGGGACCCCTCCTCCTCAGCCCTATGATTCGTCGGCAGCGGCTGTCTGCGCGGTATGGTTCGCTCTCAACGTCTACATTGTCAACGCCCTGAGAGCAAAATTCCCGCAATTTGTAATCCCGGCCATCATCTACAGCATTTTCGTGTCCATCACCATGAGTTATGGCCCGCATTTGCCAACGTGGAAATCGGCAGACATTCTCCTGCGCAAGACGCTCGAGTCATTTCTCACGGGCCTCGCTATTGCCACCGGAGTTGCGTTCGTCGTTGTTCCGGTGTCATGTCGTAAAGTGGTGTTCATGACCTTGGCGAAATACATGGCCGAGCTCAGGGCTATGTTGGGGGCTCATGGCGAGTACTTCACGGCCATGGAGACGGCGGACGTGTTCAAACGTTGTTCCAAGGAGGTCGATCAGACGAGATGCAAGTCTCCCGAGGCATTTCGGTTGAAGGCGTCTGCTGCTCGTCTTACCTCGCTTCACGGCAAGCTCCATAGTGACCTACCATTTGCAAAACGAGAGGTGGCGTGGGGAAAAATCAGTCCTGAAGATTTCAACGAAGTATCGCGACTTCTCCGTGGTGTTCTGATACCTATTACCGGACTAGCATCTGTAATCGATATTTTCGACCGCATTGCTAGTGCATACAATAATGAGGGCGGCTGGCCGGACATCAATCATGAGAACGCCGATCCAGACATTATCAAACGAGATGCAACTCAGGACTGGAATTCCATCATGTCTACCGTCAACCACAAGTTTCAATCTATCCTTGAAGTTATGGATGAGGGGGTGCAGCATGTTATGATTACATTTAGCTTGGCAAAGCCCCAAGAAGAGACCAAAAAGAAGAAAAAGATGAGAACTACAAACGGGGACAATAGACGAAGAGAGCAAAGGCCGAATGTTGAGGGCCAGAAGGACGTCGAACGGGACGCTAAGAACACGAGCCCTGGCGAAGAAGGTTTCGCCGCCTACATGGAAGAGAAGTGCAAAACTTTCGACCAAGGCAAGGAATGTGCATTGCGATCCTGGTGCCAGAGCAAGGGGATCGAGTTATCTCCTCAATTTTTTGACGATCCTACACATGAGCGCGAATTCACGATGTCAAACGAAGCTAGGAATCGACACCGGGCATACAAATTCAAAAACCAACGCCAATTACACCTTTTGCTTTACGTATTCCTTCCAATACTACCTTGTTTCCCATCTTCGTCTGAGCTGACGGTTTGATAGATGGAGTACTTGTTATATCGTGCCAGCCTTGCGATTCTTGCCATGGTAAAGTTCGCAGACGCCAAGAAATCCAGCGGCCAGCTGTCTCGCAATCGGCTTATCACACCTGGATACCGGCGCATACGGAAGTGCATTGACCGCATGTTTAAGACCGAAGATGTGGCACTTGATCAAGACCGTTTTATGGGTGACATAGATGGTGGGAACAACACCTTATGGTTGGGAGAAGCGTATCGGCCACGGAAGGACCCGGAGCACCTACCTCCAACAAATGCAATTGAAAGAGCGGGTAACATGCTGCGGGCAATGCCGCGTTTCTTGCGGTCTCCAGAGTCCATGTTCGGACTGCGAGTTGCTTGCGCTACCATGTCGGTTGCTATCATCGGATATGTACGTCAGACGCATCATTTCTTTATCCATCAACGATTTGTTTGGGCGATTATCATGGTGGTCATCAGCATGTCCCCCACTGCGGGCGACAGCATTTCAGGCTATGCGTTGCGCCTTGGCGGCACAGCAATTGCGGCCGTTGCCTGCTATCCAATTTGGTACATTCCGGACGGCCACACCGCTGGTGTCATTGTCGTCATGGCTATATTCATTGCAATCGGGTTCTACGTCCTTCTAAAGCAACCCGATCTTATCGTGGCCGGTGTTGTTAGCATTGTTACGACCATTCTTATCATCGGCTATGAGCTCGAAGTACGGAAGATTGGCAGGGCCGTCGCTGAATCAAACGGGCAACCATACTATGAAATCTACCTCCTTGCTCCATATCGTTTGGCAACTGTCCTTGGGGGCCTCACCGTTGCATTCATATGGACCATCTTCCCGTATCCAGTTTCTGAGCATTCTGCTCTCAGAGAACGCCTAGGTGCCTCGCTTTACCTCCTCGCGAATTTCTACTCGATCGTGCACGAAACGTTACGTGCCCGAATAAAGGGTCACGATATAGATGTCAACAAGGATTCGGTTGAGGGGAAGCAACTTGAAAAATCACGTCACTCGGTCTTTGCGAAGCAGGTCTTGCTCCTCGACGCTTTGCGGACCTCATCTAGAAATCTGAAGTGGGAGATTCAAGTAGGGGGCAAGTTTCCGAAAGAACAGTATGATTCCATCATTCAATGTGTGCAAAAGTAAGACATCCTCTTCAATTAATACTGCCTGTGTTTGAGGATTCCGTATATTAATTGATTCACGTTGCAGCATTCTCAATTTCTCAAGCCTCATCGGCTACGCATCCCAGACGTACACCCGCTCATCAGATCAGGCAGACAATGAGTGGTTTAATGGTTTCCAGAACATGCTCGTCTCTGCGAGACTGACTTCGCATGAAGTTACATCCATCTTGTCACTTCTCTCGGCAAGCATCGTAAATGGGCAGCCACTTCCACCATACCTGAACCCACCAAGGCCGTATCAATTATATGAAACACTGGCAGCTCTAAACAATGATATTTTGAGCATACGTCACATTGCAGAGCCGGGATATGCAGCCTTTGCTGTGGTTCAAATATCCTCGAGATGCATTATTGCAGATTTGGATGCGCTCCTCAAGTAAGTGGTAAAGTACTTTGGTGTTCTTCTACTTTGACTCTAAAAATCCCTTTCCTAGCCCTCTTTTACTGACAGAGCTACAGGATGGTCAGAGAGTTAGTCGGCGAGCTTGACTTTTCATTCCGTTCAATTACTGTGTCAGATAGCAACAGCAGCTCGAATGATGCATTGTGGAAGAGGGAAGACAGTAGAGAAAAGAAGGATTAGGAGTCTGTGCATGCGCTGCCTTAGAGCTGAACACCGATTGGTTGGCAGTGGCAAATGGTGGATCTTGTTGAGTGAATCCGTTTAACAATGCATGCGCCTTCATGGTTAATGTGGAAGAATGAATTCGGACACGGTCTGAGGGGTTATACTAGGACAGTGTGTCGTATGTATTGGATGTGTTTGCCTACCTCTGAACAATGTAGAACAATGTAACTGGAAAGTATCTGTTTCAAATTGACTTGCAATTCATGCATCCTTTGCATCACTTTCAGCATGGGAGGTGCTGCTTTGCTTGTTCTTTTAGATTCACCTGCGGGATGTGCTCACTCTTTACTCTGCAAAGTAAAGTTGATCTAAGGACGTCCATATGTGTCGCCAATTTTTGGAGACGAAGACGCTGCACATCCTCTACCTCTCACTTAGCAGCCGCGGCAACGTTCGACAATTGAGAATCTACCACCGAGCTTGATTTGATAAATAGTTCAAAAGGTGCGATTTATCAATACACTGTATAGGCTTTTAAGTACACCAATTCCTAACAGATTTCTAGAGGTAGCGGCTGCTATGAGTCAACGCGGAAACAGTGCTGCACAGCAGCCTTCGTCAGACGCGGATCGTTCATGTGGATCTAAGTCTCAGGACGTTAACAAACCGGTCCGAACCCCATGTAATTCAAAGGATAGCCAGCAAAACCGCGCCGAAATAACTGACGCCATGGAAGACGTGCCACTTACCGCCGACAAGCACGACTCGAAAGACGCAAACAGGGCCAATGACGACTCCGGTCTGGACGATTGGCAGGTTGTTGATGCAAAGGGCACGAGGTATATCCGCTATGGTCGTGCCGATGGGCGTGTGGACCAATCGGCCTTGGAGAAGGCGCGCAATACAGTTGACAGATTCCTTCGGTAGACTGCTAGAATGGTCACTCTACTATAGCTCGTCAGAGACTTGGTTAGTTAGAAACTTCGAAATGAATTACGGCGACGATCGCCTATAAATCTATGGAGCATGGGCTCTGTCGGACATTCGAACTCCGTAGATTGTGCAAAGTGATACAACACATTGTTTGCTAGGACCTCAATTACGGACTGCTTCCCTCAATGATTGTGTCCATTGGCCCGCCGTTTCCCCTGTTTGTATTTTCAACACCCCAATCCTTCCCACTCGTCTCCAGAACCGCAACTCGGTTTAAATCCACTTCCCACCATCTCTCCTTTCTCATTCCTTCCCTTCTCCCGCCTTCTCTGGCCGACCTCGACGCACGCGTCGTCCTACAACCGCTAGCTCCACCAGCACATAGCAGACCACCTTCGCGAATGCGACGCTGGGCAACCTCGCGTTCGTAGCGCACGATGCCGCGAATGAATGGAGCGATTTGAGTAGCAACTACGTCGAGCGGTAGGTCAATACAGCTTGGAATGAGGGGGTAGGTACGGTCAGCGGAGACCGGGGCGAGATCTTCAAGTGGGCCAAAAGAAGCTCGTGTTAGTGAAGGAGAGGAGACATTGCCCCGATGAGCTAAGATTTTGTTCGTGAGACACGATTCGGGATGCGCGCCGAATATGGAGCGAGTTCCGTTGCCAACTTGGCTAGCGGCAGGGCCCGGAATTTGCATACTGAGCTTTGTGGTGCTGATTGTTAGCTCAGCAGAAAGATGGCCATACGAGCTGACTGGTGGCGTGTCGAGAAGCGAAGAATAGCCTTCTAGGTAGTCGGCCCTCGACTTATCCGAAACGAGAGGAATTGTAGCGTCAATAGGTTCCTTGTCCCGAGCCGGAAGGCCAATCGGACAATAAACGTCCGCCGCGCTGCAATACTGGAAAAGATTCTCGAGCCGGTTGAGCACTTCGAAGTTGGACTGTTGACTTGCTTCCACGTCGTTCCTAGTAAACTGGCCGGCACAGACATCCTCTGGTTCGATCCCCCAAGTCTCCCAAAGTTCATGCATCAATTCTTCATCGCTACTGTACGAAATGCGTTTGCTGTCATGTTCATACAGCAGGTCCCTACCGATCCAGCCCATGCCTTTCTGGTAGGTACCCTGGCTTACAACACGAAGCGGTCTGCCCTGTTCGTTGAGATCCGACCCGGGTGGCCAGCGCTGATATAGCCACTCGAGTCCGCCTTTTCTGTCACCGACACCCATCTGGCACCAAAGATCTAGCTCAGTAATGGTGGCTCTAAGATCATACTCCTTCGATTGGTAGAGAGATGAAACAGCGTCTCGTGAAATGATATGTCCTTCCTTGGCTGCTATCAAGAGCAAATAGTCGGCTACAAGCTCGCGCGGCGGGGCATCAAAACGAAGCATTGCGTGAAAGTATTGTTCCGGAACTTGCCCGAGGACAAAATTTTCGTTATTGCAGGTCATGATTATGGGTCGCTTCGAATGAGTCATGAGATTAAGGATGGCCGACCAAAATTGACGGTCCTCTTCAAACAGAACGTCTACCTCTTCCAGCAGGATCAGCGACTGCTTCTGGTGCTTGGGTTTCGAGGGCTTTTCGTCCGACACCTTAAGTCCGTCTGTCGTAGTTGCCTTGGAAATGGATCGAATTGAATCTTTCTTCGGTTTCCTTTGCGTAAGGGGTTTGAAAAAGGTATTCATGGTACCTTGTCTCCCACTCTCGACATCTTTCCGAACAGCTTCTGCTAGATGATCCAGGTCTGATTCAGCCGTGTCGGAGGCCTCAGTATCCACAGCCGAGTCCGCAGGTTTGGAACGTTGCACAAGGTGATTCTCTGTCATATCGCCCACCTTGTCCAAAACATCTTTCCCACTTCTACGACTGCCAGGGTTTATCTCGAAGACTTCGAATCCGAGCTCTTTTGCTACAGCGTACACAGCCGCACTTTTGCCACAGCCGTGCGGACCGCTGATCAAAACAGCATTTGCTGTTTTGATCGATCCGCCAATGATCGGTCCTCCGATTTGGCGGGCCAAAGACCGTTTCTTCTTGTGATTCGCAATTCCAGAAACTGGTTCTTCATTGATATCTGAAAGCTCCTCTAATTCGTTTGCATCATCGTCATCGTTGTTGACCAAAAAGTCGTCCAGGTCGTCAGATATTTTTTGTTTCTTCTTGGCCGGCTTCTTTGATGAGTTCTTTGCTGCACTGCTGATCTCACGAGCCTCTTTTGAGCCGCTCTCCACGGACAGCACTCTCAAACTTTGAAGCCAGTCGCGAAGGACCTTGACTTCCTTTCCGATCCGGAGTATGTCGGTCGCACACTGTGGGGCGTATTTCTGAACCCAAGACTGCGTCTCGCAGGTGCAACGATCAAACGGGGAAAGATATCCGGTGATTTCGGAGTACAGCTTCAGTAGAGCTGGGTGAGGTTGAGGCGAGCATTGCGCCCTGGTCAGGGCCAACTCGTCTTCAGAATCCGACTCTAACGGTTTTCCTAACTCGAACGGTTCCGGCAGATGGGCTTTAATTTCCTTGCGTATCATGCGTTGAATTTCGACATCAACGAGTAACACTCGTTGTGGCAAACGCAAGGTTGCCGGTAGAGACTCGAACTCATCAGGGGACACGTAAGACGGTAACTGATCGACTCTAACACTCTTGGCGAACCGAGGGAGTAGGGCATCAGATGGGTTCGCCCTAATTGTATCCTTGAGCTTGCGGGGCCGGTTGAGCAATTCCCGGAGACTGTCGTTGTCCTGGTTTGCATGGTTTTGGTAAATTTCGTCCAGCTCTGGAATATCGCCGCGCACATGGTTCGTCCCCTGAACTGGCCAAGCCGGCTCTGCAACTCCTGGCTGCTTAGGCGTCTTTTGCGTTACTCCATCGACACCCGGAAGGTTAGCCGCTCTACCTTCGGCCCCTATATTTCTCCTTAGCTTCCCGGGGCCTACAGCACTCTCTCGTTTCACCGGCGAAGGTTTGATTTCCGGAGACTCCTGCTCTTTGATTTGTGTTCCCAGCTTTACGTTTTCCTCAGCTTTATTTGGGTCCTTTTTCCCTAGGAAGAAAGGATGAGTGGGCTTTGGAGGACCTATCAGTTTTGCTGGTTTTTCCTCAGACTTCGGCTTCGATGCTTCAAATCGCTCAGACCCTTCCAGAATCCCAAATATCCGTCGGCCGACGGAGGTTCTTTGTGCCCTGTCGTCTCCGCCGTACCGCATCACCGCTGCTAGAGTTTTTGGCTGTTTCCTTCGAGATGAACGGTGATATTTTGCGGGCTCCTTGTTCTTGCTCTTAGAAATTGGGGAGCTGAACTTTCCCGCCTTGGTCAACCGTAACATCTTCTTTGGCGTCGTCGGTCTCTTGGCTTCTGCGGTGGAACTGCTCGACCCCGGATTCATGCCAACACCTAGTTCACCCGTTGTAGATCTACCGGGCGATGGAGCAGCCACCGAAGAGGTCTGAGGGGGTGGTGGGCTACAGGAGTCTGGGACTGGTGGGTATACGGCAGGGGGTGAACTAGATATATTGCCACTGGTCTCAGTCCCGACGTCCGGCATCAGTGATCTTGTCGCCTGCCAGGCTTCCACCATATCTCTGTCGGCATCCATTGCCTGCGCAACCAACTGCTCGTGCCATGACATCGTGCCAGGCAATCGGTCATTCTCGACATGATTGCCGTTCCCGGCTAATTCTTGAGACACGGGATCTCCTAGGGACTCCGTAGTTGGTGAGACCGTCTTTCGCCGCTTCCGGCGCTCAGTATCCACGTCTTCTTCGTAATAGTCTCCAGCATTGCCAGTGCCGCTAGGTTTGGCCATGCCGGCACCCCCTTCTGGCGCTTCGGGGGCTTGTTCTGAGCTCTGGCCGCGTCTGGCGCTTCCAGTGAGGCCTAGGTCTGTTAAGGATGCTTGCTTCTGACATCCATTTTCCTTCTCTTTAGGCTTTCGTGGTCTTTTTGCAGGTCCCCTGACCCGTGCTTGCTGCTCTGAATCTGTTGTAAAGGCCTCTTCGGCAGGTTGCGGTTTCTGCTCGTCGGACTGGGCGACATGCTCGGAATTGACATTCGAAAGGTCTAGATTCGCAGAGTCAGCTCGCGTCGGCAAATGATGCAGGGCGATGGCCACGTAACGCACGGGGGCGTGAGTTGAAGAAGGGGTGCACAGGTTTCCCATCGCGCGCAGGCATGGCGACGTGAAGAGCCGCTCCAGCCATTAGGTACCGCGGCTAGGGTATAGCATTCTCTGGTGGACAGGGTCGGACGGGGAAGCAGGAATAGAATACGTCGCAAAGCTGAACCATGAAGCGGGCGTAGATTAGCGCTCGTGAATGGCACACTCGCCGGCGCGATGCGGCTTGCAGGCAAACGGAAGAGAAGGAGGGTGCGGAACGCAGGAGTCAATTGGGCGCAGCCGCGACGGCGCGGTGACGGACGCGTGCACGTCAGACCCGCGGGAGCGCGACGCGATGCGCCAAGAGTTCGCGGCTGGCGCTCCGCCCGAGCCAATCCTGCCGCCGCCCGGGCCCACCGCCCGCGTCCGAACTTTTTTCGGCAGAAAAATATTCCCCACGCCCTCCGCCATCAACACCTTGCGAGCGCCCCTCGCGACCTTGCCCGTGCCTAGCTCACCACCATGGAACCGCCCTTCACTCTCGCCTCTCTGCCGGCTTCTGGCGACCGCGCCTCCGTGGCGCCCGTCCGCTCCCTCGTCGGCTCGCGCAAGCGCAAAAGGCCCGAGATCGCCGTCGGCCTTGACGGAGAGGGCGTGAACGTGTACAATGTACGATTCCGCGAGGGTGCCATACGTCGAGCGCTAGCGAATTCTTCTAATCAATCCTCTAGATCAAGAACCCGGCATTGGTTGCCTCGTACGCGTTCCCGCCCGGCACTCGGTTTACCGCCTCCCCATGTTGCCTCCACGAAAAGTTGCAAAAGAAGCAACCCAAGCGACGGTTCACCTACGCCCCCATCTCCACCTCCCGCATCCCCTCTGCGAGCAAGCTATACTGCTTCTCTGAGGATACGGCCAAAGACTCCGTCGACCTAGTCTCCCGCTCTACCTGGGACGCTCCCCTCCCCGCATCCCCCGTCCTCTTCGTCGACGTTTTGCCGTCCCGACCCACGAATCAGGCCCTACCAAGCTCGCACGACGTGCTAGCCCTTCAGAAAGACGGCCGACTACATGTTAGGAATGCAGATCTATCGTCCGAACGGTGGTCCACCTCCATTGCCGACCTTCTACCAACTGATGTTCTAAAAGGCGGTGAGGCGGGAAAGAAACTAGCGGTTGAATTGGAGATAGAATTTGCGACACTTACGGACGCTGCTTCCGCTAGGGAGGGTATTTTGAAGGACCGCGGAGATATCTTAGCCGCGTTGGATGTCACTGGTGTTCCTGGGGAGCTCGCATACGTTCAAATTTTGTGCGTAATAGTGGTCCACACGGCGAGGAAGGGGGTGGAGGATTCGAACAGTTTCCGCCAGCTGCATCTATTTTCTATATGGCCCCGTAATGCGAGTTCGGCGTTTGGTCGGTCCACGCCACGACACCTTCTGTCCTCCCCCTTGAAAATAGGCACATCTACGAGTCGTCCAATGGCGGTTCGGCAGTTCACTCTGCATGCTCAAACAGGGATCATTCAGCTATTGGACGACGTGGGTTCCATTACAACATACAATGTCTCTGGCCTTTCGCCAAGGATGGAGAGCAAGTTGAGCGTGCCGAACACGAAGTTCGATTCTATGCTGCGCTTGTCGCCGTCTTTAATCATAGCGTCATCGAACACCGCGTGTGGCGTGTACGACACCAAGTTTAACTCCGTGCATGCGCAAGTTCCCCTACGATCTGACACCGAGCCCTTGGCAGACTCCAAAAAGCGGAAGAGCTCTGAGGCGAACGCTGGTAGGTTTCGCCTCTGCGCCTATTTTTCGGACATCGGCCTTGCGGTTGGATTAAGCGGAAGCGAGCTTATTGGTTTGCAACTCGGTGCTAAACTGGTCGCACCAAAGAAGGTGAAAACGGGACCAACATTAGTTGACTCGATTGGCAAGGGCGTTGGCTCGAATCGATTTGCCATTTCAAACGCACCGATATTGAGACGTGGACTAAAATCATTAATCCCCGGTTCCCTGTATCACGACGACGAGCAATGGCAGAAACAAAAGGAAGAGCTAGACATGCACTGCGGAGAAGACGACGTATTCGAGTTTGAGAAAGCCTTTGCCGAGGTATTAGGCATTCAAAGAAAGACGCAAGAAAGTACGGACTCTAGGAGCCAAAACGTGGGACCTGGGGTAGAGGAAGCCACCATAAATGGCCAGGTCACGAGGACAAACGGCACTCAATTAGGCCATTCCAATGGTGACGCCAAGAGCGTAGCTTTGATCGAACCCGACCTCCCGGAATGGGTGTTATCGCATAACGCTCAGGACCTCTTGCGTTACAGCCACCAAATTCATGCTCTCTATGCATTATCCAAAACTTTCTCGTGGGTTTATACTGATGATGACGGTTCTCGAACACCACGAACCCAAGGGGGAAGTCCAGCTCCGTCCATTAAGCTTGACTTCTATTCCCCCAATGTTTTTCGCTGGCTCGCCGTTACTGGCTACATGACTACCGACTTTGTCCAGAAGGCCCTCCAGGAGCCTTCAGCACAGTTGCCCTCCTCTGGCCACCCGCTTCGGACTTCTGTCGCTGCTACCGATCTTGTCGGAGCGATAGTTTCTTTTGACCCCGAGATGCGAGTGCTGTACAGCTTCTTGTATGAAGGCGCTTCTCCTGAGTCGGCATGTATCGTTCATGCGGCGAAGTGTCTTTTCCGCAGCCTCCTCTCGTTGGACGACCCAGCAGACACTCTTGAGCGGGTCGATCCTCTTCTCTTGACGAATGGCGTCCCTCATACGAGCGAAGCTGGCGTTGATGGCGTTGACAATAACGAAGATCCTGATGCCGCCGAATCGGAAGCTCTTATCGCTTCTACTTCTACCCTCCTTTCTCGTGCGATGTCCACTCTTGATCATGGTCTCAGTCTCCGCAGCGCTTCCCTCCGACTCTGCTTATCCAAGCTTGCCGCCTTCCCCCACAATCAGGTCGTACAAGCGCTGCGTGAAGGACTCGAGCGCATGGAGATTCTGTCACTAATCCAATTACTACGGGAAGAGCTGGCTGAAGGAGGATGGACTAGACGTTATGTAGACGATGGACCAGAGTGGCAGGATAGCATGGAGAGCTCCGGGTCAAATGATCGTCCTGACGACCGCGCTATACCAATTATTGCAGGCATGCTATCATGCGCTCTAGACGCCATCGGGCTTGGCGGTTGGCTCGCTGACTTCAATGCCAACGTTGCTGCTTCGTCACGGTCGCCGGATGCCTCGGCGGCCGAGTCCGAATCTGCCGAGGCTATACTCCATGCCCTGCGGCTAGATATCTCGGTCGCCCTTGAAGGTATTCAGGAAGCAACTTTCCTTGCTCAGCTGTTTGACGGCCAGTTGACGTATGACCGACGGCTGCACAAGGCGGTGCTCATGCCGGGACAAGAGCAACTCTTGCGGCAGGGCAAGCCTTTTCCTGTTGCCGAGGTAAACGCATACATGCCGGGGATGGGCTTGGGGGAGCTAGAGTCGAGCGCTCTGCCGTTGGGACTTAAAGTCGCGAATCAGATAGGACCTGATTGGAAAGTGACGTATGGAAGACGAATTACGCAGAAGTCTAAGAGGGACATTGGAAGAGAACTTAGTAAGAGGACCGCGAAGTACAGTGTAGAGAAGATCAAGATCTGATGTTTGGGGGTCAACCAAAGCCCGCGTTGTCCTCCAAAGGTGGTTGTTAGATGTATAGATAGATTGTGTTGTTTTGTGTATTCCTTTGCTTGGAGGTGCGGAAAATATCGTGATCGTGTCCGGTGTCTCCATTCTATCTAGTTTTACAATGTGGATTGGCATACTATCAACAATACGAGTTATAGTCCTCATGAGTGTTTTCCATTGTTGGAATCGATGTCTCCGGCAAGTCGAGTCGCTTAAAGTCTTTGTTCTTCTCACATACCTTGCAGCTAAGAGAAACAATGAGTAACACGCTCGAGATTTCCTTTATAGCTCTAACATGGACCGGACTTCCAAAGGCAAGGAAAGACATCAGTGCTAAACATTGTAAGGCCAAATAATAGATGACTAAGACACATTTGCGTTCTTCTCTCACTTCACGAACGCATATAAACTACAGGTTATGATACAGCGAATCTTACATCTCCAGTGCGATCTCGTTTTAGCACTCTTTTTTGACATGCAACTCCTTCCACAACTTGCTCTTACGAAGCAAGCCCGGTGCCCGTTGTCCGCTATGTGGAGTTGCCGCAACTGCAAGATGGCAAACGAATCCTCGAGTAGCATATGCTGGGGATGTAGCACGCCTTTTGAGCAAAGAATAACCACATGGCTGGATGGCCAACCTAACCACAAGTGGAGATGTTGCACGTGCAAGCTGGCCGGCGGGAATCAGCGGGCCGGCGAGCCTTGCCCAAGCTGCAAGCATCGGTTGGACGTCGCCCACTGCTCAGCGATCCCACAGTATACCCGGACTAGCCAAGAGCCCTACAGCTGGAGGTGTTGTCAGTGTGGCATGATTCATGCAGCTGTCAAAATCTGCCAGAATTTCTATTGTCAACACGGATACTGCCCCTCCTGCACATATGCACACCGCCCAGCATCTCGACCAGCACTGGCCTAGTTACACTAGCTCTGTTTGCTGCCAGATGTGTACACACGTAGCTCTTACCTTCTTCCTTTGTCCTTTGTGGGGCGATGTCTAGCTTTTCTCCAAATCCTTGCATAATTTGCACCTTTCAGCATCTGAAAAGCAATTGAGAAATCGCTGCTGATATAGAAGCCCAAATTTTTGAACGCCCTTTTCGATACAAAGAGTTTATTCTGAATGACTATGACTAGTGTGGGACTGTGGCCTGGTAGGACTGAGCGGCAACAGAGCTGTGGCGGTGCTGACCCTTCGTCATGCGCTCTGTGTGGCGCAGTAGCCATCTTCCCCCATCTAGATTAGCGCGGGCCGTTCGGCACACCACCTCGCCAATTTTGCAAGCGCGCACATCGTGCCCCCAAGCAATCCACGTCCGCCGTCGCCCGCTGTCGCCCAAACGTTCAACCTCAGGTTCCTGTACGTCTTTGCTTCGACCTTCCCTTTGCGCTCCACCTAAAAAGCGGGTTTGACAGCTGATCCGTCCATGCAGTCAAAATGGTTACGGCGAAGAAGCACGTCCCGATTGTGAAGAAGCGTACGTCCGTCTCAAAGAGCCCAACCGTTCCCTTACACCCACTGCCGCACCTGTCTATGGCACCGGATGACCGCGTTGCACTGTAATGGCTGCTATTACAGCAGACGCTCTATTTATGCTGACAAAAATCTGGGACGTCAGGCACCAAGCGCTTCGAGCGCCACCAGTCAGACCGCTTCAAATGCGTCGACCCGTCATGGAGGAAGCCTAAGGGCATTGACAACCGCGTGAGGCGGCGGTTCAAGGGCCAGGCTGCCATGCCCAAGGTACGACGTCGTAGCGTTATTTTGTTCTCGGTGGAAAACATGGCAGGAATGGGAAGGACTTGAGGAGGGACTGCGGGGAACTCTGGGAGCATGGTGTGGCAGATTGGGCTAACGGATATGATTTCGTCCAGATTGGTTACGGAAGCAACAAGAAGACCCGCCATCTCATGCCCTCGGGCCACAAGGCCTTCCTCGTTCACAACGTCGGTGATGTGAACATTTTGCTCATGCACAACAACGTCTACGCAGCAGAGTACGTTACTCCTACGCGGAACGACTTCTACAAGAGGGATCATTGTCGGACTGACTCTACCCTGGGATTTTCAGAATCGCACACGACGTGTCGGCGCGGAAGCGCATCGAGATTATCGCGCGGGCGAAGCAGCTGGGTGTCAAGGTCACGAACGGAAAGGCGAGGATTACGACAGAGTCATGAGCGCCATGGCGGCGGTCATCGAGGGGGGCGAAGCTGGTGTCGATGGGCGGTGGGAGATAGACCCGAGCTCGCGCGACACGAATTCGGGCACTTTTCCTTGGCTTGGTTTCCCAAAAGAGCGCTCTCGGAAGGGAGATTGACGGGTGCTGAGCGGCGTGTATGCAACAATCAAGCAAATTCACCGCACCAAGTCCGTGGAACTGTTGTTGCGTCGGAATGTCGTCGGCAAATGTGACCACGCGAGCACAATGCAACAGTCGTCTTGCTTACCACCGAGATATCTATTATCTATCATCTAGGTTAACCCCCGGGATATCTCCGCAAGCTAATCTGCTTCAGCTCATCCTCCGATGACGGAGTTTTGTGTCCCCGCATTGTCAACAGGCAAGGGCTGGATCCGACATTGGACGTGCAAGTCAATCTAGGTTATGCGCGCCTATCAAGCTTCTCCCCGCACCTTCTGCACTATCCTGAATGGGATCAACCGTAGACGAAAACGTAAGTTGGCGTGCTTGGGGAGGACGACAGATCGGTAGAAGCGATTCGCGCATTATCAGGCCACTCTCTGTCAAGCCGGTGACCCATTGCAGGTGAGATGGTCGTAGAACCTGGATAATCAGAAAATACGGAGACCGACAGGCAGCACCACAATGTCCAAACAAGCTTTCACCCAGTTTAGCCGCCACCCACGTCGAAACATACATACATACATACGCACGAAACGGGAAAGAATGCCACGCTAAATCAATGTTGCTGGTCGTTTCTCTCTTCTGTTGGCCCTGGCAGCCAGGGCTAGCCCTCTTTCAGCCGGAGAAATATACATTGGGAGGTAGGACTGGCGGTTTCACGAGGTTGGGGGGGAAGTGCCGGACGGGCTGCCCGAATCTGACCACACGCAGGTCTGGTTGGTAGGTGGTGAGCACGTTTTGGGCCCCGGCCGGACGTTGGGTACCTAGGTACCTTTGGCCTGCCAGGGAGCAGAAAATTGAAACGAGGGCGCACGCTAGAGGGACCCGGCCGGTGGGAACTAGATGAGGTAGTAGATGCGCACAGGCATGTGAAAGCTGGGGAGGGCCGGGTTGGCTCTGCGACTTCGGAGGGAGGCACCGGGAGTTTTTGGCGGAATCTCCGCTGCGTGTTGGGGTGTGTGTGTGAGCGTAGGGAGTATGCGAACGCACTGACTCCATTGGGATCCGGTCCCGCCATGCGCGGCGCCATGATGCGCGTTTCGGTATCATGGATTGCTGGCCGCCGGATGCAGTAAGTTCTAGACTGGAAGCCGGAATTGCGTACCGGCTAGTAGGAGGGCATGCATGCGTAGTATGCTCCTCCCCCGGCGGCGCGCAGAGGGCGAACGGAGGTACCAGAGCAAACCTTCGTCGAGACGACTGTATCTCGCGGCACTCATCATTGTACATACAGCAGCGCGATAGGAGATATGCTGCCGATAAGCTGGGCCCGCAAGGTGCTCGACCTGGGATGGAAACGGAATAGGAGGGAGAAAACAGCGCCTAAAGGTCTTTTCTCAATTGCTCCGGTCCTAGGTCAGTTCATCGTCCTGGCCCCAGTTCTTTGCCCCCTTGGCTGGCGCGTTGCTTTTCCGATTGCTGGACGGGTGCACCCGCGTCGAACGTGCGAGCGGGCCCCCCTGGCCTGGTGGTGAGCAGCTAAGGGCCGGGAAGCCAGCTGCTGGGCCTGACACTGGCGCATGGTGGTGTGGGCAGGCGGCGCGGCGCGGACGGGCCGTAACCGGCGGGCGGCCGCAGTGGCGCTCAACACCAGCTCCCGGGGCCCAAAAGCCCTCCCCAACCTGTCTGTGCCCACGCACCGCCAGCGGCCCGGCGCTCTCCCCGTCGTGTACGCGCACTCCCAGCCCCTTTTCCCGCCCGCGTGCACACCGCCTTGCTTCGTCGCGGCGACGCCGGCCAGAAGAAAGAAGAAGAGTCTCGGGGTGTCGCACTCTCGGCCACCGCAGGACCTGGCGGGCGCATCCTTGAGAGACGCGATGCGCCCCGGCGGCCAGAGACAGGGATCGACCGCGCCGGGCACGATGGCCCAAAGCGGCACCCGATTGGCTGCGCCGCGCGCAGATAGGGCCATGTTGTTCCTTCTCCAGGTGCGCGCGGCGACGCATAGCGGCCAGCCGTCCTGGTTGCCGGGCGCGCTGGAGCTCGCAGGACGATACGTGACCTAAGGCGAGCAGCCGCGCAGTCAGTCCGGTCCCCTCTCGTGTCTGGTCTAGCGGGGAACAGGAGACGGTGGCAATAAACCCCAGCACGGGACGTTAAAGAGCTGGCAGTTGCCAGTCCTTTGTCCTGCCGTCGCAGCAAGGCGCGCTCTGGTTTCTAAATCCTTTCTCCCCGGCCCTTTCACACGTCCCGTGGCTTATGCTATTGTCGAAAGAACTCTTTCACAATACCGTTGGTCCCTTGCTTCGAGTGCTTTCCATTCAGCGGCACATTTTTCGGGGCCTCGAGTCAACAAATCCCCCGAAGTCACCGTTATTGGGTCACTCGCCTCTGGCCATGAGTGAAATTTTTGCCCGTCAGGGCCCCGGCTTGCGCGTGCGACACACCTTTTCGCCATGACGACGCTGTGAAAGCTCTATTCTTTCCTTCTTTTTCAACTCGTTTCTCTGGGGGAAAACTTTGCCGCTTGGGCTCCCAACGGCCGTCATCATCATATAATCCGCTCCCACCGCACACAAAGCAGCCGCCATCCCTTAAGCGACTGATTCACTTCACGACGCCAGCCCTGTCTCACCGCTCGCCTTACCTCATCTGCAATTGCGCCCTCCTGCCCGTCATTTTAACTCCTCTGTCACTGCGAGTCATCCGTGCGGATTTCACTTGCTAAGCTCTTACCCGAATTCGACCGTCCAGCCGAACTCGTAGCGAATCCGAGTCAAAGCTCCCACTGACTCTCCCCTATTGCGACCAGAGCATTTACTGGTGGATCCCACAATTAGCCCGGGCCGCGCGAGACTCAAATTTCAGTCCCACCCCTCCCCCAAAGAGCCTCGCACTCGATTTTCTCTGCGCCATCTCCACTCGACTTTCTTCCGCACGCTTTTTTGCGGCCTGCGGGCTGCCCGTGGCGACGGTCGGAGATTTACCTAATCGACAGACCGGCCCGCAAGCCACTCTTCGACTCGAAAAATACAATGGCGCCGAACCTCCTGATCGCCACTCAAACTCTCTTTTCTCCGCATCGCTGGTTCACCAAGCGCTCGTACTCGGAAAAGCCATTGCGCCGCCAAGAACACTGGGAACCACCCCAGGCCCCTTCTGCCGGTATCTACGAATACATCCCCGGCCGTGGCTGGTACCTGATCATCCCGGACGACGGCCCGCGGCTCGAGCGCCCGCAGCAGATCGTCTACTCCAAGGTGCTCAAGCGCTACCTCTTCAAGAACGAGTTCGACGAGCGCAAGCGCCGCGGCTACCTGCACGAGTCGGCCATCGCCGACGTTACCTTCGCCACGACCGCCAGCAGCGGTGGCGGCGGCGGTGACCACTACGCGCCCTCGGCGCCGAACTTGCACTCGCCCAAGGCGAAGGCCAAGGAGCTCGGCTTCTTCCGCCTCGACGACGGCGTCGCCTACGTCTGCTGCTGGGACCCGGAGGGCCTCTTCATCCCCGGGCCCTACCAGATGCTCGTCCCGGACCGCGTCACGGGCCGCTTCCGCCCCATGAAGAAGGCCGACGACCCGGCCTGGCTCGAGAGCCGCCGCTCCAGCCTCAGGAGCGGCTCGCGCTCCGCCAATGCGAGCCGTGTCGGCAGCGCGGCGAATTCGGCGCTCAACTCGGCCGCCAACTCGGCCGCCAACAGTCGCGCGTCCAGCCGCGCCGCGTCGCCGCGGTCGAGGCCAGGCACGCGGCTGGCGAGCCCGCGTAGGGGCGTGTCGGAGGCGCTGTCGAAGCCTACGGTGCCCCCGGCCGCGGCGCCGGCGTCGGCGACGTCGGGCTCGTCATCGTCGAGGCGCTCGAGCAGGAGGAGGAATTCGGAGCCTAACATGCCTCGGCGGAAGGTAACGGCGGAGTGGGGGGCGGAGTGAAGGGTCGTCGAGCTTTTGTTGAGTGGCTGGGTTTCCTTAGAGCGCATTTGTTCCTTCATTTTGCCCTATTGCTTCCTTCTTTTACGCTAATTACTCTACAACTTCATTTCTTCACTGCCTCTGAACAAAAATCCATGCCCCCTTGTTGTATTACCCTTTTATTCTCTCCCATTTCCTTCTCAAACGCCTAAGCGGAAAAACCAGGAGAGTTGTATCACTTCATTGTTCTTTTCTGGGTCAGTCTAGCGTCGGCGCTGATACTATCGCGGTATCTTTGGGTTTTCATTACATTAGGTATGGGTTCTGGGCATTTGTTAAGTCTTGTTGGAACGTATTAGGGTAAAGGCATGGCGGAAACTCAAAAAGCATTTGCGATAGATTAGATTATAGGATGTTCCTCACGGTATCGGAGCGTTGGATTTTCTTTCGGGATGAGGATGCAGGTCTCGTTCACAGTATGCGTGTGTTGTTTGCTTTGTTCACTTCTAGGGAGGGGTATCCTAGTGCTATTTTACCGCTCACTTAGTTGTAATTCGTTTGCCTTTGTAGGATTCATTGGAAGGATTATTTGCATATAGCGTTATCATGAACTGGTGTCTGAGACTTGACCCTTTGTTCTCTTATCTACTATATACTATGAGAACGTATAGACCAAGCTGTGCTACGCACGGTTAAATCGTGCTGGGCAAGAAGCACAAATCTCAATTAAAAGGCTGACAATGCATCCAAATTTGAAAGGTGAGCCGTCGCAACTGCTAGCTTTTGACGGGATGGCCGAAAGCAGTAAATTTAAGACGACTATGCAAATCAAGACTGAGCCCGTTCATTCCGTATTGGTTAGGCTCAGAAATACCGTATCTCAGATGTCTAGGCTTCAGCGGTGAATTTGCATGACATGAGAAGTTTCAAACAGTCCTGGGCATTTTGGCTACCTTAATCGCTCAAGTTTTGCTAGCTCTAGATGAGCTCGAGCACAATTTTTTTTCTCGCACCAAAAGCTCTCTCTCCCCACGAACGCATGTCAGACCCGCGCCCGTATACGAAAACCTTCGAGAGGGGAAAGGAGCGGAAAACTTTTTAATTCGCGCAGGGCCAATTGTCTGACTCTTTTCGATGAGTGCTCGTTTCGCCGGGAGCTCTGCGGCCGATAACTGCAACTTTCCATCGAGTGGATGGTGATACGGACGAACGAATGGATAAGGGCTGACTCTTGTCCGAACATAGCTTATATGAAGGAAGATTTCAAGCTCCCTATAGCTGCATGCAGCATTTACACGCGCATCGATGCTACAAAGTATGATTGTGCCGTCTATATTTATCTAAGCACTGCGCATCAGTTCCTTCTGCGAGCTGACTTCAGCTGCCCGCCATAACCACGGAGCTGGGCCCGGCTCGGCTACCCCTATCCCAACTACGAAGCGTCGTCCGTCTAAATACGGGAACCTGTGCATTGAGCTTGCTGATGCCCCGCACTGGGTACTAATGGGACTTTCTGACATGGCTTTTCGAAGCCTCGCTGCGCCAAGAAATTGACCCTGCACAGTTGAAAATTGTGACCAATTTGGTCTATACCTTGCTTCCGTGACCAGTTTACAATATTTCGTCCTCGCCTTGATCGTATGGGTTCCTCTCCATGGCACCGGTCTGCTCCATGTTTGCCGCCGCAGGAACATCATACTTCACACGCAGCACCGCGACAGCAGTGTGACTTTCCTTGACACTCAAATCTGCCGACGGATTTGCATCCGCAGCCTCCATCACCTCGTCATCTATCGCCGCCGTCCCACCATCTCGCCTCTCTTCCAATAGTGCAAACGCGTTAACGTGCTTGCTTCCTTGGTCCGTGCCACTCAACACCTTGTTCAGTTCTTCCCACTCTGCCCTCCTCGCCTTGGCCCTCTTTCCCCTGCCTACGCTATCCTCGACCTTCTTCTCCAACTTGTCGGCGAAGACGTCGGCGCGCTCGACGCCTCTCTGCCGGCGCTCGCGCTGCTGGCGACGCTTGGGCTTCTGCTTCGACACTCGACCGGTCCGGACGGGCGTCGGAGCGACGTAGGTTGTCTTGGACTTAGGCGGGGCAATGGCCTTGAGTGATTTGTCCGTGTCAATTGAGGGCGAGGCGGCGCGGCGGGCGGCGCGGGAGTGCTTGGTGGGTGCTGCCCAGGCGCGCGCGGGTGAGCACGTCTGGAAAGAGCGAGTCGGGCTCGGGTAGAAACTCACGTTTGCTCTTCATTTTTGCGGTTTTGGCCATGGAGAGACCACTCGGTAGGTGTATGGCTTCTGGCGGGTGACACGGGCCTGGCGGACGGTGGTAGCGGTGCGCTGCAAAAGTACGCAAAGTGCGCCAGCAGGTGCCAAGATTTCGTCGCAAGCGATGCCGCGTGCCGGCGGCGGCGGCTTGTCACAAGCCCGGAGGCGCTGGCGCACCGTGCATGCCTATACACACGGAAGGAGCGCCTCAGACCGGGGCGGCATTCCCGGCCGTGCCTGCCCTTTTGACCGCGTTTCTTCACAACGTCGATGGCGACTTCCCGCTTGAGCGCCGTCCTCACGGAAGCCCACCTCGCCTGCGCCCATCCGGCCGCCTTCAAACGCCCCTCTCCATGTCGCATCACGCCTCTTTTCCCACTTTCCTTCCTCCTCGCTCTCCCGTCCTTACCCTTCGGCTGGCGTCCAGCCACAGAGACAACTAGCGGCCTGCCGCGGCCACTACCCTCATCCCGCCTTGCGCTTCATCTCTTACAGAAAACATGAACACTCCAACCGCATACTTCACTGCTCGCGTCGCAGACGTTCCACCACATCCTCCATCGTCGCTCGCGCCTTCGTACCATGCGCGCGATCAGCGCGCTGCTCCTCCTTTCGGCAACAGCTTCAGCGCCTTTCTCGGCACCGTCCTCGCCTTCTTCGCCCTCTCTCTCGGCGCGGCCCTCAACGGCGGCGGCGTCCACTTCCAGCGCGTGATCCTCTCGCGTCTGTTCGTCTCGATCCTGCGCGTCGCCTGGCACGTCTTCGTCTTTCTAGTGCCCAAGCGCGTCGCGTTCGGCGCGGCGACCTTCATGTCGCAGGCTCGGGGCATGACTGAGGTCACAGGCTTCGGCGCGCAACCGCCGCGCACGCTGCACGAAAAGAAGAGCCTAGCTCTCGCGGAGGCGTTTGGGTTTAAAGGCGACAACATTCTTGCTGCTCGCATCATCACATCTTCCCCCACCGTCTCCGCGTCGCTGGCTTCTAGTCGGGGCTCGGCTAGATCTCCTACCATTTCCGCGTCTTCGGTTCCTAGTCGGACTCCTCCAGGATCTCCCACCACCTCCACGTCGTCGGCTTCTTCACCTACCAAACAGAGTAGCAGTTCCACCCGCTCGGTTTCGAGCCTCTTCGACGACGTCCTTCCCGCTCGTCCCGCCTTCCAGCCCGCTGGAGCGCTCGCCTCCCTCGGCGCGGCTCTCGGCTTGAGTTCCGGCAACCTCCTCGCCAAGCGTGGCAGCAGCACGACTTCGGATGGCGACAGTGTCGAAGGAAATATCTCCGGGTTGGGCGGTAGTCCCGCGCCGCCCGGCCTTGGCAATTGGGACAACTCGTGCTACCAGAACAGCATGTTGCAGGGACTGGCGAGCCTGCGCACTTTGCCTGGATATCTCGAGCGCGTGGTAGACCTGTTTCCTAATGCGCTAGGAACGACGGCTATCGGAGCAATGCGTGAGTTGCTGAGCATGCTGAATGATATCACTAATGCTGGACGTACGCTTTGGACACCGGAGAAGTTGAAGAGTATGAGCAGTTGGCAGCAGCAGGATGCGCAAGAGTACTTTTCCAAGATCATTGAGGAGTTGGACAAAGAAATTTTGAAGGCGGCGAATGAAGACGGAAAAAAAAAGATGAGGGGTTTGGGGAACGTGCTAGACGACTATGCCGAGAAGAACGGAGGATTGAAGAAGAATGGTTTCCTTGGTCGCCTGCCTGAGCTACTTTCCAGGGATCTGCGCAATCCTCTTGAAGGATTGCTCGCGCAACGCGTCGGCTGCACTGCCTGTGGCTACTCCGAAGGCTTGTCACTAATTCCCTTTAACTGCCTGACAGTGCCGCTAGGCCGCCGTGAGTTATCCTATGACGTGCGCGAATGTCTGGATGAGTACACAAAGCTCGAGTTTATCGACGGTGTCGAGTGCCCGAAGTGCACGCTTCTCCGCACCGAGGGACAGCTGCTTCGCATGCTTGCAAAGGTCGGCGGTGCGAGTGGGTTGTCGTCAAATAGTGCCGACTTCCAGCTTTCTGATTCGCTTCGTACGACGATCACTGCGCGTCTTGTAGCTATCCAAAATGCTCTGGAGGAGGAAGACTTTTCAGATGCGACCCTCGTCAAGAAGTGTAACATCCCTAAGAAGAACCGGGTGACAAGCACGAAGTCACGCCAGGCGGTCGTGGCCCGCGCGCCGGATGCGCTCGTTCTCCACATCAACCGAAGCGTCTTCGATGAATTCACGGGTGCACAGCTAAAGAATACCAACGGCGTATACTTCCAGACGAGTCTGGATCTAGGACCTTGGGTTTTGGGTTGCAAAAAACCCGCGGAAATGGCCAATTGTGGTGGTCAGAATAAAGTGGAGGGAGAGTTTGAGGCTTGGATCATGGACCCGAGCGAGTCCATGGTGCCCATAGACGACGACGCCGTGGACAAGAAGTTCTGGCCGTATCGTCTCCGGGCCGTCGTCTCACATTTCGGCCGGCATGAGAACGGTCATTACATCTGCTACCGCCAGTTCGGTAGCGAAGGCAACTGGTGGCAGCTGAGCGACGACGACGTCTACAAGGTGTCCGAGCAGACGGTTCTGAACCAGAGGGGTGTGTTCATGTTGTTTTACGAGCGTGTGGAGATGCCATCGTCAACGAAATCCACACTGGACGACATGGACAAGACACCTATCCCGGCTCGCTCTCCGACCCAGGTCAACGCGCCTTATTTCACGAATGGGCATCTTCCGGAGCAAGGCATGCTCCCTCCGCCGGTTATGCCCACAATCGAACTCGCCATGGCTGAGCCACCTCTCCCCAACGAATTCTCCTATCATCCGGACGACTTCCCGCCAGAAGATGACTTTTCCCTAAAGTTCCGGGGACCTATTGAGGACCTTTCGTCGTTGCCACCACTTCCACCTTCCCGTTCACCGTCACCTACTTCCAGCTGTGAGTATAAATCTTCCGAGGATCGGACCTGTTCCTCTACCCCTCCCACGTCTATTCCTACTTCCCGCGAAACGACGCGCTCGAATTCGCCTCTCCCCGTCTTCCACTCCGTTTCCGAACACAAGATGGACGTGCCTTCCGAACTGTCCCCGCATTCCTCGAGTACCCTGCTCTCCGTTCGCACTCCTGAACAATCCTCCGTACCTCGTTCTTCGAATGATCTAGATGGCTCTCACTTCCGTCATGGACAGGCACAGGAACCGAGTCATATTGAGCAGCCCCAACCCCAGGCCCAACCGTCCCCAACGAGCCCGCCAATGATGCGAACGGCGGGGCCAGGCCCTGCTGATGCAGTGGGAAAGCGAAGGAAGAATGATAAGAGTGAAACTGGAAGGATACGAATGGTTGCTGCGACGTAAGATTACGTATCTGATTGGTTGCTTGATTGTCAATGTGCACCATCTCCTACTTGTGTTCTTCCTTTTTTGTACTCCCTGCGTGACTTGACGTCTCGATTACCTGTCTGCCTTAGCGGCCTAATGGGCCTGGTGGTTTTTTTTTTTTTCTCCTCTTTGATCCATATTTATCGGTGCGTTCTATGGCGGTTATGCCGCGGAGGCGAACCACGTCTCTCGGATGACTAGGTGGGCTGAGGAGTCTTTTTATGGTTAGACTTGAGCCGCTTTGGCCTTCGGTCACAGCGTTTAGCACGGGAGCTGTGCTGTCAATGTTGTCTTGTTTCCATTGTGGTGCCATTTTCGGCGTTTTTGGTGCCATGGTCGGGTGGGGATTGCATTGGTCTCGGCGTAATTGAGGAAATGAGCCCGGCCCACTGTCCAAATGATCGATACACGCGACCAGGCTTTGGACAGGTCGGCTAGAGTTTTCGGTTTTGTTGTCATCCACGGAGTTGCAGAATTAACTCACTGGCCTTTGATACCGAAGTACAGATGATCCGATACATGATGCTTGCTTTTGAACGCAATATTCCCCCTACAAATAGCGAATAAGTAATCGAATAAATTATGACAGTATCTAGAATAACTCCATGTCTTAACACGGCAAACGACGTGGATATATCACGTGGCATATTGAGGCAGTCACGTGATATTTCTCCATCCCGTAGAAAAACCTCGCGGGCCTCCACAAATTGCACGTATGTGAGGTGATGATCTAGATACCGGTGGAGTGGCGGTAGGAGCCGGGCGCCGATATTTGGAACGGATTTATTGTGACGTGAAGGACATCTACGGCCGAGAAGACGATTTACGCTCGTCCATCGGCGAGCTCCGATGGGCGGGCCGGTGCGGCAGACCCCGACCAGCTGTGGATATAAAGGCCTTTCATTCCACTATTTCGCACCATCAACAAGACTATCCAACAAGGAATTGAACCCAAGTTCAGTCGCACTCATATTCAAGAAGTTTACAAGCAGAAGCTTCACTCACCTCCGAAATGACTATGTCGCCACAAATCACCGTGGAGCCTCTCCAGCTCCCTGAAACCTCTAGCGTCAACTTCGGCGCTCAAATTTCCAATGTCAACGTTGAGAATCTGACTGGTATGGCTTGACCTTAATCGAGAATTCTAGGACTAGATAAATGCATAAAGGGAGCACCCCGGGGATCGGTAACCTCCCATGTGAGTATGTGAAATCTAAATTATGTTCAAGAGCGATGGACCTAACAGGAACACTACAGATTCCGACTTTGATACCATCCGCAATGCCCTTTACCAGCACGCCGTTGTCATCATCAAGGGCCAGACCGGCTTGAGCCCTAGGGCACAGTACGAACTGACGCAGCGCTTCGACCCTGCCGCGGGCGCCAACTACGGCCACGGCAAGACGCTCGATGCCAAGCGCAGCGTCCTGCACCCGGATCTGAAGACAATCCCGCGCCAGCCGCAGGTCCAGGTGATCGGCAACGGCTTTATCGAGTCGTACGAGGGGCTCGAAAATGTGAAACTGGTGCATCCCCACCACCGCACCTTCCACAAGACCCGCATCTCGGACGAGGACGACCTCGACTTCACGCGCTTCTACCGCTGGCACATCGACGCCGCGCTGTACGGCCTCGCGCCACCGCGCGTCACGAGCTTACTGGCCGTCCACGTCCCGGAGGGCCGCACCCAGACGGTGCGCTACGATGACGGCACCGGCGACGAGCTCGACGTCCCGCTCGGCACCACAGCTTTTGTCTCCGGCTACACCATGTACGAACGGCTCTCGTCGGAAGAGCAGGACTTCGTCCGCACCAGCAAGGTCGAGTACGCGCCCCACCCGTACATTTGGATGAGTGGGGCACGCTCGCGCTCGGACGGTCTGGGCATGGCGTCCGAAGGCAAGGAGCTACCCGAATCCGAGCTGCCGCCTATCGAGCAGGACAAGGTTCAGGTCCTGCCTATGTGCTGGAGAAACCCTGTGACTGGCAAGCTAGCGGTCCAGATCCACCCGTCGGCGGTACGCCGCATCCACCTCAAGGATGGCTCCGTTATCGACGATCTGGCCGAGGTACGCCGCATAGTGCACGATATCCAGCGGCCAGCTATTGCGCCACGCTTCGTGTATCCGCATGACTGGGTCGAGGGAGATCTCGTCCTATTCAATAACCAAGGAGTGCTGCACTCTGTCGTCGGTGCCTTCAGGGAAGATGAGGTCCGGCTGTTCCGTCAGTGCAACATTGCAGCCAGCGAGATGCCGTTGGAGCCGGAGGCGGGAGAGGCTTGAGTTAGGGGACATCAAATGCGTCATTTGGTACTCGTAAGCTTAGAGTATTGTCTTTCTAGAATATTGATATCATTCTATGGACGTACAAGTATAAGAAAAAAAAAAGCTACAAATTTTCTTTCGGGGTTTTGAGTCGTGCGAAGAATAACAAATCCGTTAACTTGTAAAGATATTAGGAGCATAGCATGTACTACCTATGATCGGCCTCCTCCCTCACATTGAACTAAGCTCCCTTCTAAGTAGGTATTTTACTTTCCGCAGGCTTGCCGGATGCATCCGCCGTCTGATAGCATACTTATCCAATTTTGCAAGATAGAAATGCATAATATCCTTGTCGAAACTTGAATGTGCGGACTTTAGAGACAACGATTGAGGCCATGTCTCACTTTCGGGCTATCAAGACTTCAAGGGAAAAACAAGCAGTGTTCAAGTGCGCGTTTTGTCGCTGCGACTCCGCATTGGCTTCAACTCTCTCCGAAAGTCATTAAAGCTCCGGCTCTAAGCCGTTCCGACAGAGGGATGGGGTGAAGGCATGGACGATGTGAATACGAAATAAGAACCCGAACCCGAACCAATCAGCATGCAGTCCGAAATAGATTACTACGTAAAGCCGAGACGCATGTAGGGTGAAACTAGGTTTCGGAACGCGGTGAGGAGCACTGCAAGGGCCCGCAAAACGACGAGATCCCTATCTAATTTTCCGATTCGTCAACGTTCACGATGCAGATAGCCGATCACTTGCGCATCCTTGCTGCATCGCGGAGGGAGTTGAATGGTATAAATCTCGCGAGTATCTGCCTTTAGCGGGATGGCCAAGTCCATTACTTGTGTGCTTCCGTTGGCAACCATCTTTTTCCAGCATCTTCATCATCCATATAGTCAAAAAAATGGCGAGCATCTTTCTCGAACTCCTTACCGAGCGGTGGCCAGTGATTGCCGTCGGGGCCCTGACATGGTTGATATTCACAATCGTCCAGACATTATTCTCCGGTGCTACCCTCTCTCAAATCCCGATTGTCGGTTTGGAAATTGGGGATGAAGAGAAGAGACGCATGGCATACCTAACCAGCGCCAAGAAGCTTTACACTGACGGCTACCTGAAGGTCTTGTCACTTTCACAGTTATGTTTCAAACCTTAAGCTAACTTATTTTTTAGTTCAAAGATGGCATTTTTCGGTTTACAACATCTCGAAGTACACCACCTTGCTTATTAGGTTGCAGTGACAGCTCTAACTTGCTTTCTCAGCATCACCTGTGGTTGTGGCACCACCAAGATTCCTTGGGGAGCTTCAGAAGTTGCCAGATAACGTCTTAAGTATAGGAGCAGCTATCGACGAGGTAAGTCAAATGTGCAATAGCCGGATGCAATACTGACGGGTTTCGCAGACGATGGAAAGCAAATACACTAAGATTGAGGCGCAACTTGCGATTATCCCATCCACAATTAAGTCTGCGTTGACCCCGGCATTAGGTAGCACCGTCACCGCAATGATCTGAATTAACTGAAGTACTGATAATAAGGCAGTTCGTCTAAACCCAGTAATAGCCGCAGAGACCAAGGAAGCCGTAGATTCTGAGCTTGGCCGATGCCAAAATTGGACAGAGCTGAACATCAACCACAAGCTTCTCCGTATTGTGGCCAAGGTATCTGGCCGAATATTCATAGGGCCAGAGCTCTGTCATTCAGAAGATTACTTGGATGCTGCAATCAACTACACAACCGACGTCGTAGAAGCGCAACAAGCCGTGCAGATGATGAAACCATGGCAGCGCTGGCTCAGAGCACCTTTCCTGCCCCAAGTTAAGAAACTGAACCAACGCTTGGTGCAAGCGGACGCCTTTTTACGCCCGGTCGTGAACGCAAGGAGGAAAGCGGCACTGCAACCTGGATATGAAAAACCTGATGATATGCTCCAATGGCTCATGGATTCGCAGGCGAAATTTGGCCAGAAAGATGACAAGGAATATGCGAAGATACAGCTGATCCTTAGCTTTGCCGCCATTCATACAACAACATTGACTGCTACGAATGCGTACGTCATTCGCTACGATTGTCATTATTCAACACTCGAATATCTTGTTAACGTCTTCTCAGTTTCTATAATCTCGCCGCGATGCCGGAGGTTGTCGCTGAGCTCCGCGAGGAAGTCCAAGCTGCTCTCGACGAAAACAACGGCACCTTCACGAGCTCTGCACTGCAGAGCATGAAGAAGCTTGACAGTTTCCTCAAGGAGACTTTGAGATTCCACCCATTCAGCTTTGGTGAGTATATTCATTCAGCCATCAGTCACAGTTCTTCTAATACATCTATTACAAACAGCTTCTTTCCAACGCAAAGTCCTTCGCCAATTTACACTCTCGAACGGGCAGGTTATTCCCGCTGGCGTGACCATCGAAGTGCCCGCATACCCCGTCAGTTTTGATCCCAATATCTTCCCTGAATGCGACCGCTTTGATCCGCTGCGGTTTTACAAGCTCCGGCAAATTGCTAGAGGGGCCAACAGCACAGGAACAAAGGCAGCCGAGGCCGCGGCGCAGAACCAGTTCGTCAGCGTCAACCAGAGCAGCTTGACGTTTGGCTATGGACGCCATGCGTGTCCTGGAAGGTTCTTCGCTGCGAACGAGATCAAGATGATTCTATCCGTGGCTCTCCTGGGGTATGATGTCAAATGCGCGGAGGGGAGCGAGGGAAGATATACCAATCTTGAGTTCGCTCACATGGTAAGCACTCCATGGAAGACCAGTGGTGATAAGTTAATGCCGACACAACCATAGTCCTTCCCTGATTCGTCAAAGACTTTGCTGTTCAAGAGTGTTGCCTGATTCCTTGAGTGAACCCGATCATGGTCGCGTCATAGCAGGGTGTCCTTCGCAACAAGGGCCGTGTTGGTGAATCGATTGTCGTTTTGGAATTGTTCGGATAGTTAACGTTGTTGCGTCCTTCAAGGAAATAGGAATAGAAGAAAGACGAGACAAATTATGTGAGATAGAGTGAGACGTCTTTGTCGCAGCGTGGTAGGGATTTTGTTCGAGTGAGAGCGGAAAGGAGAGAATAAAACTCGAAAGATTTTTTTTTTTTGATGAAATGTGGACGAAAGGGAGTAAGGACTGGTTTGCCCAAAAGCTGCAATTTACGCAATCACTTGACTTCCCGAAATTGCGCACAATATCTCGAAGCTGTATTATAGAGCACATCAGTATCATGATTAGACGCTTTTTAATCAAAGCTGACGTTTATTTCGTCCGCTCTGATGGTTTGTTGCAAACGAGCACAACACTCGCTTATGGTTCGGGCTTTGGCTATTTTTTGCTTGTGGTATTTTGCTGCCGTCAGGGTTTCAATTGAAGGGATTGTATTCAAGACACGACGAATACGGCCTTAGCAGCACGCGCTTGCACCAATCCGAGAAAAGAGTAAGGCGCTAAGGTGAGCGACGGAGTCTCGGGTGGCTTGCAGAGTGCGTGAGTGCTAATGTAAGGCGCTCGGTTACCGGTCCGATCCGGCCTCGATCCGACTTAAGGCCCTAAAAACGCCACCTTTCGGCCTCGCTATCTACTGTCATCCACCTATTGGTTACTTCTCCTTCATCTATTATTAGGGCCGTTGAACATGGCCCGTCTGGGTCATAGTAAGTCCCGTACTGGTTGCCTCCGGTGTAAACAGAGGCGTGTCAAGGTATGCTGCTGTTTTGAGCAACTTAGGAACTGTAACTTAATCCTCGGAAGTGTGATGAGAATAGTCCATGTGCGGCCTGTGCCAGACACGGCGTAAGGTGTAGCCTGCTCGAACCTTTGCCTGGAGCTAGGAAGTCGTCATCCGCCAAACAATCTACACAGCGCTCAAAGATCTTGAAGGTACGCAGACGTTCGATGGCATGGATGAAGTGCGGAAATGACATTTGCTTCTGACAAGAACGAATAGAGCCCAGCAGATGCCGGAGAGTATCAAACGGACCGCTATCAACGGCAAATTCATGCTCTTGCTCCGGCAGCCCCAGCATCCACAAATACTTTCACTGCTTCAAGTCGGAGTAGCACCTCCGTGTCCTCGGATCTTGAACCTTTCCCGTACTTCGAAAAGTTCCTCAGCGGCCAAGAACTCAAAAATGCGAGCACTTGGATCACTGACCTAGAACTCATGCACCATTACACAGCCTCTACGTTTCTCACGCTCCCAAGAGGTAATGAACTTCCAAAGATATGGCAGACGGAAGTTCCAAGGCTAGCACTCGCACATCCTTTTCTCATGCACCACGTGCTGGCCATATCAGCCTACCATCTAGCCTCTCTTTATCCGGATCGTCGTAGCCTATACTCCGTACAGGCCTCACAACACCAAAACGACGCTATCAAGGGACTACGAACCTCCCTTTCCCAAATTAATGAGGGTACTTGCCACGCACTCTTCGCAGCGTCGTTTATACTTTCCATTAGCGCATTCGCTATCTTCTCCGACCACAAGAAACCGGACAGTCAACCCACTATCGACGACCTACTTGACGTCTTTCTCTTAATAAGGGGGATGAGCGGGATAATCCAGACTTATGAGGAAACGATCCGACAAGGCCCCCTTGAAAAACTATTTTTGTTTGGGGATCACGAATCCAGGACGCCGTTGCTGGCAACAATTGTCGACCGGTTAGGCCAGCTGAAAATACCTGAGAACGTTGAGCCAGCAACTCGAAACTTATGTCACGACGGGAGCTTCAAACTGATTGAGTGGATTGCGCATGCTAGCGCAAATGCCGATGTGCCTGAGCCCAGGGTATCTATAACTTGGCCGATTGGGCTTTCCGAAGGGTTTATAAATCTCCTTCGCGGACGGCATCCTGCTGCACTGACTGTGTTGGCTTATTACTGTGTTATCCTACACTCTACGGGGTCGGCACACTGGTTCATGCAGGGCTGGGGCGAGTGCATTTTAAGAGACATCGCGGAAAGTGTCGAGAGACCGTGGAGTGAAGCTCTCAAATGGCCGATGAAATCTGTTGGCGGCGAAGCGACACTGGTCCAATGACCCAACAGCAGAAGAAGCGTCGTTGTCCGATGTTCTATCTCGTAGCTTGGTAACTACAGCTCATAAGCCGCGAGGCTTTGCTGTGTCGTCAACATCTGTGTTTCCACAGAATAGCTGCGGGAAACCATCCACGGAGACCGTAAGCGGAAGCATTGAAGTGTGGTTAGTTGATTTGTTGCTATATGAGTTGACCTTTTCCTCTTTCGAGACTTCCGACTACCAGGTGCATTAATGTGCCGAAACCACGCGAGCGTGTCAAGAAGAATTGAGACACGGTCGTGCCCGACAACATCTAAAAAGTTTCTATGCTAGCGCCCGATCGGCTAAGCCCTCCTAGACGCTGCCTCAACAATTTGCCGACTCAGAAGTGCAGACAGCCCAAGATAGGACAAACGGCAAGCCGCAGGGCAGATATTTGCAATGCGCAATAATTTCTTGCGTGATCCATGAAATGGTACTCGCTTCCCTACCGGTGGCCTGTTAAGCAACCTTCGGAAGGACGTGGCGTTAGTGCTACGTAGAATATACGTGTCTTCGTCTCTAGCATTTACTCACTATACGGAAGAGTGCACTCTCTATCTGTTGCCCTCAGTGTTGATTGAAAGTGACGACACTGTAACATAGAACTCCCAGTGGCCGATCAACTCCATAACTTTCAGGCGGGCAGCAGCAAATTCAGCTCCGAGCGCTGACCTAGAGACCACGACTATCCTAGCCAATGCCGATGATCAGGAGAAATTAGTGACCATTAACAGAAGCTATATTGCAAGAGCATCATTTCAGGCTAGACGAAAAACATTTCCAAAGCGGATCGATTGCTCCGGGAAGAGTGAGTGTCAACGTCACTTGACCGGCTATTTCGGATCGGGCCTAGCGTCACACCACAACTTATTGGTTTTCTGTCCGCTGTCGAGACATCAGACCAGGATTATTTTGAAAGCAGCCTCTTAGAACGGTAGGGCTCACACGACTGCGCCACAACCCCACACGCGGTTAGGAATTCGACAAACATTTCCTTTGGTGGTTGTTGTCACCAGACGGCGCGGTCTCGACCAAATGTGGCTGTAATAGATTTTCAGCGGGAGGCAGCGCGCTAGAACTTGAAAATGCTTCCCAATAGGGTTTGCAGATGCGACTACTGACGAAGGTAATTTGTTTTTTGCCCGGTGGTTTGATATATGGCTGCAGATGCCCACTTTTCGGTTCATCTTGGATGCAATGCCCTGATAGGAAGTAAGGAACCTAGCACCCTTGCGCTTTAATCCCATGTTCAACATGCAAAGTAAGTCGCTCTTTCAACTGCAAAGGAATGGCATCTGCTCATCTTTGGAAAGGCGTTTTCCCTGGAATCGCCAGACGGAGTACGTCCGATTTAGCGGCGCTCGAGCGGCAATCACGGAGTCAGTTTATTCCTATGAGTACTCTTTTGAGTGCGGACCTACCAGAGCCGTTCCAACAACCCGGCCCGAATGCGACTATCATAACTGGCGGCAGACATCCGTCTGAACCAAGCATTGTCGATTTTCACTTCCCGAGAGTCCAAGCTGGTAACGATCTAGTCGTTGGTCGGTTTCCCATCCGTAATGTTATCACCGAGGGGCCGAAGGCACTCATGGCGACTGAGAGAGCCTCGTTGAACCCGGACTTACGTTGGGTTCATATCCCTTTCAATAGCATGCAGTACGCAGAAGTGAGTTACCTTAACGCATTCGCTCTTCTTAAAAATTTACTAAACAATTTTGATTAGGCGACAATTGCGGCCGTTTGCAAGGACCTTCATCTTGACCCAGACGTGGTTCCCCAAGTCATACTGTCAGACAGCAAGTGGAAAAACCGACTTCACCGGCGTAGACTTGACGACGGTCACCACGCAACATTCATGCAAACTACATGCTTGGAGCTCAAAATCGGTGCGCCGTTCGAGCCAACAATATCGTAAGCGTAGGAACCTGGTGATGTTAACAAAACAGCGTAGGAACTGAATACCTCAAACTACTCTCCGATAACGATGCAAAGCGGTTCCATCACTGCGGAGCGAATTTCGTGCTCTTTGTACGACCACGCATAGTAGCGCTCTTTGCGACATATCTGACAATTCCCGCAGATGCCGTTCCTTCATTGGGGAACCGAATGTGTTCTCGAGTGGCGGGACAAAAAAATAGAGACCATAGAAAACTCATCGGCAAATGTAGCCGATGACTGTGAAACGGAACTTCGCCGCTTTTACGCTGAAATGATGGCCAATCAATTGCTTTCAGACAAGCCACTTCACATACGGCGCACGCTTGATCAATACTATTACACGCACATCAAAAAAACGCGTGAAAGGGACCTTGACCAAGTCGTTGCAAAGTATGGGCCGATGGCTAAAGAGAAAGGGCATCGGCCCATGATAATTGTCGATCAATTATGGTTATGGATATTGGGAGGGAGTAAGCCAATTTCCTAAATCCTGAATGATTGTAGGCTAACAGGAGATCAGATACCGTGATATCCTGCTTTGACCGGAGGTGGGAGAATGACAACCAGCCTCGACTCAACGTCTTCGACAATGTGCTGTGGAAATTAATAGACGACAAACAAGCAAAGAGGGTCCAGACTGGCTTCGATCTAGCTCATCTGATCATTGACGGGGCTTCAAGCTATTTTTTCACTGATTCTGGTACTTTACCAGAGCACCTTCGGTTCCATGAGCTCTTTCGAAAGGCAATCGGTATCAGCGTAAGCACTTATTCTGTCAGCGGATGTTCTCGGAATAGTACATACTGAAACGAAGCGCTAGAGAGAGGAGCAAACCAAAATTTTCTCCAAGTTGGTGAAGCTCCAAAACAAGGACATGACTCTTTCCAAGAGCGAACAGAACCAGCTGTTCGACCTTCGGCAGGAGTTCGACCTCGTACGTGATATCAGAGACATCATGGACGAACTCAACATGATCGACCAGGTCTACATCGCCGAGATCAAGACCCTGAAGCCATTACGGTCAATGCAGTATAATGATGCTCTGTTTAATAGTGAGCGCACCGATGTTGACGGGAACAATGTTTCAGACCCGCAAGGCCAGCGCTTGCTATGGGACGATCGGGGATGGTTCAGGCGCACCGATGAGTATATGCACACGCATCATGCCATTGTGTCAGACATGGTCCGCGAGACGGAGCATGTCTATTCAGAGGTGCAAAAGCCTTGTTTTTTGTTAACACAAACGAAGCAGCCACTGACAATGCCCCAGCTCAAAGACACAATCGAACTGAAGCAGAACAATGCCAGCATCTTTGAGGCTCACGCAACTCGAAGCGAATCAGAAGCAATTATGCTTTTCACTCTGGTATCCAGCATAATGGTTAGTTGTCTCCAAGGTCGCTGAGAAATAGCATACTTATGAATAATGAACTCGTAGTTGCCACTTTCATTTTTTAGTTCGCTGTTTGGTATGAACGTGATCGAAATATCGGAGGGCAGCAGGGTATCACTCGGAGTCGCCTTGTCCTACACAAGTAAGCTACTTCAATCCAATAAACTTCAGCGTTGCGCAGTTATGTCACTAACCAGCTAAAGTCCCATTGTCCTTCATTTTCACCAGTGTCTTTATGATCGTTGCATTTAAGCGAACACTGCGCGAATGGTCAGTCGAATTGCTTTGCGGCAAGAGTGAGCCTGGAAATTCGAATGAGGCCCAGCCAGCTCCCCTAAAGTCTCAAATCAGCCTCAACTGCTTTCGGAAGCAATGCAATGGCCGTCAAGGAACAGTGTCGTCTTCGCAGAGTGAAAAGCCCAACGTTACTGCCAGGAAGCGGGTCGACTGCAATGTTTGAATGCATGTCTGGGAGACCGTATTGGAAAATAAATTTCGGCCGTCAATTTGGAATGTTCTACCAATGCATTCAGTTTATTTTTAGAATTTACCCTGAATTTGGACTATGTTGTGCATAGCGGCTGGAATAGTAATTTCTCTCGTCAACGCCTACAATAGTCTTGTTAATAGCGGACAATTCTCGTCTGAGGATCTAGAGCCAGTGGAGGTCGCCCAACACACTTTTTTTGTTCTTTCGCTCAAGCGTACTCGTGCAAGTTCAAAGTCCACATGTAAAAGCCCACTTACCTGAGCACCTTGTTCAACAATACAATATGAGAAAGAGCTTCCCCTGCCACCTACATGGTTTATTCGTATTAGTTTGACCGATACATCATGCTGCTCCCATAAACTCAGCGGTCGCTCTATGGTGAAGATATATTGAACTGCTCTTGATTCCGATTAGCCCCAACCGATCTGGGGAGGTCCGCTTGCGAAGAGGCCTACGTAGCATGTGCCAGGGCGCTCCAAGAACCACGCGTATCACCTTCCCACTGGAGAATCGGGGCCGACCGACGAGCCCCGCGACGCGGGAGCCAATGATCGAGGGCACGCTCATCCTGCGTGGGCGGGCGTGGCGGCCGGGAACCGGGAACGCCGCCGCCAAGGGCAATCGGGAAGGCGACCAGGGGCACGTCTAGACGCGCCATTCCCGAGCGGGCCAATGAGCGAGGCTCGCCACCTCGGCCCAGGCGTTCGCCTCCATCTAACTCAAGGAAGCTCCATGGGTAAGCCCCGAGCGGTCCGGCTCCACCACATGCAGGTACGATACGCTGAGGAGGACTCGGTTGGCCGGCGCAGCTAGCCCTTTGGTTATCTCCCGGACCAGCCGCAGATGGCTTGGGACCGGTGGGCGGGGCTGCGGAGGGGATCCTCGACGCCGAATCTTGGACCTAGTGAGCTGCCATCCTAGTTCAGGATCAGCGCTTCTCATCCGAAGTCGCGCCAATGGGGGTGTGCCGTGGAAGTGTTCGCCCATATAAACCAGGAGGACTGCCCTTTGCCGAATTCTTGGGTCCCGCAGTTCTCCTGGTGAGATTCGGTTGAACCTCGCAAGAAGAACTCGCGGCCGCGATTGATATCAGGTACTTGCGTTGCTGTAGGTACTTCGAGGTCTCAATTGCTTCCAGTCGTTTCCGTTCGCGATGAAGTCAACTCTATGGTGGGGCAGCGGGCTCCACTCCCTCCTTCTCGCCGTAGTTACGTCCGCCTTGACCATCCCGGAAATCAATGGCCCTAGCTTCCTTTCTCCATACAGCGGTGAATCGGTCTCCAACGTTACGGGTATCGTGACAGCCAAGTCCGAGGACGGGATTTATATTCGTGCGCCTCGTCCCGACAACGACGTACGGACATCCAATTCCATCTACGTTTACAGCAGCACCGTCGGAACCAACCTTACCGTAGGAGACCTGATCGTTCTCGGCGGAGAGGTGCAGGAGTACCGGTCCAGCGATGATTACCTCTATCTGACTGAGATTGGATCTCCCAGCGACGTGAGGGTGATTTCGAGTGGGAACGATGTCGAATCGCTTGTAATTGGACACGATACGCTCACCCCTCCCATAATCCAGTACACGTCCCTTGATGATGGAGACGTGTTCGGCGTCCCGAATGCGCAAAGTCGCATCTCGGAAGAAAACCCAGAGCTGCAACCCGATCGGTACGGATTGGACTTCTGGGAGAGCTTAAGCGGTGAGCTCGTCAAGGTTCAAGGCCCAAATGCCGTCTCAAGGCCGAACCAATACGGTGACACATGGGTCATCGGAGACTGGCAAGTGAGAGGCCGGAACCTGAGAGGCAGCTTGACTATAAGGAATAAAGGTACGATTCATAGGTCCACTTCGTTGGTTGGTCAAGCATATTGATGGCGTCAAGATGCAAACCCCGAAGCCATCATCATCGGTTCTCCGTTGGACGGCTCGAGCAACCCGGACGACACGAAGCTTGGTGACAAGCTTGAAGACATTACCGGTGTTTTGACGTACGCATTTGGCTTCTATCGCATTCTGCCGTTGACCTCGCTCAATGTCACGAGCTCGGCTCAACCTGCGCAGCCGCCGGCCACGAGTCTGGAGTCTGACGGAACCTGCGCACGGGTTACCTTTGCGCAATACAACGTCGAAAACTTGACCCCTGACTCGGACCACATGTCGGGAGTGGCCGACCACATCGCGAACTTCCTGAAGAATCCCGATGTCATCTTCCTCCAGGAGGTCCAGGACAATGACGGCGCGACCGACGATGGCGGTTAGTGGAGAATCAATCCTTTAGGCTTGCAGGCGGAACGTAAGGAGCTAACTGGGATAGTTGTCGACGCGAACGCCACTCTCAGCGCACTCTCCGAGGCCATCGCTTCGGCGGGCAACGTCACCTATGCGTACGTCGACATCGACCCGGAAAACGACGAAGACGGCGGCGAGCCAGGAGGCAACATCCGCAACGCGTACCTCTACAATCCGGACCACATCCGTCTGCGGGACCCGAACCCGGGCGGGCCTGACGACGCCACCGAAGTCCTGCCCGGCGCTAGGCTATCCTACAACCCGGGCCGCATCGCGCCCGCCGATGACGCCTGGGAGGACAGCCGCAAGCCGATCGTCGCTGTCTTCGAGACGGTCACTGGAGGCCACCACTTCTTCGCGGTCAACGCGCACTTTGCCAGCAAGGGCGGCAGCTCGAGCCTGCACGGCGACCCGCGCCCGCCCGTCAACGGGGGAGTCGACCAGCGCACCAGGCAGGCCCGGGTCACCGGGCAGTTCATTGCCGACATCCTGGCCGAGAGGCCGCGGGCGGCCGTGGTTGCCGCCGGCGACTTCAACGAGTTCGCGTTTGTGGAACCCATGGAAACGCTGCGGTCCGTTTCGGGGATGCGCGACCTGGACGAGGTGGCGGGCATCGCCGAAAAGGAAAGGTACACGTACTTGTACGACATGAACTCGCAGGAGCTGGACCACGTCTACCTGAGCCACTATCTGGCCCAGCAATCGCCAAAGTTTGAGCACATCCATCTCAACACCTGGGTGTCGTACGACGACCAGGTGTCCGACCACGACCCGAGCGTTGGGAGGCTCAACATTTGCGGTCTCGCGTGAGCCGGGACCCGCTGGCGGAGCCCGTGTCCTGCGAGCGGGCCGTTAGCAGTGATTGGTGCGATTGTTTTGCGATGCGACGAAGCAATGCAGCGGTGCTGCCTGTCCGTGGCTGCTAGACGTTGAGTTTGTTGCTTGCTGTACATAACTGAAGCGGGCTCACCGATCCGAATGAGTCAAACTGCGCGTCCCTTTCTTTCGGTGACTTGTCTGCTTGCAGATCGAAAATGAAGCGGTGTGGTCCGCTGGTTCATGGCGTGTCCGTGCTAGCCCCTGAGCCCCTCATTGTCCGCTGTCGGTGAGCTGTAGCCCCTCGCCGCTGCCCGTTGAGTTGTGAGTCTCGTCCTTGGCTCCGGTGAGCCCGCGCCGCCAGTTCCGTGGATAGCGGGGCCCTGCGTGAGTGACTCCTGCTGCGTATGATGTGGCGATTCAAAATTCGACTGCGGCCTGGGCTTTTGAGTCATGGTTGTCCAGCTGCAGGTCCGTCGTGATTGCCCGCCTTTGGTGGTCAGATTCTGTTGTTCTGCAGCAAAGGGTAGTCGTGTCTGCATGAGTGACGTAGGCCTGATGGCATGTTAGCTCTGGCCCTCGGTCAGTGGCAGCGACGTGTTTTGTGAGTCCGTTCACGGCGTCAACTCACGACGTGCCCGCCGCCATTTGTTGATCCAAGTCGCCGCATCGTGCGGCCCCGCCCCTTGCCGCCGTGCCGGCCAATATGTTTTCGCCGCGGATTCACTCCCATTTGGTAGCTGGTTCATCATGCGCCCCTGTCCCACGTCACTGCGGATCCATACAGTGGAGCTGCAGTTACCATTTGCTAATCGGCGTCACGCCATCCACGCATGCAGAAGTAACAATTCGGATTAACCACGGATCTAAGTCACCCAGGCCCAGTTTGGAAGTGATGCCATGGCGTCGCTAGCCGCTTTGCCTGCCCGGAAACTTCGTCGACAAAGGTATATAAACCCCCCCAAGGCCGCCCAAACCTCCTCTTTTTTTTTTCTCCAGCTCTCTTTGCCTTTTTGGCTTAGATCAAGTGTAGTATCTGTTCTTTTCAGTTTAATCGCTGAAACGGGCCTACGGGCCCATTCTACGATTAATCCTGTTTTTAGCAACGGCTGGGGGGGCTCTGGGCTTGCTTATCCCCCCTGGCACCGTGTCGCTCGTATTGCACTATCTCGGGCTGATGCGAACACTTTTTTGCCTCTTTTTCATCATTCTTCTTGCCTTGTGCAAGTGTCTGAAGAAGAAATGGCCTCTTCAGTGTACCCTCACATAACTGTTTCAGAAAGAATTTGTGTTGTGGCTTCTTGGTGTGGAAGTGTTATGCATTGCGTTGAGCGCGGAGAGGCAGCTCACGATGACTGTGTCGCGCGGAGTTTGGTGTTGAGAGACCTATGGAGAACTTTGCGCCGGGCAGCCATCAACACACCACCATTTTGCTGAGAATCTTGTATATTGCCATAGTATATAGCATATTCTCCAACGCAAAGAACCTTGTCGACATCTTTCGGGTTATGTACTCGGCCGGTTGGGTTTGCCGCCTTGTCCATCGTGCGCTAGTCGGGCCCGATGCTGAGAGCCGCCATGCAGCAGTAAGGCTCGAGCAGGTACCAAACGACTTGGAATAACGCCAAAAAGGCCAAACCGTGTTTTATGTCGCATATCACACCCTGGCTTACTACTTGAGGCTTACAAACCATGCCTCCTGAGCCTCCAGCCCCGCAGGCTTCAAAGACCATGCCCACCCATTTCAACACCATCCGGTCCACGATTCTCGAAGCTACCAGCGGCTCCCGCCCCGCAACTCACGCTTCGACGGGATTCCGCAAGGCGACCAACTCCGCCACTCGCCACGCGCGCCGCCCGAGCATCGGAGTGCGCAAATTCACTGCCGAAGCAAATCTCCGACCGCGGACTTCGCGCCTCGACCCGGCGTGCCGCATCGCCCCGAGTTGGCGTCGTGCGTTTTCACTTCGCAGGCGAGGGCGATGCGGAGTCCCATCGAAAAGTCGGGGCTTGGCGGCAGAAGGGCGGGCAGTGCTGCCAACTTGCGCCACACGCGTGGCTGTGCGGCCCGCAGTGAGGCGGGCCGCTAGGCGTGGCTCGCGAATCTCGCGGCCGGGATACGGTGGCTCCCTCGACGAAAACGTCACGCAGCCAGTCCACCAAATTTTTCGCGGGCAATCATAAGTACACTACATATGACGACGGGGCGGTGCGCTAATTTCATGGCTTGTAATTCTCACATTAAATTCTTTACGACCTATCCAGCAGCACTCCGTGATCCCCGGTACTCGCACATAAAATGACCTCCTTCGGCCGAATACAAAGCAAACCATGACGCCGCTATGTGATGTGCATACAAAACGACCCTCCCCACCACACCCACCCAATACTTTAACTTTTCTTTGACCCGCCTTGCTATTATGTACAGCGTATAAGAGAAAGAATTACTTCGTAACTTCACGAATCTTGCACTGCCAGCCAGACTCCTGGTTTAGGAGCGGGAGACTGAATAATTCCAAGTTAGCCCGATCAGCCCCGAAAGCACCGAAATCGTGGAACGGTGGAACTTACCTGGCGCCCAAACACCATCCGAGCTCTCTCCCCTTGATCTTCTTGGCAATCTTCACCTCGCGGTCGATAGGCATCTCGTAACCCGTATGCAGCAGCGCCATCATGAAGTTCAAGTCCAGGCACGTCTCGGGCCGATCCTTGAGCTCGTCGACCGCGCCGTCGACCGCTCCGAACACATCCCAGGCGCCGGACTTCTCGCCGCGGCACACGCGCTTGGTCAGCTCGCCGAGCTCGGCCAGGCTGAAGCTCTCGGGCATGCCCAGCACGCTGGTGCGGTCGTAGAAGTAGCTGAAGAGGTAGACGTCCTCGCGGGCGAAGGTCTTGGCCAGGCTGGGCTGGTGGACGCCGTTGAAGGCGCACGGGTGCAGCTTGCACTCGGCGTCCTTCTGGAGCGTCTTCTCGGCCAGGGCGCGGCAGGTGAGGCTGCCGTCCTCGGTGGGGCCCGTCATGTTGACCTTGACGCTGGGGCCCAGCGGGTGCCCTTCGTCCAGCTCCACCTCGACCTCGCGCCACATGCCCGGCGCGATGCACGGGTTGAGCACGGGGCGGCGGAGCTTGGCCGCGTCGGCGTTGGATCCTTCGCCCAGCAGCGTCGTTGCGACGAGCTTGTGGAGGTTCTCGCGCGCGGCCATCAGGCCGTAGCCTAGGTAGCTGTGCTGGTACAACGTAAAATCACGCCCGCCGAACGAGAGCTCGTATTTGTGGTCGCCGTCGGCGAGCTTCTCGGGGAGGCCGCCGTCGGCGGCGCCCTTGAATGTCGGCTGGAAGACGATCTGGGTGCTGCCGCCGCCGAGGTCGAAGACGGCGGCCGTGGGCGTGTCGTCGGGTCCTCCGATCTTGCCAAGCAGGTAATTTGCCGTGATCCAGGCATAGACGCCCTCGTCGCGGCCCTCCATGACTTCGACGCCGCCTTTCTCGGCGCTCACCAACGGGAACGGGTACTTGGTCTCGAGCCGGGTTCGCACGGCCTCGAGGATGCGGTCACTCAGCTCAGGGCCTAGCTTGCGTAGGCCCGCCGTCGCCTTGACGGCCACGGGCGTGCACGGCTTGAGCTTATCCGGCACGTGTTGCATGGCCACCTCCATGAGCGGGTCCAGCGACATGGCCGCGCCCTCGGCGTCCTCCTTGTACGATGACAGGCCCGACCCGCCTTCCTTCTTGGCCGTCTGCTCGAAGATCTCGTCCTCGAGCTCGGGCGTCTCGCCGCAGTTGTTGAAGCGGTAGACGTGGATGCGGGAGCCGGTGCTGCCGGCGTCGATCATGAGGGCGTACTGGACGAGGGGCTTATGCGACGACGACGACTTGGTGCATCTGTCGGTGCTCACGGAGGGATCCGAGGCGACATCGCCGCCCGGCCATTTTCCGTTGTCTGCATGAAATCAACCTAGTTAGCCTGAAGACGATCTTGCTGTTTCCAAAATTTTGGCCCCAGGTCCCCTCAATGACGGAGTGTGGCTCGAGAACGCGCTCATACCTCCGCTGAAACCCAGTCTCGCGCGCTCGCCGGGCGCGAAAAAGAAGAAGACGAGGAAGACGAAGAAGAGCAAGCCGCAGGCCTTGAGGTACCGCGACCGCTGCCCCTGGTTCATGCCGGCGAACTTGAGGTCCTTCATGAAGCCGGCGGCGGTGCCGTTGGACGCTCTGCCCGGGTATCCGCTGTGCCGATCGGGTTTCTCGAACGGGTCGCTGGCGCTCGCAGACGGGCCGGCGCTCGAGTTGCTGTGAGGGAGTGAGACGGACGTGCGACGGCGCGGTGCCGATGACGAGCCGAAGCTGAAGTAAGACCAGATACCGGGGTGCGATTCACCTCGAGGGCCGCCGACGTCGACCCCGCTGGACATATAGGAGGCCGAGCGACGAGGGAAAGGAGGGGGAGAAGCGACGGGCGGGAAGAAAACGGTCGTGGAGAGGGGCGGCTGGCGTGTTTGGAAAGCGAGCGTGGTGGTGGAACGCCGCGCCTCGAACGGGCTGCGAGGAGAGCGCGCGGACAGGGGCAAGCCAAGCGTGGCACAGGACCTGGGGGGACCTATTTTCTGCTCCGGGATTGGCCACAGTCGCGCGCGGAAATTAAAAATACCCTAGTGCCGCGACCTTTCCGCGCCGTGAGATAAAGAGAGCGTACTGCTGCCGCTATAGCAAAAAGAAACGGACGGTCGGGTGAAATTGTATCTGGCTTTGAACGATTGCAAGATTTAAATAAATTGTTCTCCGATTCGCTGTGCTGCCGAGCGGACCACCCAACCCAACCCTGTCAAGTACTCCGTACCGGCGGCGATTACACGCCACCCCGGACCCCTAGACACCGGGCACTACTATAGGTACGTACTACGTACTCCGTGTACGGAGTAAGCTTCGGCCCGGCACGGCGGAGCACTGCAGCCATTCATCAGCCACATCATCCCTGCGTCTGCCTGGCCGCGCCGCGCTTTCACTCTGCGAATGCCACGGCCGGCCTTTTATATGCCGGCAGCTCCTTATACGCCAGCGCTTTTGCGCCGTCCAGCACGCGCGTTCCGCCCGGCTTTCTTCAATCTTCCACAACAGGTTCTCGACACGCACAGGTGGGACTTGCGATACCCCGGCTGCCATGGAGGCCCAACTCTACGTGTACGACTTGTCCATGGTAAGTACAACTGCACCCACATCTACGCGGCGACTACCCAGCGATAGTAACACAATATCTAGGGCATGGCAAGACAGGTACATAGTCTCGCCAATCACCGCTGCTTCTGCTTTATGCTCGCAAGTGACTAATTTTAATATTTCACTTAGTTCTCCGAACAATTCCTAGGAACGCGGATAGGTTTGGTGCTCCACGCTCTCAGACTTGCTTTTATGGGTGCTAATACTAGCAAGATGCCGTGTACCACACGTCCATAGTGCTAGGGGGGATCGAGTACTTTTTCGGTCGTGGCATTCAAACTTGTCCGGCAGGAGCCACCCACCACGGACGGCCAATGGAAATCTTGCCTCTGGGAAAAACCGAAATTCCGCATGAAATTATTCTCGAATACCTGGATTCATTGAAGCAAATTTACACCGCCGAAGTTTGTAACCCACCTGCTTGCATTTTGATCTGTTGGTTCAGTTGCCCATGCTTTTGCCTTTTTCTTCATTTGTGCATTTGATGATGTCTACGTCAAGAATATATGAACTAACAGGAACTCGCTCATAGTCCTATGATCTGTTCTTGCACAACTGCAACAACTTGTAAGTTCACTTCAAAGGCATCGCCTCGCCAGTACACTCACGCAATTTAGTTCGAATGACTTCGCCATGTTCCTGGTCGGCTGCGGCATTCCGGAGCACATCACGTCGCTCCCCCAGACTGTCCTCAACACACCCTTCGGCCAGATGCTCCGTCCTATACTGGACCAGCAAATGCGGTCAATTACGCAGGCACCTGTTCCACAACAGACAACGCCCACGCCTCGCCCGGTTCAGCAACCTAGCCAACCCCCTGCAGCCACGTCAAACGGAACAGTGTCCCAAAAGACGAGTATGAGCAGCGGTCTGCCGTATGCCACCGGAGAAGTGCACAATGTAACCACGCTGAACGCTGTCGAGAGGCTTCTAAGTTCCGCAAAGAACTCCTGTGCCATTCTCTTCTTCACCAGCTCTACCTGCGCACCCTGCAAGATTATGTACCCGGCCTACGACCGACTCGCCGCAGAAGGTGAGGGAAAGTGTGTCCTCATCAAAGTTGACATTAACGCCGGCGGCTACGAGGCCGCGAGCAAGTACAATGTCCGGGCCACCCCCACTTTCATCGCCTTCCTCAGAGGCGCCGTGCACGACCGCTGGTCCGGCGCCGACGAGGGCCGGCTCCGCACCAACTTCACTACATTGCTCAACTTGGCCTATCCGCCGCACCCGCACCGGCTGCTCGAGCTGCCGAACTTCTTGGGCGTCTCGCTGCGCCCCGTGACATTCGCCAAAGTGCCGCCGCTGGAAAAAGTGCTGGGCAAGCTGGGGGAGCACGCGAAGGATGCGGCCGTGGCGAGCATAGCCGAGTTCATCAGAGCCCGCGAGGCGAACAAGGACCATCTGCAGGAGGCCCCGCTGCCCGACCTCACCGCCTTCGCGGCGTTCCTACGCGCCAGCACGACGGAAATCCCCGTCGAGAACCGCTTCGCGGCGTACGATCTGCTGCGCCTGGCGCTGCTCGACGCCCGTGTCGCCGGCTTCTTCGTCGAAGAGACGCACGCCTCCCCGGCGACCACCACGTCGTCCGCCTCTGGCGGGCCAACCACCACTGCTCCGACCCTCGTCCATCTCATTAGCCATACCAATCGCCTCCCTATAGAGACCACGCCCTACGCCCTGCGCCTCGTGACGCTGCACGTCGCGTGCAACCTGTTCGCGACGCCGCTCAGCCAGCGCGTGGCCTGCACGTCGGAGGCGCTGGCCCACGAGCTCGTCGACCTCCTCGGCGCCTCGCTGAACGACACGACGCACACGACGACGCGGGCGGCGGCGGCGGGCCTGGCGTTCAACTTCGCGGCGGCAAACCATCGGGCGCGCATGGAGAAGGGTGAGGAGTTGCTGGGGGAGCGCACACTGTTTCAGCTGGTGACGGCGGTGCTACACCCGTTGATGGAGGATGTTAATAAGACTGGGTCTGAGAGTGGAGCTAGTGGCACGAGTAAGGAAGTGATTAGAGGGATGAGTTTGGCGCTGGGGTTGATGGTGTATTGTTTGGATGAGAATGAGCAAGACGATGGGACGCAAGTGCGGGATGTGGTGTTGATGCATGCGGATAGGAAGATGTTGATGGAAAGGGGAGAGGATATGAAGGATGAAGTGGTTAAGGACGTGGGGAAGCTGCTGATGAAAGGGTTTTAAGATTAAGTGAGGCTAGTTGGATTGGAGGAAGGCGTTCATGAGTTTGCGGGGTTGGGTTTCATGGCTAAGTATCGCTTTCAGAGGCATTATAGTGCTATATAGAGACATTCTAGAGCTACAAGCGCGCACAGAGAGCCCCATACGCCTCAGCTTCTCTCTCGGAGTCTCGTTGAGTTCATGCTATCTACCTGGATCGTGCGCACGTGACTGATATACTTAGAGCTTGGACAGTGCCAAGCCGCCTTACCTCACTTGGGTAAGCGCCACCCGAAGCTCCAAAATTTCTATAGCCCACCGAGCAAATCGCATTCGCGCGAAATCCTCAACTCAACACCGCACGGCGCGCTTTTTCGCGACGGTGCCTTCATCAATCCTCTCCGAAAACACGTTTCCACCTTCATCCTAGCCCTTCACATAATTTCACTTGCGGCTCACTACCCAGTTCTTTCTTTTGCCTTTCCCGTGGACTCCTTGGTCCGCGCCCGCCCACACCGCCACAATGGTCAAGGACGAGGCGGCGCGCAAGGAAAAAAAGGAAAAGAAGGAGAAGCGGCGCAAGGAGAAGCACGCCGATGACAGCAGCGTGACCAAGGAGAAGCGCTCCAAGAAGGACAAGAAGTCCAAGAGCAAGACGCTCGAGGCGGCCGCTGAGGGCGACGAGGCCGCGGGCGCGAGGCTGCTCCAGGCCGCGGCCGTCGCGGGCGCTGCTACCGCGGGCGCGACTGCTGCTGAGACGGTCAATGGGAACGCAAATGCACTTGCTGCGGACGAGGATGTCGAAATGAGCGATGCGGGAAGCGTGCAGCCCGCGCCAGAGCCGACGGTGGTGCAGGGTACGTTGGTGCCGTTTGCAAATCCGTTGGCGGACGAGAAGGAGGACAAGAAGATCATGAAGGCGGTTGACAAAGGTGTGCAATTTTTTTTTTTTTTGTTTTTAGTTTTTCTTCGGCAACAGTTTCCTCGGTGCCCATTCCTGCACCGTTGCTGCAACCTAGCCGGGCGCACACAATCCAACCGCGAGCATACTTCCTCCATAATTTTTCTATGGAAAACCCGAGCTCCCTCCCGCTGTTCCTGAAAATAAACGAGCACGTCACCTATTGACACAAGAGTCGCAGCCACCAAGCACGCGGCGCTCAAGCGCGGCGTCAAAGAGGTGGTCAAGTCGCTGCGCAAGTCCCCCGCAGCCAGCCTCGCCTCGTCGGGACTCTCGCTCGCCAACCCGGCCGCCGTCTGCATCCTCGCCGCCGACATCTCGCCCATGGACGTCATCTCGCACCTGCCCGTGCTCTGCGAGGACCACAACGTGCCCTACGTGTACGTGTCGAGCCGCGCGCGCCTGGGCCGTGCCAGCGCGACCAAGCGCCCTACCAGCGTCGTCCTGGTCACTAAGGACAAGGTGCGCAAGAGGAAGGAGGCCGAGAAGGAGGGGGACGCGGAGGAGTGGGCTGAGGCATACGCGCAGCTGGTTAAGGTGGCGAAGAAAGCGGCGAAGAGGGTTACGGTTTGAGGGGCGTTGGCGGGGAACAAGCAACGTGAATGGAAAGGCGGACGGATCATGGACGCTCAGCAAAGGTTAGCATGCAAAGGTATGCCTTCTTGATGTTCCCGAGGACTTTTACAATGAAGGCTTTCTGAGGAAGGCTGCAAACGAAGGTTTCAGAGTGAGTAGCTAGACGCTAGTGACTGTGGAAGCTGTTCGTCTTGACTATAGTTTTTGAGATGGGATTAAAACTCGACAGAGGGCGGCATATGTGGTGTTCAGGCGTCCAAATTGGACAGGCTTGTCTTGGTCGCAAGGCACTTGTTCTCGTTTGTTTATACTATTGTGGATCTTGTGGTCCGCCCTTGGTTGAGCGCCTTTCATGGTGGACCTCTCTCTTTTTTTTCTTTTTTTTTTTTTAACGCTCCTGTAACTCTTAGGGAAGCCCGGAAACCGTTAGGTTACCAATTCCAGAACAAGATTGGACGCAACCGGCCAGTCCTTATTTCACGTGCCACGGGAAACAAAAAGCTTGGGATAACGGTCTTGCAGGTACGGAGTATCAAAGGTTCTATTGCACATGGTGCAGCCAACCGTGCACACGCCGGGGATAGGCGAGTTGCAAGTGGTAGCCGCAACCATTAGTTTAGGTAATTTTGGCACAGTCTGCTGCTCCAAGCGCAGTCGAGTACAAGTGTACAAGCAGCAAATTTAGACGTACGATTGTGGCACGACGAACAAACGAAAACCGGTTTTTTCCTTCCTTGGAGCAACCCAAGATAAGACGGCGTAGATCTCTTTTATATTTTGTTTGAGTGGCGCCCAACCGACGAGGCTGCAGGTGTGGTGTGGGAGCAGGAGGCATTCTAGAAGGGACAAAGCTCCGATGCACGACGGTTTATTGAATGGAGCTGGGCCCTGCGCATATCCCGGGGAATTATTGACGGGGGTGGTCAGCCTCGTCGACGACACGGAAAGGGGGATATGTATTCAGGGTAGTAAAGTTGGCGGGGAGACCCAGCGAACGAAGAAAATGGATGTGGAGATGACGGACTCGGGCGTCTGTTACCTCGCTATTTTTCAGTGCCGCGGCAGACTCAAGATGCGGATCCCTATGCCGCGAGCGCGCTCTCTCGCAATCTCGAGGCACGAGGAAATCGGGCGGTTTGCCGATCGCAAAACCTGGCATTAAGGTTAGCCGAGGCGGCACCATTTCGTCATGGCGGCCGGGGGTGGCGCGCTCGAAGCGGAAGTGGCCCCTGCGCCGCCTGCAAACGTGCCTAGATGGGAAGGGCATTGCGGGTGCGCCACACACGATCCCCGACCTCACCATGACATGGGCCCTGGCCGGTGAGCCCAGCCCTGCCCCCCTACAGTGCGCCCGAAGGCTTGCTATGCGGGTAGTGAACGGCTAGTGCGGCGAACGAGACGACGGGGAGCCATTCCCGCCGTCAACGCGCATGGCCGAGCCGTAGATTGCACCGCGTCGCGCCCGCATCGGCGCCGCCGCGCCCAGCAAACGGCAGGCGCCGCGCTGCGGTACCGCCCAGGCCTGGGACCCGGTGGCGCCAGCACCCAATTGCTCGGCGCGCGGCCGGCGGCGCATACGTCACCGCGCCAGCGCTGGAGTCGGCCGGCGTCCTTTGGGCGGCTCCGGCTTAAAGACCATCAAAGGCCGCCAAAGGGGGAGCCTCGAAGCCCGCACGTCTGTTCGTCCGTTTCCGCCGCCTCCCACTCCGCCGATCCTCGACGGGAGCGAAGCGGATCGTCCGTCTGCCCATCCAAGGCCCCCCGCAGCCTGCCGCCTTCAGCCCTACCGTCGTCCGCCGTTTTGGCCGCCGGGTCGCGTTCGCACCGCGTGCCCTCAACATGGACTATTTCGAGGCGTCCAGGACGCTATGGGCGCGCCAGGCCGAGAGCGTAAGCACCTTGCACATTGCTCCGCGCGAAGCGTTTGCTTCAACTCGTGACGGAACTGAATTGTTGATGCTAACGCTGCCATGTCTCCAGACCGAGGCCGGGAGCCACCGAAACAAGTCGTCTTCGGTCTCAGCCATGGTGTCGACCCTCGTGCCGACCTTCATCCTCGCCCTAGCTCTCCTCACTCTGTTCATCTTACTGCGGTCTAAGCAAGCTCGTATCTACGCCCCGCGGACTTACCACGATGTCTTGCGCGATGAGTACGTCTTCGCCAACTGCGAAAATCTCGAATTGGAGCCGATTCAACTGACCTAGCCTCTCAGAGAGAAAACACCTAAGTCCCAAAAGGGCGGCATGTTTGGCTGGATCAACGAATTCCGCAGGCTGCCCGACGACTACATCATGAAGCACCAATCTCTGGACGCGTACCTCTTCGTCCGCTTCTTCAAGATGATTACTGTCATGTGCTTCGTCGGGTGCTGCATCACCTGGCCCGTCCTCTTTCCCGTAAACGCAACCGGCGGCGGGGGTGAGGAGCAGCTCGATCTTCTCTCCTTCAGCAACGTCGACGACCCGGCGAGGTACTGGGCGCACGCTGCTGTTGCTTGGGTCTACTTGGGTATAACACGCCTTACCTTTAACCACCTTGCTTTTGCTCGGGAAAGTTGACAAGAAACTGCTAGGCTTCATCATGTTCATGATCACGCGCGAGACCATCTTCTACATCAACCTTCGCCAAGCGTATTACCTAGCTCCTCGCGTCTCGAGCCGCATCTCCTCGCGCACGGTGCTCTTCACGTCGGTGCCGGAGGAGTACCTCAACGAGGCCCAGCTGCGCCGCACCTTCGACCGCGTGCGCCACATCTGGCTCAGCACCGACTGCGAAGAGCTCGAGGACCTCGTCCAGGAGCGCGACGACACGGTCATGAAGCTCGAGAAGGCCGAGATCAAGCTCATCAAGAGTGCCAACGACGCGCGGCTCAAGTCCAAGGCGCCGCCGACGCGCTCCCAGGGCTTCGACCCGCACAAGTCGGGCTCCGCCGCCGCCGAGTGGATCAGCTGGAAGGACCGCCCCACGCACCGCCTCAAGTTCCTGATCGGCAAAAAAGTCGACACCGTCAACTGGAGCCGCGGCCACCTGGCCGAGCTGATCCCCAGGGTCGAGAAGATGCAGTGGAGCCACCGCGACGGGCGGGAGCCCAATACGGGCGCGGCCTTCATCGAGTTCGAGAGCTTGCGCGCGGCCCAGGCCGCGGCGCAGGTGACGGCGCACGAGAAGCCCAACACCATGGTAGCGCGGGCGACGGGCGCGCGCCCGGACGAGATCATCTGGAAGAACCTCGGCATGAGCGCGTGGCAGCGGGCCGTCCGGGGCGTCGTCGCCAACGCCTTCGTCTGGGCCATGATCATCTTCTGGTCGATACCCGTGGCCGTCGTCGGCGCCATCTCGAACATCAACAACTTGACGGACAAGGTGCCGTGGTTGGAGTGGATCCTGGACATCCCGGACGTTATCCTAGGCGTCATTACGGGGCTGCTGCCGACGGTGCTGCTGGCCATTTTGGTGATTTTGGTGCCGATCATTTGCAGGCGTAAGTGGAAATTTCGTTAAATCATTGTCGAGTTTGAGGAGGGTCGGTTAGTGTCACGAATATGACACTAACATTGCCAACAGTTTGCGCAAAGATGTCCGGTTCGGTCACGCTCGCCGACGTCGAGTTGAGGACGCAGACGTGGTACTTCGCCTTCCAGGTCATACAAGTCTTCCTCGTCACGACATTTACGTCCGGTGCTGCGGCGGTGGTCACCCAAATTATCGACGACCCTACGGCTGCCCCGACGCTACTAGCCAAGAACCTACCCAAGGCGTCCAACTTCTACATTGCCTATTTCATTCTGTACGGAGTTGCGCTTTCGGCGAAAACGATTTTCAACGGCGCTGCCCTAGTCATCTTCAATGTTTTAGGCCGGCTGCTGGACAAGTCGCCGAGGAAGATGTATAATAGGTATATCAAGATTGCCGGGCTTGGCTGGGGTTCGCTGTACCCGAAGTTTGCAAATCTGGCTGTCATCGGTATGTTCCCACGTTTCCCTGTGACTGCCCTCTCTTTCTCCAGTCGTAGTCAAATATTAACGACCTCAAGCCGTCGCCTACTCGTGCATCGCACCCCTCGTCCTTGGCTTCGCCACCATTGGTCTGGGGTTCCTTTACGTTGCCTTCCGCTACAACGTCTTCTACGCCGTCGACACCACCATAGATACGCACGGTCAAGCCTACGGCCGCGCGCTGCAGCAACTCACCGTGGGCGTGTACCTCTCCGAGATTTGCCTCATTGGCCTCTTCGCAATCGCCTCGGGCTCGGACCCAATGTCGTCTGGTCCGCTCATCCTAACCATCATCCTCTTCGTCATCAGCATCCTATACCACATCAAGATGCGCCGGAGCTTGCACCCGCTCACGCAGACGCTGCCGAGCAGCCTGCTCGCGGAGAACGAAGCGCAGACGGAGCGCGAGCGCGCCCTCGAGGAGGGCGAGTCTTCTGACGCGGACTCTTATGCCCCCGGACGCGACTCCACCGTCGGGCTCAAGCCCGGCGAGGAACGCACCGTTCACCTGCACAAGCACAACGGCCACAACAAGCTGGCGCGCAAGGACCACGCACACACGGCGGCCGCACCCGAGGGGCGGCAACAGCCCGGTGCGCCGCCGCCGCCGGCCAAGGATCTCGGGCGCGACCACGACGGCGCCGAGACAGCGGCCGCGGCCGGTGGCAGCGGCGTCCCCAACGGGGGCTCGTCCAAGGCGCCGCCGGCGACCAGCGACAACCAGATGGACACGGGCAAGCGCGGCGGCATCCTCCAGCGCTTCCTCAACCCGGCCAAGTACGCGTCGTACCACACGCTGCGGTCGTCGCTGTGGGCCACGGCGCTCGCGCACCCGGTGCCCCCGTACTCGGCCGACGTGCGGCGCGACGCCTTCTTGCACCCGGCCGTCTCGAGCCCGCCGCCGGTGATTTGGCTGGTGCGCGACGAGATGGGCGTGAGCGCGCAGGAGTGCAGGCACAACGAAGAGGTGCGCGGGCTGAGGTGCACGGATGAGGGCGCCGTGTTCGATGAGAAGGGCAAGGTCAGGTGGGTGGGCGGCGTGAGGGAGGCGCCGATGTGGAGGAGGGAGGAGCTGAGGAGGATGATTTGAAAAGTTTTCTGCCCTTTTTTTTTTTTTTTGGGTGGGTGGGTCCGAGTCTGTTTGTTTCCTCGGGTTTGGCTTGGGCCACCTTGGGCTGGGCTGGCTAGGCTAGGCTGGCATACGGGATAATAGGGATACCATGTTTCTGCACTGCGGATGCAAATGACACATGTAATTTGAATGCATGGTGTGCTTTTATGTGGGATACTGACTTATGGTTGGTGGGTGCTGTCGACTGGTGTTAGGTATTCACGTGAGTGTTTTTGTTACGTGCCCAGACTGACGTACAGCAGCACTCGAACTGGAACCAACGATTGAATTCAGCAACGACAATCAGTAATCGAAGGGGGGTGTCTTTGTTCTCCAACATTGGGCATAATGACACGATTGAAACTCCGGAAGCAACGTTTCAATCTCTCACTTACTTAGCCTCTCGTAACATGCATTCGCTACGTTTCCTAAAATGCTAATCTCAATTGCTATTTAGGTCAACAACTCTAGTCCAGGGGGGTCCCATCCGTCTGCCCAATACTGTTCTACAAAATCACAAGGCATAATCATGGGCCAGTTTCAGTTCGCCGTACAGTCTCCGGGTTCGTCACTCGCTAACTCCGCTGCGGAATTTCGCCTGACGCTCAATCTCGCAATGCCGTCCGCATGGTTTCAAACTTCCACCAAGACAACCGCCATCGTACTCCTACCGAAGCGGCTGGATCGCGCGCTCTCCCGCGCCCTTACTGCTTCAGTCTATGCATCATCTTCTCAAACCAAGACGCGCCTTCCCCACCCTAGTTCTAGCCCTCGTCCTCGTCGTCATCGCCATCGCCACGACCGAAGTCGTCGCAGCCGCCCATGGGCGTGCCTTCCGGTTCGTCGCGCCACGACGACGCCTGGCTTCCGGGGGCCGAGCCGTAAAGCATCGGCACCGATCCCATGTCGCCGAGCTTCGGGTAGTCCGCCGGCTGCCGCAGCGTCTCGGTGCCGTAAGACTCGACGCCGAGGCCGTCCTCAGCCTCGCCGTCGCTCATGTCCGGGCCCGAGCAGTGCGCCTTGGCCGGCCGCGAGGGGTCCTCCTCGCGCTCGTCCTGAGCGGCGCCCGGCGAGCGCGGCCCCGTCCCTGCGAGCGCCGCCCAGGCCGACGGCGCGGGCTCGCGCGGCTCCCACGCCTCGTCTGGACGCCGCCGCCGCACGCGCGCGGGCTCGGCCGCGGCGCGGGTCGCGCCGTCGCCCTCGCCGCGCGGGTGGGGCGCGAACGCGGCCGGTCTGGGCCGCAGGGGGAGCTGGCCGTGGCCGCGGCCGCGCTCGCGGCTTGTCGTCGTTGTCGTGCGGGGCGGCGGGCGTTCGGGCTCCCGGGCGGGCGCGTGCGTCAGCTTCGGTTTCTTGCTCACGTGGCCCGGGGGGGTGGAGGTTGGGGAGGTGGTTTGCTCTGGTGGTGGTGGGGTTTGAGACGGAACCGGACGGGCGGGCGGGAGGCCGCTGGAGCCGCTGCCTGCGGAGGTGTTAGTCATGGGCTTCATCGAAGAGCGCTGGGGCGGTGGAATCTGTTTCGATGTTGGATGGGGCTTGGAACACGTGCTGACAGCGTCCGTTTTGTCGAACTCGCGGACGTACTCCTTGAACTCGCGAGAATTGCGGCCCATCGTCATCGCTTCGGCATCCTCTTGCTCCTCCTCGTCTTCCTCGTCCGTTCCGGTCTGGCCTTGGCCCGCACGTGCTAGGTTCGATGCTGATGCGGCAGGCACCTCGGTGGCCAGTCCGTCTGCCGATTTGCCGCCAATATCTAGGCCGTAAAGCGAGGAATCGTCGTGGCCCTCGGCCGGATGGTCCGGGCTGTCCTCCCACTCAGAGCTGTCCGGTGACACCGAGTCGCGAAGGGAAGCGCGCCAACGCTGCTCGTTCTCCACATCGCTATTTTTCAGTCTCGCGGTCAGACAATTGCCGCAGCTCCTGTGGGAGCATGCGGCTACCGCGCACTCGCCGCACACCACGTAGTGGGCTTCGAATGCGGGATCCGCGCAGGCCTCGGCGGTCTCAACGACTCGGGGCAGCTGGACTTGACCGCAGGCGCAACACGTCCGAATGATGATGCAGCCCCGTTGGTCCTTGCGTGTGTAGAGGGTATTCTGCAGCACCAGCTCAAGCACCTTCTCGTCGAATTCGCAGTGTTTGCAAGGAGCGTGATCGCAGTGCTGGCACTTCGTCGGCCCGTATACGCGGAGGGCATATTTGACGTACTGGTTTGTCTTGTGGCACTCGCTGCACCGCCATATCGACTGCTTAACCAGGGATTGGAAGCGCATTGCCAGGGTCTGAGAACCCTTCAAACAGGCCTTCCACGGGACGCGTACGTCGGACATTTTGTCGCTGTTGGGCTTGATCGGACTATTTGGGCCCCTGTTTGGCTACTGTTTGATTAGTATCGATTTAAACAAAAGGATCGGTTTCTAGGCGCCCTTGCAGGTATTTGTAGGCCGTAAAGGCCGGTAGCAGTGGAGCAGTGGCATACAATGTTCATAGATGACCATAAAGTACTAGGAACGAAACGAGCATTCCCCAACCGTCGAGCGACGTTAAGCTCTACTTAGGCGATTGAATGCGCTTTGTCTTTGTTTCCTTAATTCCGGACTCCTCGATCAATACATCTCACAATGCCGCCGTAAAGTTCTCTAGCGGTATGGAGAATAGGCGCCGAGAATTCTAGGACTCAAAGGTAGGATTGGCCTTGATAGACCATTTATATTTAACCACTTGGACTAATTGCAGGATACTCTTGGACGTAGTAAGGGACGGGGCGGCTGCGTACTATCAAATTATCAATCGTCGATAGCTCCATGGCAAGTAAGTGATGTTCAGCTATTGACTTCATTATGGATCTATATATTTTGCTTGAAGCATTACGTTAATGAAGTTCTCCGTGTAGTGTTTTCTCTAAGGTCATAGTTTCACTTCGGCATACAATTTTATGATTTCCTTTCCCCTTGATTCGATCACCTACATGATTTGGTTTTTTTGTGCGACATGCGTTGTGGATACCCAAGATCAAAAACCGCATCTAATATCCTCTCCAGTACTGCATTGGACCTTTCTAGAATTTTTAAGTGAACATAAAATGTTGACTGCAGAACTCCTCCGCAAAAAATACTACGATCTGGTCCGGACCGCTTGGGAACTACCGTCGGCGTCTTTGTCTCGTTCTTGCACAGCACACCCGGTTCTTTGTACAGTTGGGCTTTCAGACATTAGGATGGCTGGCAGTATCGGTAGCCATGTCGTCTGGCCCATCAGCAGAGCTACCAGATTTCCCCGGGGCTTCATTTGCCGGCCCCGTGGATGCGCCTTTTAAAGAGGAGCGCTTGGGCTGCGGCTGAGACTTCGACGGACCGATCGGAGCAAGTGACTTCGGATCGTACTTATACTCGTACAGCGAAGGCGAGCCCTCTCTCCACCTCAGCGCTCCCTTCGGAGATGAGTCACGAGCCTCCGGTTCAGGTCCAGAAGCGTTGCCACCTGCTTCCTCGTGCCCCTCGTGCGCCTCGCGAAATCGGCGAATTCCTTCAGCCTTGCTGTCTGAAAGCCTCCACGTGAGACACTCAGGACAAGGCCGGTGGCTGCATGATTCGCATGGCAGCTTCCGAACGGTTCTCTCCACAGTCTTTGGACGACGGAGTATATTCAATATACTGGGATCCGACTCCTCGACGAGAGGAGCGTAGGTTGATCGGCCACATGTGCAGCAAGTCCAGCCGAAGGTTGCGTTAAGGTGTTCCCGGGCGACCTGAATTGTCTCCTTTGGCCCGACCGGGAACAAAGCCTCCTGCCCTGAGACGTCGCAGGCGGCGCAGATTGGCTTGCAGCATTGCCGCGACTCGCAAACAAGAGCGTCCACAAAAAAGAAGCGTTTGTGGTTGGTCTTGAATGGCTGGCGCGTCTGGCAGTGGCAGCAGCTCCATGTGCTATTCTTGAGCAAGCTGCGGTATCGGCGTGAGATTCGCTTGTAATCCGGCTTTTTCTCCTCCTCCTTCTTGATCCCAATCGCTTTCTGAATCAGCGCCCGAAGACGCGCCCGGATTTCCGACGGCATCTCTTGTATAGCTTTTTGGTACCAAATCCCAGCTCTTCTTACTAGAGATGCAGCGAGGGTGCAGATGAAACCGTATAAGAGAAGCATTTTCATGATATTTATACCATTGTGCCTTCGTACAATGTACAGAAATGTTGAGTATGATGCTGTTACAACATTAGAACTATCCTGTCAATGTTCTGCCATCTGCTCAGTGACGCATACATACATCTCTCATTGTTAGCTCGGAACTTGCGGATGCATTGGCGGGCTTAGGATTTGGCATCGATATTAGAAGTCAAACACGCAGGTAAATGGCGTGCTCGACTCCTGTTTCGTACATCTCTAACCCCACTAAGGTTAATCCTACATATTCACAGAAGTCAATGGTAGTAGATGCATTTACCCCACTAGGAAAACCAATGCCCTCTCAGCAACAATTGTGCTCTGTGAAGCTGTTCGGCATGATATAGAAACGAGGGAAAATGACGTCTAGCGATATAGGTGCATTCTTACTAGTAACAGCATACTAGCACTGGTGCCAACGTAAAGCAGTAGTTGGCTGCAGTGGCCTGAAGGATATAACGAGCCGGTTAAAGCCGGATTGCAAGCGAATTCAAGAAAAGTGAAGTCCTCTGAGCATTCTGGCTCATGGCACGCAGGACATCGGTTAAACACATTCGCGGTTGGCCATCAGCTTTTCCATATATTGCTAGGCTGCAGGCGGCAACGGCGGCATATAGGATCACAAACACATTGGTTCGTATGTCTACGATCTAAGACATAAAGGCGCAACTCCAACTGGGTATCGTGAACATAGGTATAGAACTCGTACGGAATTCTCTGGCGTGATTAATTAGTGCAACATCTTCACTAGTACATGCTATACACTTATACAAAGAAGTATCTTTACCACAAAAGCAACTATTGAACTGCAATATCAAACTTTCACTTGCGCGTTTGAAGCTGGAGGATCCCTTTTGCTTACAGAAAAATGGGAACCGCGCGTTTGGGAACAAGCCTTGAGGCCGCCGCATTCATTGCGAGTCGGACGGCGTTGAGGAGGTGTTCCCGCTCGACGGCTCAGGGTCTGCCTGCATCCGAGCAGCGGCCGCAACAGGCGGCCGGCCATCGTCCTCTACGACTTCTTCTGCAGGCTCAAAATCTTCCTCCTCCTCCTCTTGGGCACTGGTCGCCTCCTCGTCGGACTCGGAGCCTTCTTCGTCCTCTTCCTCAGCGTCCTCAGCGTTAGCGAGTTCGCTTGCCTCATGATCCGCGTACAACCACCGCCTCAACTGCGGCGGGCCGGCGCGGCCCCCGGGCTCTTCCCAACGATGAACCGTCGGAGCGGCCCATCGCACGCGGCGCTCGTTCCCGTAGATGCGTCGCTGGCGCTTCCTCGCCCGACGATCCCTATCGGAGAGCGCAGCTCTCTTGCCGCCCGCGCCCGGGTCCGGATCCGCCCGGGTCCCGTCGAGATCCCAGGGGGGCGGCGACGGCGACGTCTTGCCGCGCTCGCGCGCCTCGGGGCCCCCCCGCCGCGGACCCATGTACCGCTCGTACATCTCGTCCCAGCTGTCGCGGAGGCGCCACCGCAGACAGGCGTCGCACGTGCTGCGCGCGCACTTGCCGCAGGCGGTCGACGGGAACGTGTGCGCGCGCGACGCCGGCTCCGGCGGCTGCGCCGCGCTTCTTGCTGCGGCGGAGACGGCCCAGGAGTGGCCGCAGCGGCAGCAGGTGCGGCCGACGGTGCTGGCTTGGGCCGGATGTGCGGGGGCCTCGAAGGTGGGTGCGCGGATCAGCTCGACGGCGTCCTGCTCGGTGAAGTCGCACTTGTAGCATGCGGCGTGTTGCGGGGCGGCCCACCAGGCGCAGCGCGGGTTCTGGCAGAGCAGGCCTCCGAGGGTCGAGGTCTCGTCGTAGCGGAATGGTTGCTCGCGGTTGCACTGGCAGCAGGACCACACGCTGTTTCTCAACAGGCTGATATAGCGCCCCTGAAGATCGGGGAGTGCGCCCTCCTCCCCGCCACCTTGACTCGGGTGCGCAGTCTGTAGTGGAGATGACATGTCATTAGAAGTCGGGTCTGTCATGCTTTGAGTGACTTTTGCTTTCAGTCTGGAGCAGCGGCTTTAGACTTCAGAGTGTTGTTCGTAGCCCTGAGTTATTGTAGACTGGAATGATCTGGAGAACGTACCGGGCGCGGTTGAGAACAGTACTTATATACTGAAAATAGAGTTGCAATATTCTGCGAGAGGAGTCAAATAGCGTTAGAGTTTAAGTTGCCGATAGCATGGAAAACTTGAAGCCAAGGTTGTTGCAAACACTTACCGGGTATATAAAATGTAAGCATATTGCAAACTGCGTGAACAGCAAGGAAAGCGAATACTATAGACACTGAGCGATGGACAGGGGGTATTTCCAATGAAAATCACGCCGTATATATAAGATTGCAACAACAATGCTGCACTGTTTTACTGCCGTGCTTCTCTTTGTGGCTCAGTTGGTCTTAGTGTAAGCCTGACACAAGCAACCACCTCTTCACCGACAGCAAGCCGTTTTACTATCGTAGCGTTAGCTGGAAACGAACAGCCTTAACAGTAAAATATAGGTTAAAGCATGTCTGGCTTTCCGTTGCAGACGTTAGTACCAACGTAGCTAACTGTAGTTCTAGACAACGGCGTTTCCTTTTCGCCGGTGAATCCAAGCAATGGAACAGAAAGAAATGAAAATGTTCTAGACACATTGCCTAAGGGCCTTACCAACCGACTCTTCCTTACGCTGTTGGGCGTTTCCATCATTGTGGGTATGTCACAGTCAGTGCCAGTCATTCAGTCATTGTACCAATTGTCCCGTACATGGTAGGCTAACGCGCGCAGGTACCCGAGACCTGTACCGCAACTCGCGCTTCCTAGTTCACACTAAGTAACAACCAATGGAATGAGCCCCACAACCGCACCAATGAGAAAAGAAATCCTCAAACCTTTCTTTTATTTCCCACCGCGTTACCGCCTCTCCAAGCACTCCACTACACCGCCTTTGACATCCAGGCACTAAACCACGCCAAGCACACCAAGCACTCACTGCAGATGGTCGGTCAATCACACGCCGGTATCGCGAACGCACGCAGCAGAAAACACAAATTTTTGTTGGCTCGGATGAGCAAAAAAAAAAAAGGGTTCTATTTATACAAGAAGATAAATAATCCAAAAAGTGAACAAGCGTAGAAAGCCGAGAACAGGGGGCCCAGCACAAACGCAGACTCCACACAACCACACCTGTCCGTCCATCCATCGCTTGCCTGCATAAGGTACCCTCCACAGATACCCAACCGTCCGTCATGATTCTCCTACCCTGCTTGCCCGCCCGGCCCCCCTGGCCCGCCTTAAAAAAAAAAAAGAGCAATCTCTATCCATTCCCAAAAATTTTTCCCATTTTCAAAAAGCATGGCCGTCACTTGTGTAAACCAAAACACTTGTTAAGCGCAAGAAACCAGTGCTTACTACTACTGAACTGCATGCCGCATGCTGTACGCTGCTGCCGCTGCCGCTATTCCCCCATCTGCCCACTTTAGAAGCTAATACTGATTGTCGCACGGCATCATCCTTGGCTCCGCCGCCACTTTCCCTTCGGGCGCCTTTCCACGTACTTCGCAAAGGGAAAAAAAGAAAACAAAACAACAAAGAGACCACAGGCCACGCAGAAAAGATAGAAAAATCAAAGACCAAACTAACAACACGAAACAGACAAGCATCTTGACAAAGAACACACAATCACACATACAACACACACAAAAAGTAGATGTGAATCGGACATGGTATACGGAAACAAGTCCAGAGCCGAGAAGGGCAAGAGAGAAAAAGAAGACGAGACACGCACAGAGAGCTCCCCCTAGCGGTAAGACACGGAGAATCCCCGTACGAGGAAGGGGGGAGGTATTAGGTAAGTCGGCTAAGGCAATTATGGCTTCGAAACAGAGAAACAGAGGTCGAAGGACACGACAAATGATGCATGGGGCCAGCCAGCACGAGCCCATTAACCTTGCATGCCGAGGCGTGCGTTAAGGTCACGCAGCTCGGGAAAGCAGAGGTAGAGAGAGAGAGAGATAGAGAGAGAGAGAGAGAGGAAGTATTCGCATAAGAAAAGGAAAAGAGACATTAAGTAGTGTGACGTGCGGTCAGCTGAGCTCGCGCTCGAATGGTGTATGTATACGAGCGAAGAAGCCCTCCCGACCAAGCCGCCATATTCCAGCTAGCCCCAGTGTCCGACGGATGTTTTCCCCACCATGAATGCCAGAACGAAAGAGGAGAGATTCGCAAAAAGGATAAAAAATAATTTAAAAAAAAGGAAAAAAGAAAAGCATGGCAGCAGCAGAGGCAATAACAGAATAATAGGAAATCACGAGCAGAAGCCTCCCATATGCATTCAAGAGAGTCAGGAAGGTAGGAAAAGAAGAAATGATGAGGAGAACGACACATTCGCGCGAACTCGAATCAACTCTGCGCCATGCCCCGGTGAAAGGGAGATGACTACAGGAGAGATGGGAAAGAGTAAACCGATCTAGGTCAAAGCCGAGTGAAGAATGGGTCATGAGAGTCATTAGATATTAAGTGTGGGCGTGTTTTTAGGGTGAGTGGTGCGGGTGGGATCGGCGAGATCGCCAGGGGCGATGCGCTCGGCATATATTACTAATAAGCCGCCTGCATCTCCAACACCTGCACTGGCTGGGACGTCATGGACGGCGTCGGCGAGCCGGAGCGCGAGGAGACCGTGTCCTCGTAGCCGACAAGGGCTTGAGAGTGGAGCTTGAAAGCCTCGCCCATGAGCTTGGTGATGCTGTTGCACTGTGTTAACTGAAGGCCCGCTCAACACATTTTTAGATCAAGGGAGACAAATTAACTTACCCCCAGACTACAACCTCGTCGATCATGCTGCCCCAAAGCCGCGCCACCGTGGAGCTGAGCTTGGAGCCGTAAATGTCGACCGAGTCGTCGTCAAACAGGTTGCGTAGCTTCTTGTACATGGCGAACTCCTCCTCCGTGGCCTGTTCCTCGTCGTGTTCCAGGCGGTACAGCCACAAGGTGAGGATGACCATCAAGTCCATGCCGCACAGCGGGTGTTCGACGCTCCAGTTTGTCGCCGACGTGCGCGCCACCCAGCGGATGCCCTGCAGGGCCGCCACCTCGATGCAGTCGAAACACTCCTGAATCACCTTGATCATCTCTTCGGACCGTTGCACCTTGTCGCGGGCGTTGGCCATCGCAGCCGCGACCTCGTACGAGTCGTGGTATCGCAGCGCCTCCTGGACCGATTTGAGGTCGACGAGCAGACGCGCGCGCGTGTTCCGATACATGGCCATGGCGTTGAAAATGAGCGGATGACCTTTATGTGGCGCGCTAAGCTGTACCACGACAGTCTCGGGCTCGCACAGGTCTAGGGACTTCTCCCAAGTCTCCAACGCGAGCCGCAGCTTGTACTCGGTTACAACGTCTTGCAGCGCCTCGGGGCTGCGCTTGTGGTACCATACTTCCAGGAACAGCGCGTTGATCATGACCCGGGTCGCGAAGGCGCTGTAACGGGCCGGCTCGCCCTGGACGAGCTTATCATGCGCTTCCCTAAAAGTGATCACGGATGACGCGGACAGGCTATCCCGCCACGATTCCTCGTCCGAAACCTCCATGTTCCAGAGAGATTCGGAGGAAGGCAGTTCGAGCTCGTCGAACTCGTTGAAGCTGATGGCGGGCGTGTGGTTGTACGTCAGCGTCAACAGACCGAAGAAGATGTACACAGCATAGTAGGTGCGTCGGCACTGCTCGTCCTCGATCCATTCGGCGTGGCTGGGCTGAGCGCCTTCACGGGCTTCCGTACGCAGCTTGAGCTCGTATCGGTTGCCAGCGACCATCTGGAGGTGTATAATTAGCATAATCAATCACAAAGTACGTAGAACGCGGCTATGGTAGAGCGAGAAACCTACGTTTGCAAGCAGACTCTTGATTGAGCAAGCCCATTCCAGTCCCTTGGGGTCGCCGCTCCAGCTGGCAAATATCATATTCAGCAGCGAGCTCTGCATGGTCCAAAGCGGGCACTTCCTCGAGCTGAAGTTCTCCTTGTTCTGTAGGAACTGGTTGACGAGCACCTTGGACCCAATGTGCAGCATGTACGCCTGGTCCTGCTCGAACGTGTAGAGCGCGCCGATGGACAGCACGCCAAGAAGCAAGGGCGCCGCCACCGTCGTCGGGTTGAACGAGGCCGGATGAAGAAACGGCAGGTGGTGGTGGAACAGGCTGAAGTAGGTCGACAGGTACCGGTTCAGAACGGTCATGCTGGGCAGGGTGAAAGTGTCAAGTACCCCAGCCTCGCTATCGCAAGCTTTGATGTTCTCGACGATCTTCGCAACCTGCTCCTCCGTGTCAACCTGAGGCGCCTTCGCCACCGTAAGAGCCTGGCTGGGACCCGGTGATCGCCGGTAGTCCACCGGTGAGACGGGGCCCATCATGGACGGATACGGTGACAGCGCACCAGGCGTAGCGAGACCTGAGACGGGCAGAGAGCTGGCAAGCGACTGGAACTGTGGGGCCTGCGACTCGGCGCCGTTGGATGATGTCTGTCGTTCCATGATGGGAGCGAGCTGGTGCCCCTGATGGGGCTGAACCGTGCTCGAACTGGTGAAGGTCATGCCAGAGTCCTGCGAGCCAGAGACGCTCGATGATGAGATGGAATGCGCCTTGGGCTCCGTGACGGACTGAGGCAGGAAGTTGTCCCAAGGCATCTGTGGCAACGACACGGCGCCGCCAGACCCGTTGTACGCCACCGACGGCTCGAGTAGGGCCGGTCCGTTGGGGGAGATGACCTTATCAGACTCCTCGCCGTTGGACTCAGGCTCCTGGCTGCTGGCCATGGCCTTATGATGGAAGTCGGTCATGAGCATGGCAGCCGTCTCGATGTCGACCATGCCGTCGCTGGTCGCCTCGATTTGCTCGAGGGTCGCCGTGTCGATGCCGAGCGACGGCTTCGACGGGCCGGCGAGGTCGCTCGGCTTGGGAGCGCTACCCGATCCACTGCGCTTCTTCACTTCGCTGTGTAGAGGGACGCCTCCATCTTTCGCATGGACGGTACGATCGTGGCGCAGAAGCAGATCGCGGCGTACAAAGGTGCTGCGGCATTTCTGGCACTTGAAGGGTCGTTCTTTGGTATCTGGAGAGAGCGTGCTGTTAGTCTCTGATCCATGGCTGCGTGAAATACTTTGAAAACGGACATAGTGTGTTATGTCCGTCTCGCGACGCGTCTTTGCTCGAGAAGCGATGCGCCATAGCCCCCCCTCCCCGCCTTCCCGTCCCTGGAAACGCGACGAGGGGAGGGGCGTTTGGGTGGGCACACGCCACACGCACAAGCTCGCGACAACACTCCACAAACAGAACATCGTGCCATGGCGCCAATCGCGACGACGAACGACGCATTCGCAGGGGAAAGGGAAAAAAAAAAATAAAAGAAGAAGAGAGAGAGAAAGAGAAAGTACTTACGTGAGCGCTCGTGCCGACTCCGGTGCTCGCTGCGGCTGAAGGCGCGATTGCAGAACTGACACTTGTATTTCTTTTCGGGGGCGGAGGTTGCCTTGCGAGCGCCCGAAGGCGAGGCCGAAGAAGCGGCAGGCAGAACCGTCATGGCAGCCGGCATCGAGATGCGTGGTGTTGGAGGCGGCCAGCTATGCTGAAGGACGGAGAGCGATGTGAATGGGAACGAGCGAGAGATTTGGCGGAGAGAGCAGGCGAGATGGGGTTGACGGGTGCGGCGTCTGCGCTGCGGCGGGAGGCAGCGGCGGGGCTCGTGCGGTCTAAAGCGCGGCGACGGCGGCGATTTCTTGGACGGGCACGCGCGGAGGCGTCACTTTGGCGATGGTCGCGGGAGCCGGTCGGGAAGGCAGGGCATTCCTAGCAGGGCGCATTTACTGCGGGCGCTGTGCAGAGCGACGGAGACGGGCTGGACGGCGCTCGTCTCCTGTCGGCGTGAGGGGGAAGGCGGGGAGGGCAGGCGCGAGACTGGGCGCCGCGGCGATGGTGGTGATGATGGAGGAGGAAGGGAGGGGACGGATGCCGGACGGGACGGCGGATGCGCGTCGGCGGGCGGCGAGGGCGCCGGCGGACAAAGCGGGCCGGGAGTGAAAGGATGGCAGGCGACGGGGCGGGCGTCGAGGGGCGCAGAGAATGAGGATGCTCGTGGGCGAGCGGGCAGGCAGAGAGCGAGAGCAGACGGAGGGGCCGTAGGGGAAAATTGCGGCGGGGCGGGCAGGAGAGGGTGGAGGAGGGTGGTGGACGAGGCGTGGAACTTTTTGAGGGGGGAAGCGAGGAAGGAGGGGAGCGTGGAAGACGCAGGCGGGCTGGGCGGGGGGGGCGCGCTGCGAGAGGGCGCGGGCGGGCTGCGCTCCTTCGCCGTCCCCTCGCGCCCCCTCGCGGGCGGGCGCCGGCGCGCACGCAGGCCGCTCGGCGCTGGGCGGGCGGGCGCACGGCGGGCGAGTGGGCAGGGCTGGGCGCTGCTCGAGAAAGGGGAAGGCGCCGCGCGGGGCGTCGGCTGGCCGCCGAGGTGCTGGCCGGACCCCCCCAGCCCCCCCGGCGTGGCTGCCAGCCGGCCCACCGCCGCCGCCGAGCCAGTCGCCGCCTGTGGCTTGTCTTCCACCCGTCCCTCCCTCCCTCCCCTCCCGTAATTTTTTTGGTCCGTCGTCCCCCTTGTCCCTCCCCTTCCTTGTTTCCCTTGCCAACCACATCACGCCGCGGCCCAAGGGTGAATGTGCGACTTGAGGCCACGACCACCTCTTTTCCGCTCCGTTGTTGATTTTCTCGCGCGCGGGCGGCGGACGCTGCCGTCCTGCGCGGCATCTTCGAGGTGCGGCGCGCCGCCCGCCCCCGAGGCTGCGTCGCGCCCGGCAGAGGCGACTGGCTCGCCGCCCCGCCCTGGCACCACCCCGTCCGCGCCCCTCCTCCGAAACATGGCCTGCCAGGAGTGAGGCTGAAGTTGCGCCGGCCGGCGAACGCGCTAAGCCCGTCCAAAGCGCAGCGGCCGGGCTCGCCGCTCCGACCCCGCCCCCAGCGCGTGTGTGCGTGTGTGCGCGCGCGCGTGCGGCCTCTGGGAGCAGGAGGAGGGGAAGACGAGGGGCTCGCGCCCGCTCGCCTTGTCGGCAGGTACCTATCGCGGTCCCCAGAGCCCAAGTCGCGGAGTGCTTCGGGGCTTGTTCTTCGGCCAGTTGTTGTCACCCTTGCGTACTTGTACCGCTCTTTGGCGTGCGCGCCGGCCCGTGGACGGGGCCGTCGGGTACGGGGATCCAGGTTATTTTCTTTTTTATTGTTTTATAATTGCCGTCGAAAGACGGAGGTGCGGAGACGAACCCAGGAGCGGCACCTTGCCGAGGCCAAGGGCACCTCTGCCACCGGCTCTGCATACCTCTTCCCTGCCAGGCGCCTTTTCATTTCGTGCCTGAGTCTGGTTGACAGCTTGTCGTCGTCTGTCCGTCTAGCGGACGCCGACGGAACCTGTCGCGAAGGGGGTCGTCAGCGGCAACTAGATCGGTCGGTTTGTTGCCCTGCAAGATGCCAAAGGTACATGCGCCCCGCCCTCGTTTCCTTGTTGCTCCAAGAGCTGCATGTCGGTGACTAGTACGTTACCGCCAGAGGGAACGCCGTTGTGCGCGTTTGCGTGGCTCACGGCCAGCACGGCCACTTGTCACGCAGCAACTGCGGCTTGCCCGCCAGGTACTTTTGTCGACCAAGCCGGGCCGCCCGCGGCTGCGCATCCGCTTCCGCCGTCGCCTTCTCGACGCAAAGTACTGCCGTATTCCTCGACCGGCTAGCTAGTATATGTAGGTGGAGAGTCGGCAATGTGTGCCTGCAAAGGCTGCAAAGGCTTGCTGGCACCACTGGACGGCCGACCTTTTCGCATCTCAGGTCGCACGCGCCCCCCTCCCCCCACCCGGGGGTTCCATCTCGTCCGCCCGTCTGCCCACTTTCGCACGGCGCAAAGCAGAACGTGATTGGGCTGGCTGCCGCCCTTGTCGTCCTTCGATCTGGAGGACACGAAAAACCGTTTATTCACCTTCTCCGGGCCGTAGCGTCGGCTTCAAGGCGCCATAGCCCGGCCAACTCGCCGTAAATAGAGTGTACTGCAAACTACGCGGCGAGCGGTACCCGGGGCAGGCTGGCGCGGCCGCGGCCGGGCCTGATGGAGCCTGCCGGCTACCCCGCCGGCCGTCCCCCGCATGTCGCCAGCGCAAACCTGCAGCGCTGTCCGTCGGGCGGGCCCACCCACCCACCCAGTCGCGCGCGCCTGCGCGTCGCAGCGGCGGCCTGCCCGGCACACGGCCGGCCTCTCCTCTCCTCCCCTCTCCTCCCCTCTCCTCCCCTCTCCTCCTTCTCCCCCATCACCGTTCGCCCTTCCACATGTATGTAGCGGCATTAGGTTAGGTGGCCTGCTTATCTCATCTCATCACGAGGCCTCGGACATGTCGCCCCGTTGCTAACTGCAGCGTCGCCCGCCCGCCCGCCCGCCCGCCCGCCAGCCAGCCAGCCAGCCAGCCAGCTACGAGCTCGCCAGTCCCCGGCCTCGCCGGCAGGCGTACATAATCTCTTCGTGACCTCGTCGCGGCCGACCGACTCGGCGACGTCTTATTGTGACGCTCCGGAGGAGGCCCCCTCGGGCCCACTCCCGCCGGCTGATTTGCCGCCGGCGCACACGGCAAACCGCTCCCGCGGGCCCCGCAAGCGTAACACCCCCCTTACCCCCCTCCCCCCTGCCCTCGACCTCCGACAGGCTTGGCGTGAATATGCGAGCTAGGTTAGTATCTGGCAATCATCGTGAGTGGGCAAGGGCCGGGGTCCTTGGTGTTTTGGTGTTGCCGTTGTTGTTCGCCCTCTCCCTCCCTTTTTGCACTTTCTCTTTTTTTCTTTTCTTGCCGTGTGCGAGTGCGGGCGGGTATGCTGCGCGCGCATCATCGGCAGGCAGATCGATCGGTGGCCTCCTGATCGGGGGCCGGGCTGGCTGTTCGTCCAGGCTTTCCCAAGATGCACTGCATGACATTCTGCGCTGGCAGCCGGAAAAAGGAGGAATAGCAGAGCAAATGAATAAACCACTCAACGGTGGAAAGCTTACTACGTAGATACTCTGTTGGCAGAGCCGTTATACCCGCTTCTGCTCGAAGATCCGCTCGCACGAAAGAGCGGTGGCATACCGCTCTTTTCCATTGTGCGTTTGAGCCGTCGCTAAAGCACGCACACAGGCCAAAGCAGGACAAAAAAAGAAAAGAAAAAGACTACGGTGCCGTACCTACGGAATACCTACCTATGCATCCCAGGGAGAGGCGGGACGTACATAGGTACGAACGGGTTGGCGCAGCGGTGCAGCGCCTGCAGTCCCTAGCCACATCTGGTGCTGCCACGCTGGCCCGAACGACCCAGCAAGTCGTCGGGCTTCGCAACGCAGTCCTCCGTACTCCGTAGCAGGGCCGCGGTTTCTTCTGCTCAGCCACCGAGCACACCGCCGCTCTCTCCCCGTTGGCTTCAATACCGCCGCCACCACCGCTGCTGCTGCCGACGCACACAAGCAAGCACCGGTGTGTGTTGCACAGAGAGGCAACGCACATTGCCCGTTCCGCGGCGGCGGCGGCTGCCGTCAGGTGCAGTCAGCCGCTCCTCAGGAGGCCGTAGTAATTTTAGATAAAACGGCTGCGCTAGGACGGGACTTTGAAGGCCCTGAAAAAAAAAAAAGAAAAAGAAAAAAAAAAGAAAAACGGCTTCAAGAAGGGGCGGTATAACGCTGAGGGAAGAAGGCCCTGACTTCAGACTTTTTGGAGGACGACGGTAGATGCTACATAGTACGTGCCTGCAATCTGTCGTCTTCTCTTCTCTACGTAGGTACATAGCAAGGTACGTACCCCCCCACGGCCATCCTAGTACGAACCAGACTCCGGACGACGACCCAACGACCGGACAGGCCTCACAGGGCGTCCAACTCGCCCGTCCGGAAGGCAACCGCGGAGCCGAAGCCGAGGAGGAGCTCTCCGACTCGCACCCGCCGTCAACCTCCCATCGCCTCCACCCAGCCTGTCCATCCATCGTGGCTACACACCCTACGTACGTACCTGGTGGGCCAAACCAATCCAGCAAGTCACCAGCCAAGCGGCGAAGTCACTTCGCCCCAGTCCTTGAAGTGTGCGCCGTGCGTTCGCGGGTGAGCGGCGGGCAAGGATTCCTACGCGGCGAGCCGAAGCGGCCGGGCCGCGTGCGCGCGCGCGCGCGCGCGCGCACGCCCACACGGCGAGAGATGGCGCAGACGGTGGGCGCCCAACCCGCGCGTTGTGCGGTGCAGGCCGGACCGGCTGTCACCGAGGCGCAGGGGGTGGTGAAGGCGACGGAGGGAGACCGGACAGCCAACCGAGACCGAGCGGTCGACACCTCGGCTTAAACGGGGGAGGGGGGTTAGGGGGTGCCGGGCCTCTTTTCTCAAGAGAGTTGGGCGGGAGAGAGGGGCTGACGAGGGGCGAAGGGGGAGGGGAGGGGTGGTGGACATCGTCTCTGTTTCCCTGGGCTACTGGGCAGGTTGCCCCTCTTCGTCATCCTAGCCTGAGAGCCCTGCCACCAAAATTAAAGCCTCATCGTTAAGTTGAACTTTTCTTCTGTTCCCCTTTTTTTTTTTTTTTTTTCCCTGCTCATTTCTTTCCTTTTGCTCCAGGGTGACAGCGAACAAACATCCGCGCAGCTGGCTTTCGGCGCGACCGGATTTCGGTGTGAACCACCCCTGATGTTTGGGTTTGGTAACGGTGAACTTTTTCACCGGCTAAAGAATATCAATGTGCGTGCTTCGTGGTGCATGGCTAGTTTTTTGTCTCCTCTTGTGGATGTGAGAGCCAGATCGACCGCATCGGCGACCTGTTAGTGGCATGCGATAGGCGTGCAGACCGACCAGCCGGGCACTCCTTTTGCTGGCCGGCCACTTTCCGCCTTCCCTGCGCAGTAGGGAAGAGACGTGACAGGACCGCAAGAGCTCACCTGGCTGTCGGGACTTCCTACCTAGGTCCGATGGGCAGGTTTGCGTCGCCGCATTGCATTTTCACCACAGAGCACAGTGGGTGCGGCCGCTCCAGGGGACTAAAAACAAACTGCTAAAATCTGGTCTAGGGCCTTAGAGGCCCCCTTCCGCCCAGACCACCGCCATCCAGACGATGTCTCCTAAGAACCCTATGCTAGGCCAATGATCCGGTCGGCACTAGTCCGCCAACCCACAATCCGACTTCCCCGGACGCCGGCCTGCCGGTCGTTGGCCCGCCGGCGTCTGGCAGAGGGGAGGCAGGGGCGCACGGATGGTGGGTGGAATATGGATGGAGGCGAGCAACAAGGTCCTGTACCTATAGGTATGCGGCAGGCAGACGGATATCGCGTGGGTCCAATCCGGCCGAGCGTTTCGACGTCGGCCGGCGCGGAGGCCATGTGCTCTCATCGGCATGGCGTCTGCTACATACCTATGTACGTACGGGAAGTGGTCGTGCGCGGAAAAGTTACCGAGTGGTCGTTCCAGGGCCGCCGATGCCGGGGCCGCAGAGACCGGTGACCTGGCGATTCCCTGTCCTGCTCGACGGTCTCGTGGACTCGGGAAGGGCAGTCGTGATGCTGACGACGCGGCCGCTTTTGCCTTGCTCCTTCGATTGGATGGCGGTTGGAGATGGTATGTACCTATGTAGGTAGTTCGAAATTAACCTGGAGCGGGTGAGTGGTCGAGTTCATGGGCCGCTTCTGAAGGGGCACGAGTTCTGGAAGGTTGGCGAATCATGCGTCGTCGGTGGCCGTCGAGACCCGACTTAAACCTTCGGCTAAGCATATTTCGAGGCGCTGACTGGGCAGGGACGACCGGCTTGTCAATGGTTCCATGGTTGTTGGCTGGAGGGGGGCGGAGCTAAGCGGTCTGCGTCATGGACCCGGCCCGCAGTTGGACCTTCCCACAGTGGCACCTTTTTGGGCCTTCCACATCCCCCGCAAGAAACGAAGATTGTTAGCGCACAGCGTGCGCGTGCAGTGAATTCACTTCAAGACGACCCGTTGCATTTAGCTACCGCGGATATACCGGTAGGAACCTGGAGCAGTCCTAGGCCCTCGGAGTGGCACAGTGGAATGTGGCAAGGAAAGCGAGAAGTGGGGGACCACGATTGCCCATCACCACCCATCCTACCACTTAAAACATGTCTCAGATGCATAAGTTTGAAGGTTTCCCAGCAGCGCGTTATCCGTCGGGACACCAAAGACCAATCCCAGCCAGGTAGGTAGTACTCGTTGCGAGAGCGTCGGTGTCATTCCTGTCCAATCCGTCGTTCTACCCCTTGCTTGATTCGCCCCTCGCATTGTTTTTTTTTTCCCTCCACCTCCCCTTAACGTCCTAAGCAGAAACCCCACGCTCTTCCTGCTCTCACACAAGACGCTCTCTTCCCACGCCGCGCGGGGGCCCCGCCTCTTTTCACGCGTGTCGTCTGCGTGGGATGGGCACCATTGGCTTTGCCTTCCCGGGCTCCCATTCGGCTTGGCCCGCTCACTCGCTCGCCCAAAAGCAAACCCCCAGCCGAGTCCAAGCCGCGATTCGCGGGTCCGGCGCCCGCCACGGCAACGGGTGGCGCCGCGGCGCTCTGCCTCGAGTCCGACCGTGTGGCTCCAAGAACGACCTAGGTACTTACCGTAGGCGTGCACAGTATGTGAGTGCTAATCCTGATGTTTGGTGGCTATGGATTATGCAGAGAGATTGGCCGCGGGGTTTGGCGGCTGGCCCCGGACGCGTGGTGCTGGTAACGCGATCGGCGGGTGCGCTGGCGGGGTTGGGCTCCTTCTTGTTCGACTCGCTCGCACGTACGAGGTATGTACAAGACGAGAACTTCTCAGGGCGAAACACGTGGGTTTGTGGTGGATGTTTTTGCCTAATAGGGGTCTCTTTGGGCTAGTTGGTATATTGGATTGGACTGATTCCATAGCACCAGTCTAGGTTTAGTTGAGGGTAGGGTCGCGTGTGCACAGGTCCGTGACTTTCATGTCGGTGCCCATTGAAATCGAGCTTGAAGAAGGTGTGGTTCCTGGTCAAAGAAGAGCTCAAACTCGAACTTGTAACTCCGGTGAGAGTTTCCGTCCGTTCTCACCTTAGAATTGCGTTCTAAACAAGCTTGTACGCAGAAGACTGGGCCGACTGCATAGAACATGAATTATGATATCTTGCGTAGCTGAGTTATCCTGCATGTGAAGTCAAAGTTCCTTGCACTTAAAAATACTCACTATTCACTTGTACACATGGATATTCCGGTACTAATTCGTAGTTAATAACAACCTAATTATGTAGTACAGTAGAAATTGAAAAAAAAAAAAAAAAAAAAGAGGAGACTAATACAGTCAAGGAGAATCTTTCTTCCAGAGCAACGTGAGAAAGTCAAAACAGCCAATCTTTGGGACCGGTCTGCACCTCTGTCTGCACGAAATGCGGGCCGCTATACATCATCTACCCGCGCTGCATTCCGGTATTGATGAAAATCCGCACGGCTCGGGACGCACAACCAGAACCGAAGAAGTTCTTTGTCCAAATTGATGGCATTCCCTCAGATGCCCCTGACGCGTAGCGCCGAAGAAGAGTTGGTCCGGCCCACTTTTCATCTTGCAAAGCATATCCCATAACGGCGTAGGCCCGCCTTTTCGGACTTCCAACCCTTCTCTCCACCTTCTCGAAGAGAACCGATTCAAAAGGATTCGGACGGTTCCCGTCTCCCCCGGGACACCATTTTCTAGCCTTACCCCTTTCCACCGGGTACTAAGGCGTCGGCGTCGGAGGTTCGAACCCTGCGGTAATTGCACACACTTACTCCGTGCTTCTAATAAGGCCTCTTCGGATGCTTCGCCGCAGTCGCGCTACATAGAAAGCCTTTCATTTCGAACCTTACATGAAGTTACTTTTCTCGTTCTTTTTTCCCCAACATCTAGCTCGGCCTCGTGCAATTTCCATCGTCTGCGTGGGGACCAAGAGGGTCTTCTCTAGCACTCCAACACCCCTCGGGAGTAGGTATGTGCTCCGTATGTACGGAGTACGTAGTACGTAGTATGTACGTATTCGTGGCCGTTTTGGGCGGCCTCCTCGGTCCCCACTGACTCAGGACGAGTCCCCGAATCACCAAGTTTCAAGCCCAAAAAAAAGATGAAAAAAAAAAAAGAATCCGAACCCGGGTGCATGGACACGGGGCATCATGGGCGCCGTCTAGTCTCAGCCACGGTGGGCGGGGCAACAACCTTGGGAAAGGGCGCCGTCGCCGTTTAGCGCTCCCGCGGCCGCCAGGGCGGGGCGTCGGGGCAAGTCCCGCGGTCCAGGGCCAGGCCGGTCGTCCGTTTGGCTTCGGAGGAGAAAAGTAAGCGGATCCGGGATCCGTTGAGGCTCCACTGTTTTTTTCAGAAGAACCTTGGGCGGGGTAGAGGTCGTGGCGTCGGCCGACGGCGTTCCGCCGGCTGGCAAAGCCTGGTTTGGGTGACGAGATGGCGTCGGCGTTTGGGCGGTGGAGTTGGTGATCGGTCGGGCGAGCGAGCGATCATTCATTCGTTCGTCCGTCCGTTGGTAACTTCGCTCGTTCTTGACGGCCCCTGATGACTGAAGCTGCTGGCTCCTCGTTTAGTACGTACTGTACTCGCTGGATAGCACTACGTAATGTCGGCCCTGCCAAGCGTCCAGGGCGGTGCCGGGATGGCTGGATGCCACGAGGGCGGACGAGAGAGGGGACCGCAAAACGTGCAAGCATCACCCCAACGCTGCGGGAGCGGCAGCTCGAAACCTAAATTTCAAGGCGCCGGTTTCCGGCCGGTCGAATGATGTCGGCTTCGGCCCGCCAGCACAGCAAGCTTAGAAACCTGCAAGCTCGAGCGTTGAGCGGGGAACATGGACGAACATGCGGAGTACCACGTAGGCGTGTACGGCGGCCGAACTGAGCGGAGCACTCTTTTTCGAACCTTTCCGCTTTCTAGGGGATATGTAGAATTCTCGTAGACGGGCCGACTGGCGTCTGCGTTCCTGCCGCTTCCCCCGGGGTCAGCGGTCCCGAGCAGCCAATGTGCCTTCGAAAGATTTCCCTCGCGTGGGCCCCCGCCTTGGGGCTGTTCTCCGGTCTGCCTGCCTGTTCCTGAAGCCCGGAGTGGAGAGGAGACAGCGTCCGGCGCGCGGGCAAAGCGGGCGTCCCTGCGTCCGGCTCCGGACAGTCCGCGGTCTCAACCGTGTGCTTTGTCGCAATTCGATCCAACAATTGCTCCCTGCACCGCGCCTCTTGGCCCATTGCGGCCGGGCGAATGACGACGCCCGTCCAGAAACGATCGAGAAGGGGTCCAGAAGGGACGTGTACGCGTGCGCCGACGACTACCTATGCATCTACATACGTATGCGGTGCGATGCTGGAACCCCTGAGCGGGGCCGCGCTTGGAGAAATTTCCGTGCGATTGAGGCCGAGAGGCAGGCCGATGGTGATGATGGTGCCGCGAGGGATGAGGGGCGCGCGCCAGGGCGAGGCTCATTTCACCCCCGCAATACATATGCATTTTATCCCTCGGTCCCGCCATGCATCTCCGTTGGAGAGGGATGTCGCAATCTTCGCGCATGGCGGGTGCGCGGCTGCGGCAGGGCAAGGGTTCGTGATAGGACGGCCAGGCCGGTTCGGGAAGGCGGGCGTTGACGTACCCGGACCTGGCGGATCGTGGCATCGCATTTGTACTTATCTACGTACATATCGGCGTATATTTGGAACGATGTATTGACGGTGATTGTAAGTCTTTGGTCTGGCCCTCCATCGTCCAAAGTCCGAGGCCGTGCCAAGCTTTTCAACACAGGACGCTGTGCTGAACCTCTCGGATGTGGACGAGTCCGTGATGCGCCCACTCGGGCCGGTTCCGACGACTGCGCTGCCCCTGCAAAGTCCGCGACGACCTACCTAGTTGCAGCTCTAAACGCTGGGGACAGATAACAAATACCACATCGTGGGGACTGTGCGGGTGCGACCTGAGGTCGGAGTCCACGCACGTGGGCCTCGCAGCGTACCTGCATGAGGTAGGTGGTATGTACAGAGTGGACTTTCACGGAGTAGATAGGATGGAGTACCTAGGTACTGCAGTGGGAGGCTTTTTGGAGGGGAAGAGAGAACGGATCGCAGTTGGATCGGCGTCCCAGGGCATCCCAGACTTTATCCGTCTCAGTGTATAGCAAAGTCAGCCCAACGTCGCGCGCATCCCAGGCAGCTCGCGGCCGGATTGGGCCCAGACAAGTCTCATCAATGCCCTCCCGCTGCCTGGCTCCGCACATTACGCACGTCTATTATTATTGTGGGGAGCGGGAAGAGTTAAGGGGGAGAAGGAGGAGGGGGCCCTTGGGTGTTTTGCTCGATTGCTCGCAGCGGCGACCAGTCACTACTCACTCCATTCGCCTGTTGGTCGCGCATCTCAGCGGTTTGGTGGGATGCATCCGCCATTTCTGCGGGGAGTGAGTGAGACGGGCGTTTCATTTTCGGCCGCGCCGCAGGTTTACAGGAATCGATGCCTTGTTCTGCACGCCGCGCCGGGCACAGCAGAAGCGCGCGCGCGCGCGCGCGCATGTCGTGCTATCCGAGTACGCTGTATGGACGGACGGACTTTTATTTTTCGGCCTGTGGGAGAGCGTCTTTTGCGCGATTTGTCGATCGGGTCTCCCGCGATAGGAGCTATAGGGCAGGATGTTTTTGATATCGGCCACTGCCTCGCGGGGGCTCTGGAAGCTTGCCCGAGGCAACGGGTTCGCATTTTGCTCTGCGGGCTACAGCAATAGCAGACCGTGTATGCATGTACATGCCGGATTGAACAGAAAGTCGTGAGCTCTGCCGAGTGACTGGCAATGTCCCTTGAATTTCTGCCCGAATCCGCACGGAAGTCTCCGGGAGAGCTGAGCTGAATCCTTGACTCCTTTGGATATCAGGCTAGTTTCGCGGACCTGAGCCAGAGGAAGCGAGAGGAAAGGAAGTAGCAGAGGCAACCTATGACTGGCTGGCTTGGAAGCGGGGGGGCAGGTACTAGTAGTCAGCCAGTCCATTGAGCACAAGCCCCTTTGGCCTGAGCAGAAACAAGGGGACTTGGACTTCGGCTGGGAGAAGCGGAACGGGTGGTTAATAAAGAAAGGGCTGCAGCAGAAGGTCTGGCAGAAAGAGAAGGGGCAGAGAAGGGGCCCTCGGGCCACCTGCGCGCTGTTCTCGCTGGAGCTCCGGCTGTGCAATGCGGGGGAGGGTGGAACGGACGGGCTGCGGCTCGGTGAAGGCGAAGTGACTATACTTCGAGAGGCACGGATGGGCAACACCGAACGCGGGCGCGAACGGCTAATAATAACGGTTGCTTTGCTGCCTCCCCGGAGGCTGTGGGCTGTGGATCATTGGAGCTCTGCTAAGGGGTCGCGTCCAGACTCCAAACGAGCGGCATTATTATTGTGCGCGGGGTGCGGGCGTACATTATTCTCAGCACACGCGAAGAGTCAAGACGGGGCCGGTGAAGGTGGAGAGCACAACTGTTGGACAAGCACGGCAAGACGCCAATCTCCCAGCCCGCCGCCCTATCCTAGGTGCGTATGTACATAGACGCCGTCCAGGCAAAGGAAGAACAGCATCGGGGCGAGCGCGGAAAGGGGCGCGTCGGTCTCGCGCTCGATGTTGGACGGGCTCGAAGCGCCTTCAATACGGCGGCGCAGCAGTCAGGGCTGGGCCGCGGGCGTCGGGGGGCGGCGGTTGGTTGGCGTCGCAGGCCGGGCGGCGGGCGGGTTGCGGCCGCTCGGCCTCGGGGGCTTCGTCATGAAAGAAGCCCGCCTTTTTAGGCGCCGGCGCGCACGCGCAGCCCGGCCATTCAGCGCCGCCGGCAGGGGGGACGAGGCCGGCCCGTCCTTTCTTCCCCTTCGCAACCGCAACGCGCTACACACGCCATGGCGAGCTCCTAAAGCAAAACGTGCATCGGGGCCGCTCCATCTGCGCAGCCTCTTCTCCCGCGCTCGCACGCCTCCCTTCTGCTCCGCAACCTGCCCGGCGGCCCTTCGATGCCACCTGGCTGCTGCTGGCCCCGATCTGCTCCCTCGCCCGCCCACGATCCGGCAGCGCTCGCCCGGTGAAAGAGCGGCCGGGACGCGAGAGCTCCCATGCCCAACGGCGGCGCGACCACGAGGCCCGCCCTGCCCGCGCTACCCGCCTAGCAGCAGCACACCACCGCACGCCCGCGCCTGCATCCCCATCCGCCTCCACCGCCGCCGCCGCGCGACCAGCAGCGTCTGCCTCGCGGCGCCACGGCATCACCGCCGGACGGAGACGACGAAGGCGCCAAGGCAGCCGCGGCCGGAGCAGGAGCCGCCGCCCGCAGCTGCAGAAGCGGCCGCGACACGGGCACCTGCCGCTCGCCGGCGGCCTCGTCCCGGCGCCTTCCCGCCGCCCTCGATCGCAGCCTCCCTTCCGCGCTCCTGCCCTCCAACCCCCACGGCCGCCGCCGCCAGACCAGCCTCGACGAGGAAGCGGCCGCCGACCGCCCGCCCCCGCCGGCCCAGAGCCAAGGCTCCAGCGCGCGACAGAGCTGCAGCTGCCTCCATTCCCGCGTCCGCTCGCGCCTTCCCCCCAATCTTCACCCCACCGGCACGCGCAGCGCCCGCCGTCGCCTTCCCTGGCCCTTCGTGCCTTCCTCGAGTGCTCCGCCCGTTACGCAAGGCCTCGGCCGCCAGCCGCTCACGCGCGACCTCGCCTCCTTCGCGTCGCCCGGTCCACGCCCCTCCAACCTCCTCTCGTCTCCCTCGCCGCGCCTCTTTTGCGCCGCCCGTCGCGCGTGTCACGCGAGCTAGCCGGATCACCGTCGTAAATATTCTTCCTTCGCGCTTGCCTCTCGTTTTTCGCTTTCTGTACAAGTCCTGCTGAAGGGAATTAGACGGCGCTCGCGCCAGGTGTGAAGTTTCGGCATCTCTGCGGCCGCCCACAGCGCCCCAACCTAGGCTCTGTGACCCGATCGCGCAGCGCGCGTGCGCGCCCGCTCTACCCATCCGGCGTGTAGTAGGATAGCCCGCATGGACGACTATAACGGGACGCTGGCCCCACCGGGCGGCTTGTACGTGCGGGCGATGTACGACTACCGGGCCGACGACCAAACCAGCCTGAGCTTCCAGCAGGGCGACATCATCCAAGTCATCACGCAGCTGGAGAGCGGCTGGTGGGACGGCGTGCTGCGCAACACGCGCGGCTGGTTCCCGAGCAACTACTGCGCCGTAGTGCCGCGCCCCAACGAGGACGGAACCGTGCCGGACGCGGACGACGGCGTCGGCGGCGGCGGCTCCGTCGGCGGCACCAGCTTCCGCGATGGCGATGGCGCCGACATGGACGCTGAGGAGAGCCAAGACGATTACGAGAACGGCGACTACGAGGACGAAGAATTCGATGGGGCTGGCAACGCGAGAGACGACGACAACGACTCCGAGCTACCCATCGAGGGCGCCGCCGACAAGAAACAAGACCAAACGGCCTTCTGGATCCCGCAGGCAACCCCGGACGGTCGTCTCTTCTACTTCAATACGTTGACGGGCGAGAGCACCATGGAGCTGCCGCTGGAAACGCCCTCGTCTGCGGATAGCGGACCACGGGATCGCACCAACATATACATCCCGGATCAGTCGAGGCCCCCGCCGGAGTTGATGGCTGGTGGATACGAGCGGGATGAGGAAGACACAGATTTCGAGAATTCGGCGTCGGAAGCTGAGGGTCAGCCCATTGTGATAGGATCTCGAGGATTGGGCTCTATGGTGAGTGCCAGCCGGCTTGAAACTACATTAAGCACCATCTAACTGAATGTCCCACAGGCATCAAGACGTCGATCATTCATCTCCGATAGTCTCTCCCCCGCCACGTCCATGGATTCCATGCACAATATCGCATCAGGCTCAGGAGCAGGTGCTGGAACATCGATGTCTATGCGGTCCAGAGGGGTGGATACCGCCAGCTCGAGCTTCTCCACGAACCAGAATATAGGCCCGCCCTTAAGTGGCACCACGATGGCATCATTCATCAACGATCCGCTGAGCCAGCCGTTGCCTCCGACGATCTCGCGCAAGTTCTTCGACGACGCGAATGCAGTCCCGTTGACGTGGAATCGGTTGATGGAGGACATGCGCCGTTCCGTTGAGCGTTACCGCCAGGCCATCAACAACAGTGACCGCGCCGAATTCGTCAAGCGAGCGGAGGACATATCGGATCATCTAAGGCTAATTCTGTCAGCTGCGTCGGGAACCACGGACAATCATTCCGGCAACCCGTCCATCATATCCACGAACAAAGTGTTGTACCCTCACTTTAGGGAAACCATGTCCCGATTCTCGAAGCTCGTCCTCTCGTCTCATATTGCGGCTGCGGATTGGCCGCCCCAGGACTCGTATTCGAAGTGTTTGAAAGAGGCGGATGGGGTTCTCAATGGAGTACATGACTTCATCGATGTTGCTAGACAGCAGCGTGGGGAAGATATTCCACGGTTGATGCCCGGTTTCGTCGCTGGCAGCCATACCGGTGGAAACTGGCAGAATAACGGCCTCACGATTACGGACCCGACTACTTCGATGTTGTCGATCGAACAGGACGACTACGAACCTTATGTCGATCCTACGGAAAAACTGGATACGAAGATGCTGGAGCGCTTGGAAGAGTTGAGGGGATCTATTCAGACCGCTATCCGCCGACTGAACGAGCACTTGGTAGTGCGCGAGAGGCTCGTCACTCCTGCACAGCAGCAGGTGGTTGCTACAAATGTCTACAAGGCTGCTGGGAAGGTATTCGAGTGGTATCGGCCGTGGATACACCAAGTGGAATCGATCAACCTCGCACCGCTGGGATCTGGTTTCCAAAACCCCACTATAGCGGACTACAGCGCACACAAGCAGAAAGCGTACGATCTCGTGGCGGATCTGCTCGTCGCCTGCCAGTCCGTCGGCTCAGCTCTAGCAGACGAATGGGCAGACTACCGTGGAGAGTCTCTAGAGGACCGGCTCGGCCACATCAAAGCAGTGTCTGATCAGCTCCAGAGTACAACTTCACAACTCTACTTCTCTCTAGAGCTCCTCGAGCAGATGCCGACCGTCAACAGTACTTCGCAGCAGAGGGAGGAGAACCGGCGGACGGATGGAGGTGCCTCTTATGAGACGCACTTGCGGACGGGATCGAAGCAGCTTGGAGGGCAGAGGCCGATATTGGGTGATATGGCTCAGTCACATTCGTATTCCGAGGGCGTCGATCCTGTGGAGGCCAACTTCAGGAACGGGGAGAATTCGAAGGTGAAGCGATTCTTCGGCGAAGTCCCCATGCAGGTGATGAACCAGACTCCGGCTGTGGAGGAGACTCCGGAGTTCCTGAAGCTCGATCACGAAGGCGAGATCGCTTACGACCACAAGCGCAATCCGCCGGACCTCAAGGGCGGTACTTTGACGGGCCTTGTAGAACAGCTAACGAGGCACGACAAGCTTGATTCCGGGTTCAACGGCACCTTCCTTCTTACTTACCGATCCTTCACCACGGCCAATGAACTCTTCGAGATGCTCATGCGAAGATGGAGCATCCAGCCACCGCAAGGTCTGGCGACCAGGGATTACGAAACGTGGGTCGAGAAGAAGCAGAAGATCATTAGGTTCCGCGTCGTCAACATCCTGAAAAGTTGGGTCACGGATTACTGGATGGAGGGTAACGATGAGGAGGCTCGACAGCTCATCCAGCGCATCTACAATTTCGTTAGCGATCACGTCGCGAAGTCTAGTACTCCAGGCGCTGGACCGCTCCTGGTTGCGATTGAGCAGCGTTCGAAGGGTCATGAGACGTCTGCGAAGCGCATGGTGCTCACGATCAACTCGCAGAACGTGCCGCAGCCGATTCTGCCCAAGCACATGAAGAAGCTGAAGTTCCTCGATTTCGACACGACGGAGTTCGCGCGTCAGCTCACCGTCATTGAATCTCGCTTGTATGGCAAGATTCGTCCGACCGAATGTCTCAACAAGACCTGGCAGAAGAAGCTAGCTCCGGGAGAGCCTGACCCTGCTTCGAACGTGAAGGCGGTCATCTTGCACTCAAACCAGCTTACGAACTGGGTCGCGCAAATGATCCTCACGCAGAATGATGCTAAGCGCAGGGTGGCTGTCATCAAGCATTTCGTATCTGTTGCAGATGTAAGTTCTCTTGCCTGCGTTGATCTTGCTTCGCTTACGTGCAGCGCGGGGTGGCGCACGGGCCGGGCGGGAGATCATCAGGGGTAGAAAGGCCAAGGGTGCGATCGGAAATATTCTTGCTAACGACATAATCTTTCTCAGAAATGCCGAAACCTGAACAATTTCTCGACATTGACCTCGATCATCTCCGCTTTTGGCACCGCACCAATTCATAGACTCAACCGGACCTGGAACCTAGTCAACGCTCGGACAATGTCCACTCTAGAGAGCATGCGCAAACTTATGGGGAGCACCAAGAACTTCGCCGAGTACCGGGATACTTTGCACAAGGCGAACCCTCCCTGCATCCCGTTCTTCGGTAGGTTGCAGTCATTTTAACACCCTTGCCTTAACGTCCTAGCGCCCTTATTTAGTTTTACGTAACGGCCGATTTGGTAAAATGAAGGCTAATGGTGTTACCCGATCAAGGCGTCTACCTAACGGACCTCACCTTCATCGAGGACGGCATCCCGTCGACGATCAAGAAGTCCAACCTGATCAACTTCGCCAAGCGCGCGAAGACGGCCGAAGTCATCAGGGACATCCAGCAGTACCAGAACGTGCCGTACCCCCTGCACGCGGTGGGCGAGCTTCAAGACTACATCCTGACGAACATGCAATCGGCAGCCGACGTGCACGAGATGTACGAAATGAGCTTGGCCGTGGAACCGCGCGAGCGAGAGGACGAGAAGATTGCTAGGTAGGCCACACAATTCGCTTCCCCGAAGGAGAGAGACTGCCATTCCAAAACGCACTGCTTGACTCCATCGCCGAGGTAGCATGCTGTGGAGTTTACGCAAAATTATGTTCTCATTTTGGCTTTGGTACCCAAGTGGTCTGGGCCCCGCTTTAAGCCATCTTTTGATATTTATGAGTGATGCTGACTGAACGTTCTCCTCTCGGCCCAATTTTAGGCTGCTATCCGAATCTGGTTTCTTGTAATGATACCCTCCGGCGAAACCCGTTGCCTACCATGGCTCTCCTTTCTGCTAAAGCATACACAGACCTTCCCGTAGGGGGGTGACTAGTTACTTTTGACGCGTGTAGCACACATGAGCACCTCTTTGGACGACACATGACAGTTGGAGATACCTTTCATGCCTTTTTGCCTTTATTATTTGCTTCCGTACGAACGTCGAGCTGTCTATTGCCTGGCCCTTTATGACGTGTTTGTGCCTTTCAAGATGCCCGGAACACGGCTGGTTGACATGTTTGCACTTTGGTTCTGCTTCACTTTCATAAGAGCACCTGTCTGCGTTTCGAGTTCGTGACCCTGGCCTCCTGGCTGGGTAGGCTGACATGAATTGGTCATGTAGCACCCTGCTCCTTTCTTGAGAGCAATCCGATTGCTACTTTTTGGCGTTATTGTTGATTGATGCCTGACTTCTTGAGCTTGTGCTCGGCTGGGCTCAATAAGTGTCTTTGGATGATCTTTTTTTTTTTGGCGTTTTTACTTTGAAGTAACTTGCATACCGGGGCACTTTCGAGCTGTTCTCTTCCTCTTCGACGGATGGAGCTTTTCTCCCTGCTCTGATTTTGGTTTTGCTTCGATTCGAGTGGTTTATCGGGCATGATTCAGCCGTCGGTGCGATTGTTTTTTTTTTCCTTTTCTTTTAACGTGGTTCTATTATCTTCCAGATGGTGGAGTTGTACTTTCTGTTCAATTTCCTGGTGCGATCTCGGCTTTTACAGCTTTCGTGTCACCGAGTTCTTCACCTTTTCTTCTTCGGAGCTCGAGCAATTCCACAGCATGCGTGGGAGACCTTCATGTTGCGGTTGCATTCTTGTGTCTAGTCAAACAAACTGAGTTGGTTTGCTCCAATGAGCAAGAGGAAAGAGTTTTGCTCGGGATGCTTTTCCACGTGCTCGCCTGCCTACTATACCAACGCACTATAGAATTCGGGCCTTTGTCGGCCAGCCCCCGTACGCCCGCTCTCTGGGCATAGCGGGGTGCGCTACCGTCCAATGCAGCAGAGCAAGCATGTGTGGCAAGCGGGTCTCGTGTCGTCAATATCTGCACGGTCGGCCTTGGCGGTACTATCCAAAGCTGCACGACAGAGCCGATCTCCAAATTTTTTCTAACCCTCGCGAGGGCGCCGAGGACCGGAATAACGACGAGACTCCCACCTGTTAAGACGGGAGAGGCGAGGGAGTGGGCCCGACGGCGAGCCCCGGGGCCAAGGGGTGGAACCGCCGGAACCTTGAACGTCCCGCAGCACAAGAAGAAGATAGATGAACGATGATGCAGCGGGGTCCGTGTGCCTGTCCCCCTCTCTCCCCCCCCCCACCCCTCCTACCCGGGGCGTTGCCAACGTACTACCTTTGGCATCTAACCCCCGAACTTGGTGCAGAAACGAGACGGGCTCTGGCTGGTTAAAAATGGAAGGGAGGGACATGGGGAGAAAGGGGGGAGAGGAAAAAAAAAGTGGGGCGTATATGGCGCGGGCTGCGCGCGGGTACGTATATACGCCGGCGGGCTATTATCACACGCAGGTGCATTCTGTACTCAGCTGCGCGCTGTCAGTCATGCTTTCCGTTTTCTGATGAGTAGAATCGCAATAACGAGTGCGCGGAGGGCTACCATACGAGACTCGCCCGGCCGGCACGGGATGGCGGGCGGGTGATTAGGACGAGGTGGGATTGGTTGGCTTCGCGAAGAAGGGGGGCGAGGTCGTTGGCTCGCTCTCGCTTCGCGCGCCGAATAGAGCGGCGTTTTCGCCCGCCGCGGGACGGCAGAGGTACGTACATATGATGGCTGGGGGAGTTGCGGGAGGTATTTAATGGTGAGTTGGACGGCGTGGGCATATCTTTTCGCGCGCGCGCGCGCGCGCGCGCGGCGTACACGCGCGCAGACACACCCCGGCCAAAGGCAATGTCGTTTTAATCTACGGGATGCAACGCCCGGACCGGGTTGGGAGGTTTGTCGAGTGAGGGGTCTTTGTTAACGTGAAGGATAGATGGATAGATAGGGACGAGGGGATGGGATGGGAGGCAGGAGTGCGAAAGGGAGCGAGAGGATGGAGGTTGTGCCTGGCGATCTGTCCGGAGAACGAGACGGACGGGGTCGTTGGCTTGGCTGCTCTCCTGGCCGAGCGATGAGGCTTGAGTGCTTGAGGGCTGGACGGTGAGGGATAGATGTTGGCGGCCAACCACGCAACCAGCGCTCGGGCGGGTCGCTGGTGCTGGCGCTGGCGCTGCTCCTGCAAGGGCGCCGACCGGGATTGGCCGCGCGACGCCGTGCGACGTGCATGGAGCGAGGGAACGCCGCCGTTGAGGACGACAAGCGACGACAGACCTCCAGGGTGGTGTTTTCGTTTCCGTTGTCGGGTAGTCACGCACGTTGTCGGCGACCATCATATTACAGCTCTCCTGCATACGACCGGATACACACTACGCACGCCCTCCCTCCCTCTCTCTTCTTGTACTCGCTCTCTATCATATTTGCCTGTCTGCAGCCTTATCGCGGATTCGCGAGCGGGCGGCGACGGGTGTGGCGCCCTGCAGATGGACGAGATAGGAGGGCAAAATATGTCGAGTGATGTCGTCTAAGTACCCAGCTATCTCGGGCAGGCCGCTGCAGTTCATTCTTTTCTTCCTATCAGCCGTGTCGGTCCACCGGTTCCATTTCTTGCTGCTTGCTGCTTGCTGCTGCTGCTGTCGTTCGTTCCTCGCTCCATCCTTCCCTCGCCATTCCGACGGCTGCGTCCACTCGTTCAAGGTTTTGCTTTGCAGTTTTGATTTGCTCCGTTGATTGCTTGCCCAGTTGCTGTTGTCGAGTTGTTCTCCCCTTCGCTCGGGCCCTTCCCTCCAGTTTCATCAAAGCCAAAAGTTGGCATGTGCTTGCTCCCGGCCGGGCTGGCATTGAACCCGGTTCGCGAGCGGGCCTCTACTTTAATTCACTCGCCGCGTTTCCGGGATCAGGAAAAGGAGGAACCGGAGACGGGTTCGGCCAGCGCTCTTCGTCGCCGTCTTCCGCCGGGGAGGTGCTAGGTAGGCAGTCGGCCTGCGGGAGCAGCAGGTCAACCGCCGACCAACTCCAGTCTCCCGTTTCCCGGGCTGGGCCAAGTTCTGGACGTTATCTTGAGCCCCCGTCTCGTCGCTCCCTCTTGGCTCCAGTCGCCAATCTGCTTCCCTCGCGCTCGCTTCCTTGCCCCCTGCCCAGCGGCGGGTGCACATCGTCATCGTCGTCCCGGGTGTTTCCTGCGGTGTCCGCCGGCGCCCGTCCAGTCGCTCGTTCGTCCGCCTCGTCCGCTGCTCCCGTCCTGCTTCGTCGCCGCGCCTCGGCCGTCGGCGCCAAGTCGTGAGCCCCTACCAGACCGGGGCGAGGAAGTCACGAGCGGCTGCTGCCGCTACCCTCTCGTCCTCGCACCCGCCGCTTTAGACCGCCCGCCTCTTGTCCCGGGCGCGGCAGGCGCTTCCCTCGTATCGAAGTTGCCGGGCAAGTTTCCCAGTCGAACCATCTCGCCGCCCAGGGGGGTGGGTTTGAGCCTGCGTGCCTGCCCGGGGCCTCGGCGGGATACCGAACGGGGTGCTCTACGCTGCACCCCCCCAGAGTCACGCCTGCTGCTTTTTTGCTATTTCCCAAATCTCCTTCCTGGTTGCCCTTGCCATTCTACTCCCGGCTCCCTCCGGGCGGAGGCAGGCGAGGCAAAAAGGAAGAAAGTCGTTCGCTCCTCCCGCGTTGCTCTTTCCGGTTCTCCAACTGCTCGCTTTGTCCTCCCCCTCGGGCATCGCGTCGCACAAGTGTTTCTTTTCTTCCGACCTCCGCTTCCCACCACGCTGTCCATCTTCACTCTTCAACGGGAGTCCATGCGCATGTCCTGCAGCCGCCAGGTGGAAGCATAACAACTTGGCCCGGGCGCCTCCGTTTCAGTCAGTGCCTTGGGAGCCATTCCGCTCGTTGCCCTTCGCCGACCGCTTCCCGCCCTTTCGGGAGCCCCAAATACCTAGACCAGAAGCAACTTGTTCCGGATTCCTTACCTGCTGGTCCGGTCTGAATCATAATCGTGGGCTTGTGCCCCTCTTTCTCTTCCTCTTCACTTCACTTCTTTCGCTTTCGCTCTATAACCTCACGTTCGTTTCCCTTACACTTCGCGTGCCGCTCATGGCGGTTCTTTCGGCCTCACCTGCGCGCCTTTGTCGGGCCGCTTCTGCCGTAGCGAGCATACCTTGCGGCCCGGCGCTAGAGCGGACGCCGATGGCGTCATCATCGCGAGCGTCTTTCCTGCTGGTGCTACTGGTGTCGGCACTGTGTATAAGTCAAGGTAGGTTGCACCTACCCGAGTCTACATCATCCTCTCTATGAGAAAATCCACCCGCCTACGCCTCAATTGCGTTCTACTAGGGCATTATCAGTACATAAACTAACATGCGGCGCCACTCGCGCGCGCCTGCCGCCTCAGCCCGCGCCGACTGTGAATGCGGCTACTCGGTCAACTCAACCACGGACGCGCGCCACGCCGTCTTCACCAACCTCCACGAGACCGACTTCCTGCACATCAGCGACCTCGAGGACGACATCGGTTGGCAGCGTCAAGAGTACAACGTGACGCAGGAGGAGTCGCGAGGCCCGTTCGGCAAGGCGGCGCGCGTGGATAACGTCCTCGCCAACCCGCTGCTAAACGAGTGGGACTGGGCGGGCGATAGCGTCGGAGGCGGCGATGCTGGGCTGCAGCTGTGGGTCAGGGAGCGGACGACGGACGGCATGATTGAGATGGGCGAGATTGTGGCGGAGCCGACTGATGTGCGGTTCGGGAGTTTCAGGGTGGGGATGAAGGTCACGGGGGTGCCGGGGACGTGCGGGGCGTTCTTTTGGGTGAGCTTGCTTTTCTCGTTTTACGTCTGTTGTGGTAGTGAGTTGCGGATGGTTGGGGCTGCCATGGGCGGTGGTCGTTAAACGCTTTGTACCTCTGTACCTCCCGCCTATCGCGAGCCGAACCCCTGCTAATTATGTGGGCCTTCCCTGCGCCACAACTAAAACAGTTCCGCAATGACTCGCAAGAAATCGACATGGAGTTCCTGTCGCGACAGCTCAACGAGTCGTCGTCGCCCGTCAACCTCGTCCTGCAATCGCCGGACTCGGTCGCCGCGGGCTACGACGCCTCCGACACGCCCACCTTTAGCCTGTACCCACTCGACTTCCGCCCGGACGAACTCTTCCACGAATATCGCTTTGACTGGCTCGACGGCATCGTCTCCTTCTACGCCGACGGCGTCTGGCTACAGGACATGACGGTGGCGACGCCCGACAGCCCCGGCTACCTGGTGCTGAACCACTGGAGCAACGGGGACCCGGGTTGGAGCGGCGGGCCGCCCGAGCGCGACGCGCTGCTCACGGTCAGCTACGTCAAATACTACTTCAACACGACGGGCGATGAGGGCGACCAGGGCGACGGGTGCGGCGGCGACGCCGACGAGGTGGCGGAGAAGGTGTGTCGGATCCCGGACCAGACGGTCGCGCCGGACCCGAGCGGCCCGGACGGGAACGAGACGGCTAGGACTTACTTCTTCAGCATGAGGGAGGATATGACGCCGGGCCAGAAGCACTACGGGGGGAACCCGAAGACGGCAGAGGCGGTGGGGTTGTGGGCGCCGTCTGTGGGCGGGTGGATTATGGTGGCTTGGGTGACGGTTGTGGGGTTGGCCTCTTGTTGGTGAGATGGGACTTCAAAGATGTGGAACCTAGAGTTCAGCAGGTCGAAAAGGATGGCCTGGTGCGTGTGCGTTTACTGTGTGTTTCTGGCTTTTGGGTGTTTCTGTCCCATTTACCGTTGCATGTGTTATCCGGTGTTTGTGATTGAACAGCGGGTCTTCCGCAGTATTGAGGTCTAGCTAGTTTGACCGTTTCCGGGTTTGACTTGCTTTGGTTGGGCTTTGCTTGCTGGTACAATACTTCTTCCTGTTCTTCTCACCTTTCTTCTTCGAAACCGGTTGTTATTATTCTGTTTGTTTCTGAGGTCCGCCCATCGGGACACACACTCTCGGTCTATTTCTAAGTCCTCCACTTTCTTTTCCCTGCGGATTTCTTCGGTCTCTTGTTGTGACGGCCGTATACCTGCCCTTGATACCACGGGCGCGCCCGGGTGCTCTATGTAAGCCGAAGCTGATTTAGAAGTTCTGTCTCTTGTTCTTCTTCATGTTACCTTGTTGCGCTTCATCTTGTTTTCCCTTCCTTTGTGGTCCTGATGCTGCTCTTTCTATCCTTTACGGCAAAACAGACGTGCGCGCACTTGAGTGAAACGAAAAGCGAAGTGCGGTAGTTTAATAGTAATGTATCTAGTCTAGTTGGCTGGCTCCTCAAGAGGTTGTCGTTGGAGGTATTTCGGCTACGGCCGTGCCAGACGTAGGTACGTCACTTGGCCACGGGAGCATTAAGGGGCGGGCCGAGACGCGGTGGGCTGGATTAAGTGGCGACGCAGACAGACAGACAGACAGGCAATTGAAACTGCGGAACACTAGTCTTTAGCTCTTCTTGGATTTTTTTTTTTTTTTTTTTGCTATTGCCAAGGCATTCGTGGAGTCAAGTCAACGCTCTGCTATCTAGCCATTGTGCCTTCTTTGTTGATCTTTGTTGATGTTCTTGGACTAGCAGGATGGAGTCGGCTTGCGCAATTCGTTGTAGTTTGTTGGACGAACGGATGAGTCCGGGATTGGCTGGGCGAGGTAGCTAGGCGTTGAGATCTGCGGTCTACAACTCCAACTTCCTGCGCCTGCGTTATTTCGCAGCTTCGGCGCACTACTGGGCGCCACGCCTTAGCGATCACCTAACCCACCCAGATGCTTTCCACAGGCCCGCAGTGCGTCTCGGCGCTCTTCTTGTCAGACAAAAAAAGAAGACACGCAAAGTGCCCAGACGGAGCATCCACACTGGTCGCGATCCAGCAAGGGCGGGAAACAAAAGGCTGGGGCGCGGAACGAAGACGTCACACGACCGGTCGGATCCGTACGCACCTGCGCCCGGCCCAACCACGGCGCGCACGGTAGGTTGCATGGTACTGTACATACGTGGTACGGTCGACCGCCCGGACGGGAGGCCAGGGGTGCCCCTACAGCTTGGCGGCGCCATGGAACGGCTGTGCGCCTTACGTAGTAGTGCCTTCTGTACGGAGCAGAGCCGCCCGGATCGGCAGGAATGGCGGGGCGCGCCAAGATTCGTTGCAGGTGTGCGGTCTAGTCCCGTTCTGCGGCGTGGGAGAGCTGGTGGTTGGGGACGTTTAGGGAGGAGCGGGCTTTGCGGGGCTGCTGGGTATTGGCGCCGCTGTTCTGGGCGTAGGTCGGGTGCGCCGAGGAGAGAGTAGGTGGATTAAACATTCGAGTGCGGAGTAGGTCAAGCCATATTCGGGGCTTCAGTGCGGTTTGGCGGATAGCGTGCGTTAGCCTCCAGTGTTCTTTGCCACACGGTGGACAATACGTGGTGATTGAGACATCATATTTCTTCTTTCACTCCTTTTTCTCTCTCTAGTTTCCTGCTGTTTAGTATCTTTGCGGCTCACTGCAGAGCATTCAAGAACGAATTTGAAGCGTGGGACTGCTCAGCACGTGATATGCCGCAGGATAGATATCCACGACATATCATTCCCCACGCACCCTAATCATTCCCTCCACATTAGTGGAACGGAAGGAAACCATTTAGGGTCTCGATCTCATTTTTATAAACCCCGAAGTCTCTCTTCCTCCTATTTACAACCGCCTTCTACTCATTTAGTCTTCTAATCTGCATAACAATTAAGCACCAAAGTATATTTTGCTGACTTACCACTTCATATGCCCCTCACTTTGGTTCTCCGCAACTAGCGATGTCTACCAAAAAGCATGTTAGATGGCCGTTAAGGGCTACTGCGCCAGCTCTAGGCTGCAGAACGGCCGTCACTAACTCACTGCAGCTTCTACAAAGGCAAGTGGCTACAGTGGTGCAAGGGTGGTTTCGAATTGTGGTGTTCGGATTTCTCTCCATCTACATCTCTAATTCTTTCTCCCTACTATAACAGTTCTACTCTTGCCCTCATGACCCGCATGCGATGGTACAGAGTTGCTTAGGTGCTAACTAACCGTACCAAACCTGTATAGAGTCTGTAAGGAGATCGGTACGGATAAATATCTCGTATTGGTTCCAAAATAGTGCCGTTATAAGTCCATGGAGTACACTCGATGAGATATACCTGTACCTCAAGGTTATATCTGTGGTGTTCTGGCCCGGCGAAAACTGTCTCTACGTAGTATATGGAAAGAAAGGTCTTTTAGGCATCTGAGAGCTGGGCATGGCGCGTGCTGTCTCCGTGGGAGCGACATTTCGATACACCTATTCTGTTATGCATCGTGTACTTCTCCATGCATTATTCCCCTGGGCCTATGCCCCTAGGTGTCTCTCACTAGGGCGTTGCGCCCTTCCCCACGCGTCATGCTTCTATGTGGCGCGCTCTCCCGTGTGTATCCTGCTCTTCCCTACGGGTCGCATCCTCCGCGAGTTGTACTATTCCCTATCTATTGCGCCCCCGCAGTGGCCTGTCACAAGCGTCCACATTCAAGTAACCCTACAATAAGGTCGTTAACTTCGTGAACAGATTTTTCGTAAGTTTTCATGTATAAGATAAAAAGGATCACGTAGCAAAGTATATCGGCAAAATCCTATTCATTGCAAATAATAACATTATTATTTGCTCATACTCCCTAGAATGCCGTATTTATAGGGTACTTGGGTAAACATATGGTACAGGGAAGCCCCTGCTCCGGGAAGGAAACCTTGCTGCTGTGCTTCTAACTTTGTTTCTATTGATCCTACTGACCCACGCAGCCTTTAAGAACCGTGCCATGCGCAGTCCAGTATGTCCATCCTGTCTATTCACGTACCTTACCAATCTACGCATCTCCTAACCACTAGTCTAGATATTCAGTCTAATTTTGTCTTATTTTAGACCCGTGCCAAGCCCAATAAGTATCTAGCTGATTACCTACAGGAAAGGCTCTCAGCTAGGTAGTCAGCTACCGCCAGGGGGCCCAACTCTAGCAGTTTGAGGTACATAGAACATATAGCCGGGTTCAAAAGTTGTTACTCTGCAGAGATGTTGGGTTTTAGCGTAAAATTGTTTGTCACAAGATTTTTGACTTAGAACTGTACGCATCGTCCCGGTGTGCATCGTGCTCGTATCTACGTATCGTGTTCTTCCCTATATACCTTGCTCCATTGCGTCGTTTTCTCCCTTCGAACCTTGCCCTTTCCCCCAGATCGTGCCCTTCTCTACGCACTGTGCCCTTACGCACTGTGTCTCCACTCACCCTGCTCCTACAGATCGTGTCCCTACGAGGCGTGCTCTTCCATACGCGTGGTGCTCTTCTCTACACGTTGTGCTATTCCCCGCGCATCACGCCCATACGCATCATCGCGCCTGCAATCATCATAGCCCCACTCAAGCACCTTGCCCTTCCATACAAATCTTGTTCCTCCGAATTGTGCCCTCCCAGGCACATCCTGCACTAACCCTTAAATTATGCCTTTCTATACTGATTGTGCCCCTACGCACCGCACTCCTAGGGATTGTACCCCTACGGATTGTGCCCCTATTCACTATACCCCCTTGGCGTCGTGCCCAGCGGCGTTGTTCCCCTCGGCGTTGTTTGCATCCAGCATCATTCCCCTCGGCGTCGTTGCCACGGCGTCATGCTATTCCCCGCCCGCCGTGCGCATACGCATAATCGCGCCTATAACCGCCGTGCCACACCTACGAACTTTGCGCTTCCCTCACCTTGCTCCTTCGCCCCGTGCCCTCCACAACTCATCCTGCCCTTGCACTCGAGCCCCTACGCATCGAGCCCCCCTGATACTGCATACCCTCTTGGTACACGAGCTTCCCCCGTACGTTCTTCCAGGCTCTTTGCGAAAGTCGAGCGAAGCGAGACCCAGCAAGGCCGGCAAGCAAGCATAGCTTGAAGTCGATTTGGAAGGACCGATCAGCCACGGAAGCTGCTTGCCACCTGGCTTAACGTTTGTGCGCGATATCATTCGCTTCTTTGGTAACCATCCCCGTCCTTCCACACCCACTTCAACACAAGCGAGTTCAAAATTCGTTCCCAAAGTTCTCTTTCCAACCCTAGAAACCCCTTCCAAGGCACCCACTTAACGTCGTAGCTTTCTTAGCGGGTACACGGCCTTGACCTGGACGGCTCTCCAGCATTAGTGCGTCCGGTCCCAAACAGTCTGTGTGCATAAGCATACCAGAGCGGAACTCGCACCGGCCAGCTTCCTTAACGGGTGTGCGGCCTGGACTTGAAGCTTCCGGCATACGTGATCCTACGTCTTGACAAAGTGTGGGCGTAAATACCCTAGAGCAATCACCGGGCCAGTCAGCTTCCTTAGCAGGTGCACCATCTGGATCAGTCGGCTTCTCCGCCTTCTTTCCGTTGGATCGAAATCGTATACAATCACTGTTGTTACTCGTAAGCACCCACTTTCTTGATCATGTCGGCAAGATGCTTGGTGCTAAATGATTTAGCATACGGACCTTCCCTCTCGGAGAGACTAAAGGATGCCTACTTCGAGGATGACACGCGGGACGGCGCGTATGGCGCAAGGACACTCGCAAGAACAGGGCCAGACACCCACGGCGCCGGTTGCTCCGCCAGCTACGCCGCCCACTGCCCCACAAGCGGAAAACGTTCCGGGTTCTCAACGCGCCTCGGGAAACACCACCCATAGAAAGGGTGAAGGTAAAGGCAAGGAGCCTGTCTATAGCGTTGCCGAAAACTCGACGTAAGTCAACCTATAGCTCACAATAAATTAGTTCTTCTGTCCCGGGAACTAAGTCGTAACAGCGGATCTGTGGCTTCCGATGACGCCGATGAAACGCTGCAATGCCCCGACTGCTCAAGGCCATTTCCGTCCGTTTCGCGTCTAAATCGGCATAAACGTTGTGTTCACGACAAGGTCAACGATTATTGTTGTCCTGTCCCCAACTGCCCGCGCCACAAGCGTGGTTGGGGACGGAAGGACCAATGGGTGACACATATTAAAAAGCATCACCCAGCACTCCTGGAGGGCGCAGAAGATCCGGACCAGGGCTATTCCGTCGAAGAAGAGGAGGAAGAACCTCCGCGGAAATTGACCCGCAAGAGGAAGAGCCAATCCGCTGTCGATGTTGCTGAGACTGAAGCCGATCGCGAAGAACCAGAGGTCAAAACGTCGTCAGGGGCGAAGAGCAAGCTCCGCGCGGAGCGCAAGGCTTTAGAGCACGAACGCCGCCTGCGTATGAAAGCCGAAGAAGAGAATGAGATATTGCGGAGGAAACTCAGGAACAGGGAGGAGATGTTTCTGGAAATGGTTGCTGAGCGTGATCGCGAGCTGGACCAGCTGAAAATGCATACCGAACGTAAGGGCAAGACAGACACGAACAAGTAAAAGGACGCGAATGGAAGACTGGCTCTCACATACTATGGCCGATATGTCTGCCGTATTAAAAGCACGGTTCACGAACTTGGGTCCTAGGGAGGCCCCTCTTGTAGAAATATCAAATGCACTCACCACTCTCAAAGTGTTTCATCTTGGTAGCACACGGGCTCGTGAGCTTCGTTGTAGCATGTTTCCTACACCCTTAAGAACACACACGATCATCTCATCGCGCGATTCAGCGTCAGAACATCTTTCGTAGTCGGTCTCCTTGAGCATCACATGCAGAGTGGCGGGTATTGATCAACATGGTATAGAGTTCAGGTGGAGATGGAAGCTTTCAGCGACGGTTTGCAAACTATACTAAGCGCATAGCCTCGGAATCCGGCTCCACGTTGGCCCTGAATCACGTGCACATGCTCACGTGTCCAAGCTGCTGCTGTCTAGGGCCGGTGTTGGAGTACACATCTTCAGCAGATCATTCACACTAAGGCAACCAACTCTAGCGCTGTTTCTTTACAGCTGTGAGTTTCTGTTCTGAAGTGTTTTATTTAACTTAGTCTTTAGTAGTGCCCCTTCTTTCGGAGCATATTGGCATCCAAGTTGAGCGAGAGCGATGGATGGAGCTACAATTGGAAAGGAGGACTTCCGTGACATGCTAAGCCTATACTCTTTCCCAGCAACATCTAAAATGACTTATAGCTTAGCTATCCGGGCCTTTGTGCCTTCCTCGAACAGGGACGATGTTCTAAGCGGAAGGTCTTGTACCGGCAACGACCTAACATTGCTCCGCCCACCAATGTCTTTCCAGGTTGCGCGCACACAAGCTTTGGTATAGTCTACTTGGTATGCCACATACCGCCTCAAGGCCATCCAACCGCAGTCACCGCCTTCCTCATCCGCTCACTTTACCTCCTACCTCGGCCTCTGGACTGCCTCAGCCTTTGGTCAAATGACGCTCGCGCTGCGGTGCTGCTAAGGCGCGCCGCACCCTTCGCCGCAGCCCGAGTTCATCACGCTGTACGTCGTGGGTGCACTGGGTCGTCGGACCGGTGGTGGCGCCGACGATGTTGGGGCGCGCGAAGGGGTCGGCGACGGTGGAGGTGGGCGTGCGGTGGGCGCGACGGAGGGGTCGAGGAGCGGTTTGCTCTCATTTACTTCTGTGGAGGATAGATTCGTTCGTTGGTTTGTTCTTTGCTAACGTTGGAGGTCGACGTTCCGCCTTGTCCCGCCCGTCGCGCGGCAAAATCAATGGTGGCTCTGAAGGCTCTCTTTATTTGACCGGATCAATAGCATCTCTTGCTCAAAGCCCGCCTACATAGATTTAGACTATCGCGTAGCCTAGGATACCTGTTTAGCTCACCTGCGCAGAACTTACCACGGGTATCTCTGTGCTTCCTCCAACACCTTCTGCTCATGTGGACCTTCGTGCAGCTGCTGGAACATATCTCATCTGTGTTTTTATTGTGTGAGGAATACGTGGAGGGTCTAGTTAGTGTGCTAGTGCGAAGTTTTCTGAGGCTGTAACACGGATCTCAATGGTTCGGTTGACTCTACAGGCGAGAGATGGTGTTAACAGGTTTGGCAGACTGATATGCAGACCTGGATTCGGCAACGTTAAGAAATACGCTTTTCAACTTTTATCCTTCTATTTGCGAGAACAAAATTATGACTAAACATGGTCTAGTTGCTGCGTCAGACCTACTCGCAATAATATTGTAACAGGTCTCGTTTAGGGACCGCGTCAGCCTTAAACGCTGAAATGTCTCGGTGGGCCTTGATGTCTCCTAGTAGCCGCGTGTCCACGTCAGGACGTTTTGGGCAAGGGTTGCGACTAAGCGCAGGTCCCCGAACGCGCTCGGTACAAGGGATTGACAACATGTAGTCCGCGTACGGTCCTTCTGGCTCACTTGCGACACGGTGAGTCCAGTAGAGCCTGCCGGTCGGTCTTAAATGCGCTTTTTATAGCTCGAGGTTGGCCGAGGCTGGTGGTCGAGTTATCTCGCGCCCGATTGGTTTGGAACCTAGAGATGTTAGTAGTGCAAAATGCTCCGTAGGCAGAACGCAACGGACTTCTCCGCTGAATTTCCCCGAAAGCTCGTGCAGACAAACCCCCGACAACATAGCGATAACGGAATGGCGTCCTCAGGAGTCCTTTTAATGTGGGCTGGGACGGGACGTGAGGATGGCTGACGGGAAACACGAACTAAGCCGCATCCAGCTGCCGATCGGGAATTGAAGACTGCGCGGGAGTCCGTGCGAGGCGTACCTGAGTTTCTTGGTTGCGGATCGTAATTGGCCCCAAGCTTGGGACGCGGTCGCGTCGGCCAATGGCGTCGACGCCCTGCATCGGAGCTACCTGTCTGCGGCAATCGCAGATAGCGGCGTGCAGAGAAAGAGCCTTTCCGTGGCGCCGCCAGGACAAGGTACCTTGGGTGTGTACAACCACGTACGGAGTACCTATGGGACGGGACGGCCTCCGAGCTTATCTCAGTCCCATGGGTGGAGCCGTGGATTGGTAAATTAAGACGAGAATCTGAGAAGCCGTTGGCCAACATGCCTAAAGTGCAGCGCAATTGAACATATGTGCCTACCCAGCTGAAGAAGGTAGGCGCACACAAGCACCCAGGGTGGGCGCGTCACAAGCGACATAACGTGGAAGAAGAAGACCCATCGAATAGGCGAAATGGAAGGCACGACGTTTCGACCGCGACGGGCCCAGTGGCCGCCCTGGACCACTCACGGTCCAGATCCCGGTCCCGGCGCCCGCGCTAGCGTTGGCAGCGTTCCAAACGGGCAGAGCTTGGGCACGGCGCTGCAGCCACTCGGGAGCCACGAACGCCCCAGGCCCGGTACCAGGGGTTTCTGCCCGGCACGGGCAAATCAAATGGAGAGGCGGAGCCAAATAACTCGCAGCAAGGCACGACATTGCTTTGCGCGCTATCAACCACCACCGGGCGACGGCCTACTGTAAGGCATCGGTATTGGCATGGGTTCCCCCCGGCTCCCAAGGACGCGCCATGGCTCGAGCCCCTAATTGCATTCAAAGGTTCCATGGTTGGTGCCTAGTCAGGCCGCTTGGGCGGGACCGGGAGGACTGCAGGCCGAGAGGGTGTGAAGACCTAGGATAGCTCTTTTCGCGCTCTCGCGAGCTTCTCGCCCTTTTACTCCACTCTTTCCTCGCACCGTGACAAGGTGAGCTGTCCGTCCCGCCGGCGGTGCAGTCGATCTCTGGCCCGGGCCCATTGCATAGATTGCCCCTTCAGTCGTTACCGCCCACTGTGGGTTCCGTTCTTGGTACGCTCTTTTTTGCCGTTCTCCGGCTACCATTGTGCGCATCTGGCGCCTGTCCCCTCGTTGCTTCCCTCTTCGGACGCTGCTGTGCCTCCAGCCTCCGCACATAACCCCGGCCCGACCCTCGTCGTTCTTTCCGCCAGTGCGAGACTGTCTTGCCGCCCGCCTTTGTCTTGAAGACTCCCGCCCGCGGCATCTCGTCTCCCTCAAGCATTTCACCGAAAACACGACGCCAAGCGTCCTTTGTATCGCATCCAACAAGCTCGTTCCACTTCCCGCTACGTCCTAGGATTACCCTCTGTCGAATTGAGCTAGGCGAAGTGTAAGAAATTGCCGGTCCTTGAGCGCATCAAACCATCCCGTGCGGCAAATAATAACAAAAGTTCGAAAAGCCTCTTGCTCTGAGCATCACCGTTGGCACCAAAGCTTCCAATTTCGAGGTGCTTCATGCACGCACCCGCTCACAGTTAATCGGGACGGCAACGACACCCACCTTGAACTTCAGCTGTACATCGCCGCCCGGCCCACCGACAACACCCACGAATAAGCTCAAGTAGTTCTCTGTTCACTTCTGGGCTGATACGGGGGCCCTAATTCATCCTGCCCGATTACTCCTATATACCTACCGACAATAAACAGCGACGCGGCGCTATTATCGCCACCGTCGAGCCTGCGGACGAGGCGCCTTCTCCGGCTCGTCCGTGTTCCGCTCCACACCAGCTAGCAAACTACAGCAATAGTCCAAACCACTCTCGTGCGAACAATGCATCTCTGGCACTTCGCCGCGGCCCTCCTGCCGAGCTACGCCGCCGCAATGGCTGTGCACCCGGCGCCGCTGCCAGCCCCGCCAGCCATCTCCAACAGCACCATCGCACGCCAAACCACCACGGCAGAACCAAGCAAAGCCCCAGCCGCAAACGCACCATTACCGACGGCGCATCCCCTCGGCGACCTAGAGTGAGTCTCCATCCATCCACCTACATGCTCCGCCCCCCCTCCATCAGCCAGGGACTACTCTCTCACCAAATCGCCCTCTACCCTCTCAAACAGACTCCGCGAAATCGTCGCCGACCCGGCCGCCGCCGCCACCAACCAAGCCCAAGCCCCCACCGTCACGACGGCCTGGATCGAGACGGAGCTCGCCGACGGCACCCACACGTGGGTCGAGATCGTCTTCACGCAGACGTTCGCGCCGGTGCTGGACCAGCTGCCGAGCCCGGCGGCGGGCAGCGTCGGCATGGGCTCGTTGACGGGCGAGGTGGGCGTCGTGAAGACGGCGGTGCCGGAGGAGGCGGGCGCGGCGCGGGTTAGGGGTGGTGGTGGTGGGGGCGGGTGGGAGCGCGGAGCAAGATGGCCGAGGTGGAGGGTGGGTGGTGGCGTCGTGGCCGCGGTGCTGGGCGCGGGCGTCGTGGCGGCCTTGTAGATTCGTGTGGCGAGATGAGAGGGCTGTGGGCGGAGATGGCGGGGCGGTTGCTGTGTACATGGGTGGGACAGCTGTGAATAATGGGCGGTCTGGTGTTATGACCTGGAGATGGGAAGGGAAAGGAGCGGGCGGCGTGAGACTCACGCGGCGTTGTCTAGCGTCCTGTCGGTGCAAAAAGGTCCTTTTCGTGTTTGCTTTTCCTTGCATTGTAGCGTCCAGCCTCGGCGTTAGCGGCATGTTGTTCCTAACCGACTGTAAAAAGAATTTTCCTCTTTCCTTATCCGTCGTGTCGTGCCTTTCCTTCTCTTGCCTTTGACTTGCTTTGCTATAGATGTTTTTCGGTCGGCGCAGTCGGGAGACATTAGAAAACCCTGGCACCTGAGAAACCTGCTTCCCCGATTTGTACAGCGAGTGCTTATTTCCGGAATCTATAGAGATAATGGCTAATTGGTATTGGAGAAAGAGGCGGAAAAGTTTCGAATTACTGTTGAAGGGATGGAAAGCTTGAAAGAGTGCGGTTACCAAGCTTGAAAAAGGTCGAGTGATGCGGTCCTTCGTATACAGATGCAACTAAGCAATTTCTACACCCGGCCAATATCGCATGATGTCGTGGAGTCTTTGGGTTGCACGAGTGCGGTTTCCTTCCAGATGCGCGGTTTTCGCTTGGCTGGAGGGCGGCACGAACCGCGTGGTACGGACGTCAGGTCTGGGACTCCAAGCTCCTGCCTAATCTTGATGTATTCAGAAATGAATGAGCCTCGCCGATCCACTAAAGTCGTGTCAAAGCCTATCCACTTTCTCCGGTGTAGTGTGGGAGCTCACGATGGAAGCCTACAAAATAACGTCTGAGCAGCGACAAATGACCGGGAGCCATCGGAAGTTTCCCCGCCTCTAAGCAGAGAAGCATTGCCAAGCAGTATGAGAGCCATTCGATCACGGCTTCATACTTCTAAGATGGCTGAGATCGCATTCGGCCAGCTTCCAATTTCGCACTTCATCCCTCAATTTCTGAGCCGCTCTCGTTCCTCACTGGGCAACGTGGGCGACGTCAGGGCATATACTCTGGTCGGTCGAGTTGGCATTGAGGGCGTACGAGCTCTAGGCAGATTTCAAGGATATACCGACAAAACAAAATGAACTCATTTTTAGCTTGTCGACTGGCTGTGTCTTTCCGGTCTTCGGATCGTCTGTTGGTTTCCAGAGAGATCTTTCTGAGGAAGTGTTTCCATCGAAAGAGGTAGGAGAAATGGTGACGATCGAATGCTGCCAGTGAAAATGGTCAAACTAATGCGACGCCTTAAATTCACCCCACTTTGAAAGGCACTCTGAAAACGATTAAGGTTATCAAAATTGATGCGCCCGTGACGGTGCTTTGCGAAATTACACACTATTCAACGGCTTGTCTAGCGAGGTTTAAGATCTCCTTCGCAATTGCATTCGCTAATGTCAACCACAGTAAGCTAGGATGACTCTGATTGAGCGAGTAAATGTCTTCGAGAGTGACTTCATTGTCAATTAAGAAAATGGCATGTAAAGTCTAGACAGTCAATGACGCGCGCTCATCATGCCCGACTTTTGCCCTTAGACCGTTTGCTCACGTGCTAATTCCTCCGCAAGGCATCTGTCCTTGGGTCTGACTTCTTCTGCCTCTTGGAAGACACGCGCTTGAGGCATAGAGGTCTCAAGAAATAGCATCCTGCGATAGAGCTCAGCTTCCTAGCTCCTGAGAAAGCCCAGAACCTGGGACGTCGGGCTGATCTGGAAGGACAAGGTCTGACTCCACCGGTAATGAGTTCATAACCGAACAGATCCTTTTATGGTGCTTCTGCATCCAAATGTGATAGATGCTTTTCGTGAATTTGTAGGATGTCCATCTCTCTTTACCCTCGCGATCCGTGATGCAGAAGTCACGGATGGGCCAGCGGTAGAAGTTGATCTCCCCGTCGATGACAGGATAATGGCCATATATTCTCACAATTCGATGGTCATGAGACACTGAAAAAGCGAGAATTTTCCGGTTTACCTATTTTTCTCAGTCCACGAGTCGAAATAGCTCAACGACACTCCGCACGGCAAGACTCGCACTGTGTGCATTCTGTCGGTTGGCCTCATCGAGTGCAGCAGCACCGCACTTTACCTCAGACGTGAGGAACGGAAGGTACATGTAGTGAGTGGCCTTAAGAAGGATATGGTTTCTGGGCCACTAAGAAAGGGTTGAAGCTTGCTACGCTGCTCCTTGATAAACGCAGATGACTTAAATCCCATGCCGCAGTCAGGCCGCGGACAACAGTCGAGCGGATGCGAGTACATCCATACTTCATCGACGCTCTCGGTGAGCATTTGAAGGTCCTCTGCACCATAGAGAGCCAAACGCTGAGCAGGGGCAACTATCAACGCTCCAATGTCGCGGAAAACCTTGGGCTCACTCCTATCTTGCAGGTCTTCGCAAGCGGCCCCGAATCGATTGTCGTGAAATATTGAATCTTCGGGACAGTCTGACCAGTCTCAAGAAGCGCTCGACAAAGCATCTTGCTTTCGGTTGATGGACCATGTTTGTCATTCTTCATGAAGTTACCCCTCGCTTCGAGCTTGGACGAGTAAAACCTGTCCCTGTAAGGGGCGCTCTTCGACTCCCTCAGCAGCGAAGAGCTCCTTGATCCAGTCTCCGATTGACAACGAGAAGACTACGATCTGTTTTTTGGCAAGGAGGGCCTTCCTAAATTCCACGCCTTTCTCCCCTTCCAGAGGATCTGCGCGTTCCATAGCGGGTAAGATATCCCGCTCGGACTTCTAAGAGACTCACGTGAGTTCTCGTTTGGTTCAAAGCAGTTCTTGGGGTACTTTCCCTTCATCCTCCAGTGTTCGATCACGATATTCTTTGAGGGAGCTAAGTGTGTGTAGTCCAGTTCGTCTTGTTCATGCTTGAGATCGACTGGTTGAGGAATGGTTCGTCGTTTGCACTCTGAATGGCTTTGGGGACACTTGGTCTTTTGCGCTTACGATCGGTGCCTTGTGGTGCGTCTTTGAGATGCTAAAGGTTACATTAGTTGACGGAGGTGAGAGCTTCATGATAACATACCTCTTCTTTATTTTGGGAGCCCGTTACCATGTCGAGACAGGTACTTCCGCGAGGTTTATTGATACCTTCATGCAAAGTTGCCTGGATCAGCCTGTGCTTCCGAAGTGATCCTCTGCAGATCGAATCAAAAGATCTAGACGGGCACCACATCCACTACGCAGCTCAGGGGAGTATCGCTTCGGGCAGGGATGGAAGAGCTTGTGACAATATGCAGCAGCTACCGGAGATTCTTATCCAGGCAACAAATAAGATCTTCGCCCGTTTCTTCATAGTTCAGCCGGCTAACATGGATTTAGGCAATGGCCATGCCAACGACGAATCGATAAAGTTTGCTGCGCACACGAACCAAATGATCCTCGCGAGAGACTATTTGAGCTCTATAACTGCCATGGATGGTCTGGGAATTTACTTCAAACGACCTCTTCGGAGCGATCAAGCGGTAGGCTTCCGGTCTATGACTGTGAAAAGAAATCCCGAGCCTTTCCAGTTGTAGCCGGCAAAGATACAAGATGAGCTAATATAGAGGGACGTTTATACTGCTATTACGAAGGAGCTTGAAGATCTTTCCCTCACACCTTGAAAGTTGATCATTGCAGTAGAGCTATCAATATTTCAGCCCATGCCCTCTAAGTAGAAGCAAACAACGCTCTGAGGCGGGACACATATCCCACACAAGCTTGATAGTCGGAAGGTCCTATTGCACAGCCCGTAATGCCTGTACATCCGCACGACAACAGACCCTACCATTTGTGGCGCAAGTTGGTCTTCCGAGCAAGGAGTCGTCCGAATTCTGAAGGCCAAATAACAAAATATGGGCTGTGCAGTTATCACTTACATGCTGCGGCATATTCCAATTCTAGGACAAAAATTCCACATTTGCAACGAGTGGCCCACTCACACCGGAGATTTACCTACAAGATGGTCCCACCGCTGGGCAAACTCGGATGACATCCAGAGAGATCGGGCCTTAGTAAGATCTGTGCTTACCTAAAATTTCCGAGCCATTGCCGACACAAGGCAGAATGCGACGCGGTCACCTCATTGCCACCCGAGACCTACACACCGCCGCCTTCGTCTCGCTGCCTTCGTGCCAGACAGCACGGCGCGCCCCCGAAGCCAACGCCAAGTCTGTGGCTTGTCGGCGATAAGGTTTCTGCGGTATGTATAGGTTGCTAGCGGGCCTTTCGCTAGAGTCTCCGGTCTGACGTTGCAGCTGGCCAATGGAGGAACCACCAGCGTGCCCGCACCGTACCTGGCTGGCTGAGCGACATCGCGAGCTGGCGTGACTGGTTGAGTGACCGCGACGCAAGCTGCGCTTTTTTGAAAGGCCGAGTTCTCCACCGCTTACGGTTTAAGACTGGCGGGTTGGGCAGAACTGCGCGTCTCGCTACTTTATCCGTCAATTGGTTGAGATGACTGTGTCAATTCTATTTAGCTTGGTCTTCCTCCAGAGTCTATATATTTACGGTCAGCCTCATATGGTAGTCAGTTAGTTCATACCTCTCATCCAACTCCTGTAAAATTCACAACCCGGAAAGACCGGATTTCCTTTCGAGGCGAAAACATTGTCGACCACGGCTATCCTTCCACCGCGACAAAAAAGTCATCATGGCCTTATCAGTTGCTCCATCTTCCATTCCTGTAGTTGCACCTAGGCGCTCTTCAGCCTTCGCACCGACCACGGATTCACACATAAAACACCCTGCCTTTTACCAACGACCAATTTCTCTGCAGCTGCAATCGCCATTACTCTCGCTTCCAGCTGAGCTCCGCAACGCTATATACCAGCATTTGCTGCACTCGCAGACGGCATCGTCCTCGCGCATCACATCCCGCACTCACCCGCCCTATTCGTCCAACCCATCTCCTCCATCCGACGTGCATACAGCCATCCTGCGGACCTGCCGTCAGATCCACCATGAAGCTACCCCGATCCTTTACTCCTCTGCCAATGTCTTTACCGCACACCCCACCCTCCTATCGCGCCTCCCACACCTGCTGGACCCATCGCGCCCTGTCCTCATGTCTAGCTGCGCAGACCGAATTAGCCGCTGGCGCGTCTTTGTCCGGCTCGATACGGACGCACGATTCGGTCGCGCAGAGGCGCGCAACGCGTTCGACGGCTGCGAGGAGTTAACCGTCGTGGCGTGGCAGGCGCAATTCGGGAGCAGCGACTACAGCGCGCTAGATGCATTCCTAGGCGTCAGAGGGGTGCGGAAAGCGCGCGTCAAGGGGACGAGTGATGGGTTTGCGCGGTGGTTGGAAGGGCTGATGATGAGGTCTATCATGAAGGGCGGCAAAGGTGGGAAGGGCAAGGCGAGCGTCAAAAGGGAGATGCAGAGACAGGCTTGGCTCGAATTGGCCGCAGCCGGCGCACGCGAAGGACGGTGTTGTGGTGGCACCGAGGAAGAAGAGCTGGGACCGGATCTTGATGGCGAGGATGAGGATCAGATTCAGCCGTACGTGCTAGAGAACGGTGAGGCTACGTGGGAAAGTGGGGGAGGCGAAAGCGGGTACGATTTATGGACTCATGGTGGACGGTGATGTGGCTCTTAGATGGGTTGACGCAGTTCATATTATTGTTGAAAGAGGATATAGATATTCGCCTTGCGAGTTGAAGTGGCTAGATCGGTAGACTTCCTAGACGGATTCATCGTTATTGGAGTAGTATGATATTGGAAATGAATTTCCTTGGGTGGTTCAGTTAAGACTACTGTAAGGGCTTTTCTGCTTCGCTTATTAGCGAACCCTATTTAGACGTCCATTCCACTACAACTACCATCTTTTGTGAATACATTCTTAACCTACAACAGACTATAGTAGTTGAATTTGGAAGTTTTTATGAATCATTATATGCACTTTTCTTATCTCTACAGGTTGATTGGGATTTAATTGCTTTTTCGCCTTTGCTCAATGAATAAGTTACACACAACACAGAGAATTTGTGATTAGCATTGACCGTATAATATTGACAATAACATTATCACGTTGCTAGTGCAAACGTCTTAGCATCACTTGCCTGGTTAATATCGAGCATGTGGCATATACTACATAGTGAACTTTGCAGTATAGTATACTGCGTAAATCTATCTACGCTACTGTATAGTAGCTCAATATTCTAGTCCCCTGCTAAGTTTAGGATCTGTTAGGCCGACATTAATAGCACATCTCCACCAGTCTACTGCAATAGCTTTGCAGAACCCCACCTAACAAGGGCAAGCACGCCATGCGTAGTCCTGCACTTTGTTGTGAACATTATACGCTGTTCCTATGAGGGCTAAATTTGGATTTATAACTGTAAAAGTACGGCGTAGAGAGTGCGTATATCGTATAAAGCTGCTATTAGCGGCAAAGTGCTCACGATCTATATCATCTGTAAGGTCTCAGCCATTGCAATTTTCTTGCCTGTCACTGTTAAATGTGCACGGTTACTCATGAAATGCGAATGTCTAACGTGATGGTGTCTCGATTCATTCCAGCACCTATAATACAGCGTTCGCCTTATTTTTGCGCCGCTCAATTTTTTTTTCACCCAGCATGAATATATATCTTACAAACCACTCACTAGCAACTAAAGATCCCCTTTGCCGTTTCACAGAAGAAAAACCTTTAGTCGTTTACCTTGCTACCAACCCTTTGACTCACTTTTGACTCACATTATCCAGCCCTAGTTAGTATTTAAAGGCTGGACTCACGGCAGTTCAACTACTCTGAGTCGTAGCCATGTTTTCTCCTCGCTAATGCTATAAAAGGACTGGGTCGCTCGCCAAAACTATGCTTTCCATATACACACTCGCTCCTCACAATGGACAGGTTTCCTTCTTCCCACGGCATCCTGTCCAACAGCAACGCTGGCGATTGGCATAGCTCCGGTGATAACGAACAACATGATTCTCAAGACTTCGAGTCCCAAAATCGACGTTATGAAGGAATGGGAGGTTTGACTACTGCTCGACAAGCATCCAGAGGCCAGTTCACGGGTGACGCCATTGTCGTATTTCACGATACATCCCCAGCCGAGAACTTGCAGTCCGGTTCTGAGGCAGAGAACGCATTTTCTCAGTTCCAGGCGCACGAGCAGCAGCAGCAGCAAGGTCGTTTTCCACGGGATGCCCAAGCGACAGACAATCAGCACGACCAGCAGAGACAGCAGCAGTTTTCACACCTACCTAGCGAGCCCGAGCTTGCACGGCAGTTCCAGCAACAACTTCAGCTGCAGGGGCACGACGCCGCGGCTGAAGCTACCCGGGACGCCGTGCGGGCCAAGGCTAGAATCTGTGATGAAGTACACCGCCCGGTTACGCCGCCTCTACACATTCTTGCGAGAGGGAGGCCGGAATGGTTTTGGACCGAAGAAGAGTGGCGCAGCTCTCCACTGAATAACAAATACAGAATTCAAGCATATCATCACTGGCGTATGGCGCCCGCCTTAGAAGGTGGTCTGGGCCTGGGGGCTCTCCGAACTCCGCCGTGCGAGCCCTGCGTTAATCGGGGCACCGTCTGCGTAATATACAATGATGAGGTCAGGGCCCGAACGGAGGGGCAGTGGAGCTTTTGTCATAGCTGCATATCACTCTCACTGGACCAGGCCTGTTATTACTGATCAGTGAGGCCCTTTAATTCCTGGAAAGTCTTCTATCTTTCCTACAAAGCGCTCACACTTCTCGGAAAGAGCTGGGTCCTACCTTGCAAATATAATGAATTCCAAAAAGGATAGGAGAAGCTGGAAGCTATTAAGGACAATAGGAGGCGTGGAGGTACAAGATGTCTCGACTGGGCGCAGAGTTGACTTGAGAGATAAGCAATCCTATTCTGTATGGTAGTCTTTTCAGCCCTAGCAGAAAAACCGACGAATTTACAAATGAGGCTCCTTTAAGGTTCCTTGGCCTCCAAGTGCGAATTATCTTGTTGCTGACGAACTGGTATTTCCCTCCGCTCATCAGTCCCGTGCATGATGCCGCGATCCTCCTCCTCCCGCTTCTTCCTTTCCTCCTCGCGCTTCTTTTCTTCTGCGTGCTTGCGTACAGGATTGCAGTCCTCTAACCTAATTGTGCGCCCCGGAAGTCGAGCGACGCGGGCATGCTCAAGCGCATGTAATTCATGGTCAATGTGGCGTCCCTCTTCTGCCAATTTCGCACGCCAAGAGCGGTGATGCCACGCGCTTTTCTCACTTCGGAACCATTTCCGCACACTGTATTGGTCTTCTTCGGGGAACTTGCTTCTTCGTGTTTTATGGTAGACGTAGACACCGAGCTGGCGTGCAGGGATAGCGAAACCATGAACAACCTTTCAGCAAATTAGCCATAAGTGTATGCCTATGGGAGAAATGAAGAACAACATACCACGCTGCTCACGACCATAAACCAAACAACGATTGTTATTATGTCTTCAAAGCGAGTCATAGCTCTGGAAGCTTCCTCTGTTTGCTCCGTTCCCCGCTCCTCTTCCGTCGTTCGCATGAACTCTAGCGCGACGTACACGTAGAAGATGGCTGACACGCCGATAGGCCCAAAGAAGCCCATAAATATAGCATCTCTAGAACCTTGTAGCTGCGGAATCAACTTGTGGATGGCCCAGATAACTGGCGGGCGCCTCAGAAGCAGGATCAAGACGGCCAATGCCACAAGCCTGCCCACATAGATCTCACCGGAAACGGACGACGAGACTTCGCTGGTGGAAAACCGTGCCCAAGGACAAACAGCACCAAACCAGAGAAACGTTGTAATATTAAGGAGCATATCGACCGTGGGCTGGAAAGAGTCTGAAGCAATTTCACGACGGTACCAGTCGCTAAATTAAAGTCAACTGATGCTCGACACGATTTGCTCAAGGGTAGTTCAGACGTACTCCCAAGACAGCGCATTGCCAGCCACAAAGCAGGCAAGGATATCGTCACTTCCAACCAAGCCGCACGTTCCAATAATAAGAACCTATGGTTATTGTCAGAGCCAAGGAATGAGCAGTACACTCCAGACACGCAACTCACGGCAAGCAGCACGCCAAACGAATGGAAACTCTCCCTATCCACGTACTGCATATCTTCGGCCAATCTCAACAACTTCCTCGCTACGTAGCCAACCGAGGCACCCCAGGCCACCCCTAGGATAATCACAAATCCCCAAATCTCGCCGAACCAGTATCCCATGGCCGCACCGGGATTGTTTTCGCTCCCCGTCTTCGCTTCTCCAATCCAGCGGAACAGCGTAAGCCCGAGAAACAGGAACGGATAGCCCAAACCGTCGTTCGCTCCCGCCTCTGCTGCGATCAATTGCGCCATACGGGTCGGGACGTTCTTGTCGGCGAAGCGGCCCTTTATGATGGTGTTGCTAAGCACGGGATCCGTGGGCGAGATACATGCGCCGACCGCCAGCGCCTGCACAAAAGTAAATCCTTCAACAGGCACCAAACCCCATATCAAAAGACTAGATATGATCCAGGTGATGGTTAGACCCGGACCCAGTGTCCAGGCCAGGGACTTCCATTGCGTCTTCGCATAGCGCGCGGGAAGTTGGGTTCCGGTGAGGAAGACTTGAATGCCCAGGACCAGCCGGGTAAGGTTCATCGTGATCGTTTCCAAGTAGACCGGGTCATGTTCGGCATACTCAAATGGGCGGATGAAGTGTGCGCCATGGGTAAAAGCGACACCAACGAGAGATATTACTAATGGATAGTTAGCAGAGAACTTCTTCAAAGGATTAATATGCTCAGCACCTACGCGCTTCGGAAAGATATAATCGCTCTTTTACGAAATAGGATACTAGTGAAAGGGCAACCGTAAAAATACCAAATACGCCGCACACCACATGGAAGTCAGAGTCGGGCTTCACGCTCGGCATGGTGCGAGTGTTAAATGGCGCTGCAAAGAGCTCCGTGACACGATTGCATGCGTGTCGCAGAGCTTTTCCAGCTTCGTGAAAACTAGGAAATGCAGGCGGTAGCCGGAATAAGTGGAAGCGGATACCAGAAATTCGCCATTGAAAAATTGCCGTCGCAAACAAACGGTCGTGAGGATGCAGGGAACGTCGCAGCTCGACGTCATCCCCCGCTCAGCCAAGTAACGAAAGTCTTCTTGGCGTTCCTTGGCAAACAACGGCTGGGCGATTTCTCATCTCCTTCCGTTCAAAATCAAATTGCACGTACACAGGGAAAGGGCATAGCGTGGCTTTCTGATTCTTGATGAACCCGCCAAATCGTGAACTCGGAGGAGCACCGTTATCCGGAGGAATAACAATTACCTCGTGACGATCTTGAACCTTAAGTTGTTGGCACAAATAACAGAGCATATAGGATTGTATCATAGAGCGGAATTTCAAACCAAAGCATCACTACGGTAGTTTCAGACCTTGGTCTTACGGTAGTACTCTTAGCATCAGCTATAGCGTTGCATTGCTAATCTTCAAAGTCCGACCATCGGAAGCCTACGGACCGCGTTCGATATTGCTTTGCTAACCTCTAGATTCGTTAGTTGATTCTGTGCTAATAGGAACTCGGTTGTAGGATTGCTTCTCGAAGCACCATACGAAATTTACAGTTTTGGAAGTACTAAAACTAACTGGCTTTTCCGAGACCACTTCAGTGATGCTAGTTTGTTAGCTATGTCTATAGGGTTAGACTGTGCACTTTTCGTAAAATACTCCATAGTACGAGCTCATAATCATCGTAGGAATTAGCGTCGCAACCTGACAGTATATTGAACTCTTGCCTAATGCTCTAAGCATCCGCTTTCTGGACATGGACAGCTTGGCAACGAGCCACTCCTCAAGAAAGTGTACGAGACCAAGGAGTTTCGCGCGGGAATTTTCTGAACCTCAGTCGTCAAGGCAATCGGTCTACCAACTACTAATGATATACCGCGCAGTCATTAGAATCGGGCGTAGGTACCTACCCAATTGCAATCCATTGTTAACTTAAGCTTAATCCCCCACACCTTACAAAGAGATCGATCTCCGGTCGAGCGTCCAACTAGTCGGCTTACACTAAACCTAGAACACGCTAGCGGAGATCCCGTAACCGCTGACAAGCCACTTACTAGAGTCAGTTCATACCCATTGTTCCTTCAAAATAATTTGAGGGCCTGAATCTTAGTTTCTAGGCATAGTCACACTCAAAGGAGAAGCTGCAGCAGCGAAAAGTCGAGCTCACTGGTAAGAACTCGCTTGTATTTACCACAGTGAGTGCGCTGCAGGTAGCTTAGCGTTAGCGATAGCATGCAGAACAAGTGCATCCTGCCGAGCTTTAGCGACATGCATCGTCCACTATAATAAGAAGCCCAGGCAGCCAGACAGCGACGATAGGCACTTTCTTGTTCGATCCACGTCTTCGGACCGGCGTCACCAAAATTCGAGCAACCAGGGAGTATAAGTTAGCTTCCTCTTTGTATGCGAGTGGTGCCGACCTGAGGATCGCAATTGATGAGTGAGAACCACGCTCTTCACATCCCACTACAGTGTCCTGTTTGACAAAACGGAACTCCCTCCATACTTATCAATTCCCCACAATGGCTTCTTCCAAGACCACCTCCGACGGCTACCAATGGACCAAGTCTAAGGGCATGCAGCAAGGCCTACCAACCATCTCAGTGATCTCGCCGGCCACCAATCTCAACGGCTCATCAAGCCAAGGCTTCGATGTGATCGTCATCGGCGCCGGCTACGCCGGTCTGACTGCAGCCCGCGACCTCACGCTAGCCGGCCACAGCGTGCTCCTCCTCGAAGCGCGCGACCGCGTCGGCGGGCGCACCTGGTCGACAGACCTGCCCGACGGGGCGCACTTCGACATGGGCGGCACCTACTTCCACTGGGGCCAGCCGCACATCTACCGCGAGATCTCGCGCTACGGCATGCAACGGGAGATTGAGTGTACGGTGGACGAGTCGACGGGGGTGAATTGCTTCACGCTGGTCACGCCGGAGGAACGCCGGAATATGAGCCACGAGGAGGAGGTAAGGCGGCATCATCATCACGAAGTGCAACGCTCGCTTGTCACGGGAGTTTGCGCGGCCTCACCTTTGCGACTGACCGGCCCGCTCTAGAACGCGCTCTTCGAGAGCGGCATGACCAAGTTCATCAACGTCGACGGCTCCCAAGTCCGCTCCGTTCTACCATTCCCGCACGACCCTCACCGCAACCCTGCCGCGCTCTCGTACGACACCATGACGCTCGCCGACCGCTTCGCGCAGCTCGGCGACTCCCTGACACCCTCGGAGCGCGCCGCCGTCGCCGCCCTCGTGCTCGTCATATCCGGCAGCACGCTCGACAAGGCCGGCTTCTTCGACATGCTGCGGCAGTGGGCGCTGGGCTTCTACTCCGTCCAGGGCTTCCTCGAGTGCGGCCTCGCGTACAAGTTCGGCGCGGGCCAGTCGACGCTCGCGCGCCGCATGTTCGACGAGTGCGTCGGCACGGGCAGGCTGAGCTACGCGTTCGGCGCGCCGGCGAGCGCGGTGCGGGACGACGGCGGAGGCGCCGCGGGCGGCGTCGCCGTCACGGTCGAAGGCGCCGCCCCGGCGACGTACCGCGCCGCGCGCGTCGTCTGCGCCGTGCCGCAGAACGTGCTGTCCGGCATCGCGTTTTGGCCGCCGCTGCCGGCGGCCAAGGCCGAGGCGGCCCGCATCGGCCACGTCAACAAGTCGGTCAAGCTGCACGCCGAGGTGGCTGGCACGACGCTGCGGTCCTGGGCCGGCGTGACGTATCCGGACAACGGGCTGCTGTACGGAGTGGGCGGCGGGCTGTCTCCGGACGGGCGCGACACGGAGCTGGTCTTCTTCGGCGCCGAGGCGACCGAGTTGCAGCCGGAGGAGGACGGAGAGAAGACGCTCGAGGCGGTGCAGGCATTTTTCGACGAGCCCGTCGATGTGAAGAGGTTGCTGTTTCATAACTGGAACAAGGATCCGTTCTCGAACGGGGCGTGGAGTTGGTTCCCGCCGAACATGGCGGCCAAGTATCTCGATGCGCTGAGGGAGAGGCACGGGAATGTGTTGTTCGCGAGCGCGGATTGGGCGCTAGGTTGGAGAGGAGCGCTGGACGGCGCGTTTGAGGAAGGGGCGAGGGTGGCGTATGAGATGACGCAGGAACTGAGGACCAAAGAGAAGAATTGATCAAATCGCCTGGTTTCTGCTTGAGTACCCATGTTCGGGAACAGAATGGCTGAGAGCTGATACTGAATCTCGGGGAACAGGCAGAAGCAAGGAGTCGGAGTTGGGAAGCACCTAGGATTTGCATTTTCGTTCAATTCTCCGTACTTCAATTCTCTTAGAGATTCTCATCAACATTCCATGCCGTTTCCCCGCGTCTCTATTCCGGGAGCATGCCCAGGGCTGTCCTCCGCGGCGGGGATGCACGAGAATGCACGGCACCTGCAGCCGGCACGTCGGCGACAAACACGCCCGACGAGCCGGGCCCGGCGGCCAATGGTCGGCGAGCACTCGGGCTCGGATTTGTCGCGTTCCGGGCGCCGGCCGGAGCAGCCGGCGGGGGTTGCCCCGGCGCCGGCAGCGGCAAGTGGTCGAGCGACACCCGCACACCGCCCGGTACTCCCGGCTCGCGCCGGCCGCTAAGCCCAATCTCGCTCCCGCTGATCGCGTGCCCCAAGCCTCATCCCCCGCCGCGGCTAGCCCGCGACGACGAGCGCCTCTTTCGGACTGCGGCAAGCTTCGCGGGCCCTGCAGCTTCTCTCGTGTGTGCCTCCTCCATGCGCAGGGAACAGCCGCAGCGCGCAGCTAGCACGCCCCGCCGTTGGCCCGCCGTCGTCGCCGTTGGCCAGCCTCGCCGAACAGCTTTGCATCTGCGCGCCGTGGATGAGTCAAGGGCCGCCACGGGGCCAACGGGCTGACAAGAGGGCAACAGCACTTGCAGCTAGTACATAGCGCGAGTTCGTGCCCAGCAGCCCGCGTCGATAACGATGCCTGTTGGCTGGAGCAAGGGGGCGCCGCCGGCTCGTGCCGGGTGCCCTTGTATGACGTCCAAATTTTGTACAGAATATGCCCGCCGAACGCACTGCAGGCCCGCCGACATCCGACGGGGCGTCGCCTCCAACTAAACTGACTTGCCTATTAGAAGACGCCCGCGCGGGCCCGGCCACTTGTTTCTTGTCCTCTTCTTTCTGTTCCTTCCTCAAAGAAGCCTCCCGACGTCGTGCTTTTCCGAGCCCCGTCGGTCGCGTCTTTGTTGAATATCTGGCCACTCAAATCACTGACGCCAAGCTTGCCATGTCCTCGAGGTGACTTATCAGCGCGAGTATTATTAATAGAGCTGCAGGAGCGGCAGAGCTCTATCCTCGCGCCAGTGGCCTGAGGACAGGCGCTTCAGACCAGCAATCCTCTGTTACCGTCGTGATTTGTACGAGTCTCGCCGCGCATTCCTTCTGCTCCTCACCTTCCCCGCCACACAGGACTTTGGCAACAGCACTTGAACGGCTACATTGCCACCGCAGACGAGCCCTCCATCATGGGCGCCGGAGCTTTCATCGAGCCCCTCATCGTCGTTACGCTGCTCTTTGGCGGGACATGGGTGAATCGTAACCGCGGGTACCGGTTCCGACCGTGGGCACCATCATACAAAGATGACAGCAGAAGCGTTTCAAGTTCCTCATCGGGCCGGTCGTCTCCGATAACACCGGGAGAGGGCAACGGCCTGCTGTCTCCTTCACTCCTGCCGGCTCAGGAACCGGGCTGGCGGAAACGTGAACTGCGCATCTGGAAGTGGAAGACGTATGCGCGGTCGCCAAACACAAGGGTGTTCAAAGACACGCTCCTGAGCAGGTTGCTGAGGAAATTCCCGTTCCTGGTAGAGGCATGGTACTGGGCGTTGATATATTGGGTAAGTTGCATCACTACGGAAGTGATTTTTTTTTAAGGTTAAACTGTTGCCGAGTGTGACCATGGAACCGCTCGGGATGCTCGGCTCCACAGCGTCCATCGGGTCGGCAACGCTTACCGAGACCCTCGAGCCCGATTGAATAGAGGCTTGGTATCAAAAGTCGTTGCGTGTTTGGGGTACACTGGCTAACATCCGTCCCTTTCGCTCTACAGGTCTACCAGCTTGGCCGTGCTTTTACTGCGGTGCACTTGTCAGACGCTACCGTCGACACAGCTCGCAAGCATGCGTTGCAGGTGATACATGTCGAGCAACGGCTTCACATGTTCATCGAACTCCCCATCCAACGCTTCTTCCTCAGGCACCCTTTCCTTCTAACATGGACCAATCGCGTCTACTCCTTCATCCACATCCCCGGCACCATCCTCTTCCTCGTCTGGCTCTACCACTTCACCACGACTGCGCGTCAGCGCCAACAACAACAGCGCCAGCTTAACGCATCGCTGCCCCAGCACTGGAGAAAGGACGGCAAAATCGATGGCCAGCAGCAGCCGCATTCCATGATCCCCTCTCCCGCCGGCCCCCGCCTCTACGAAGCCCGCCGGCGCACCATGGCCGTGTGCAATCTGCTCGCCTTTGTCGTGTTTACCCTATGGCCGTGCATGCCGCCTCGCCTACTGAGCGACGAGCGCGTGCCGGGCGCGGAGGGTGCGGAAGCGCGCAGTTACGGCTTCGTGGACACGGTGCACGGCAACGGCGGCGAAGGCAGCGTGTGGACGCACAACAAGTTCTGCAACCAGTACGGTGAGTTAGCCTTGCGACCTCTGCATGTCCGAGTTCCGGAGCAGTGGCCCATCCTCGCATATCCCGCCCGTTATACTGACTCAACCTAGCCGCCATGCCCTCGCTCCACTTCGGCTACTCGCTCCTCATCGGCCTCACCATCGTCACCATCCCCCTGCCACCCGCCCACCGGCGGCCCCTCCGCCTCTCCCTTCCCCTCCCCTGCCTCCTCCAGACGCCCATCCCGCTGCGCCTCCCCTCGGCCCGCCGCGCCGTCCTGCTCGCCGTCGGCACCGCCTACCCGGCCGTCATCCTGGCCGCCATCGTCGCGACCGCGAACCACTTCGTGCTCGACGCCGTCGCCGGCGCGCTCGTCTGCGGGCTCGCCTGGTGCGCCAACGGGGTCCTGCTGAACCTGCTGTGGCTGGAGGACTGGTTTTTGTGGGTCGTGAGGATTCATAAGCCGGATGTGGTGGCGAGATGGGGGGTTGGCGGTGGGGCGGTGTGCGAGGGGGAGGATGGGACGAGCGAGGAGAGCGATGAGGATGGGGGGTGGGGGAAGGGGAAGGGGAAGGGGGCGCTGGGGTATTGAGTGGTTGCGGCTGGGGCTAGGACCGCGGAGAAGAGGAGGTGCTGGGTGGGTTGGGTGTCTCGGGGGATTTCATTGTGCGGTTTTAGCATGGCGACGGGTGCTTTTCCCACGTTGTTGAGATGTTGATCAGTTCGCGGACGGCGTGTAGATAAACGTGCGCTGAGGGGCGCGCATCGCTATTTAATCCGGCGATAGCTTTAATATATAATGTGCCAATATGGAAATCCATATAAGTTTTGTCCTGTTGATTCTGTGTCCGTACGACTTTTTGCGGTGCCAAATGATGCGTGAGAGCTTACCACAGTTGCATTCGGATGAATATCAAGCGAAAGCGTCAATATGGCTCCAATTCCGTACGATGTCTCCCCGGCCTTGTGACATGCGACTTAGCCTTCGGATATTTTCCTGTGGTCGAAGAACAGAGGACTTTTTCCTTTTTCTTTTCTTTGTTTGACCCTCTTCAGAGCTTGCGGCCTTCAGGAATGAGCAGTCATCATTCTGCGGTCTTCCCTTGGCGCGAGACTGCTGAATTGATTTACATTGCCTTTTTTACCGCGGCCTGCCAATCTTAGCTCTCGATCACAGATGCTCGTTCTATGCTATTGAACTAGCGTCGACTAACGACAACGGCAACGGCCGGAGGCTCCAAGATCATTCACAAAGGGACAAAGCCGTGATAGGTACGGATGGGGATCGATACTACAGACTATGAGAGACGGTAGATTCGTGAGCCTCGGAAGCCATGTTGGTACGTATGCATATGGCAAGTTGTAGTCATTCTGGCTAGCTGAGATTCAAAGCGCGATGGTGCAAATCAGGAGCACACTTCCAGAGTTCCGAAAAATGCCCGTAACGTAATGTTTCCGTTGGGGGCAGTTACTCTGTACTAGTCGCCAGAGATGACCCGGAGTCGGCTTTTGGCAAAGCGTGGGAAATGGTTGATGGAAGTAGGAAGGATGGATTGCCACGGTTATATGGGACTCCTTTCACGCCTGTCCATGAGATACACAAACGGCTTCTAGGCCGGCCGTCGGGGTTTCGCCGGCTACCTACCACCGAACTGGATTTGAGCCTTCGTCCGAAACCGACTTCTTCGCCACGTCGTCAGCGAAATTCTTTGTCCCTGGTATTGATGCTTCAGGTTGGGCCTGGGCCGCCTGAGAATGCAATATTAAGTGGTCGTTGTTAGATTTCCGGAGGTATTTCAGCAGAGATGTGTGGGACGTCGTCGCTGGGAAACGCTGGGAAACTGTTTTCAGGAACCGGCTACCGAAGTACAAGTAATATGGACTGGAAAACGGGGCCGATGCGGACAAGAGGACGGACGTTTGAAATTGCAGCAATCTAATTACCATGAAGTGGAGATCTGTTCTAATCTGAGAAAACTAACCGTTGTAGGACTTTTGGAGTGCTAACAACCAACTTACTTTTTCAGAAGGTTCAGAATGATTCGGCTTAAGACTTTCAACAGCTCATAACCGGAAAGCTCTGTTATTAATATTCGATGTGCATGGAGCCTGTGCTAGGCTGCTTTACGCCTTTTGGCCTAGGAAACGTCTCTAGTTTCGGCGTATATTTCGTGGAATTATATCAGTTAGACGAGCTATCATCCGAAAACTGCTGGCTGCAGCCCTGGTCAGTGCCATGAGTGCGTCCAAGGGAAGCTAGGTTCATCATTACGAAAAGCAACATTTTCGAGAGACCGGTAGATCACCACTCGATCGTGACTCGGACCTGCCTGCTTCGCCATCCGAACAAGATCAACCGCTAGCGGTTGGCGAAACAGAGATTCAGCATTGGGAGAGAATTTCTGGTGCATGTACCATGTTTTGGTCATTGAAGGGAGGGGTGTATCGTGCGTAGGGTTGGAAGAGGTGTGTAAGACTGACAAGTTTCTACTTTGTTCTGGCAAAGCTAAAACAAAAAAGGATCGAACATGCTAAATGTGAATGTGATCCTCAAAATGAAGCTTTCAGGATGTACTAACGTGCATGTGGGAAAGCGTGTCTCGTTCCTGCTGTTTCGATTTTCAGTTCCATGTTATTCGACATGGAACAGCTTCTTTGATTGGAACTTTCGAAGTGCTCGCAATGTTCGTGACTTCGACATGACTGATCCTCTTTCCAATAGATATTCGGCATTCGAAGTACGAAAACGACGAAGACATTCAATCCCCGCTATCCAGAGAAAGACCTGAAGAGAAGTGAAATCGAATATCGGCGAGCGGCTACCTCCGACTTTTTTTATTGCCGAATATAAGCTCAAAGTAGTTTCATGAGTCAAAGAAACCAAATCGAAACACGAAATGAGCCTAGTTAATTGCTAGTCGCTTACAACGTCGTGGCCCTGGTGGAGCTTTCTTCAACCTGCTGTAGCCGCCCGGCCAACTCCGGTGGCCGTACTAGTAGAGTCAAGGAATGACTTAGAATTAATTACTCGATGGATGGAGTCCTGCCGGTGAGTACCTAATACCGACCTTTGATTGCCTACCACGACTTCGGGCTGAAACATTAGACACTTTCTCTACGCCATTTACTCCTCATACAACACGATCCGATGGCACCCAGCGTATACACCGATGCACTCACAAACGCCTCGGCGCCTCACCCCGAACCCAAACGGGACACTCACCCACCGAAGCTCTCTCAGCCAACACATACGTATAGAAGCCCCGCTCCCAATAATCTCCGAGGAGAAACGAGCCCCAACCCCAACAAACAGTTCGCGATCCCTCCCCACTCCCAACCATGGCATCGAGCAATCCATCGAGTAACGCCAACAGAATCACCGCCATCGCCAACGGAGCCTTCCACGGCCGATCGATCCAGCCTAGACGCGCCTCCGCTTCCCGGCAAACCTCCTGGTTTGGAACAGCCTGGCGGCCGTGCGCGCCTCGCCTCTCGCCTGCGGCCTGATCGCCGTCGTACCCATCGCGTAATGCGATCCGGCCCGGCGCGGCCGCAGCGCGGCCGGCGCGCGGGCGGGCCAGACGCTCGCGGATGGCCGCGTGCGGGAAGACGCTCGTGGGAAATGCGTGTGGGGTGCTTGCTTACGGTCACCCTGGTATGTACATGTATGTGTATGCTTGCACAGGTCTTGAGGTTGGTTCGCTGGCCGGCGGGAGAGCGCCGGTGGGGATGGTTAGCTGGTCGCGATGTCTGTCCGGTCCTCTAGAACAGAACTGGCCGTGGGGCGGAAGGTTAAGTCTCTTTGCTCGGCTGCTGATGCTGCAGGAGAGGCGCCGCAGATTTCACTTTCGAGTCTTCTTGCAACCTGGAGGTAGCTAGAGAATGGCGGCGCATACAAACGATGCTCAAAGTTGCAAACCTCTGCCGCAAGTACCGGTACATACGTCGCCAGGCAGAGACATCGGTGTCTCACTCAACAACTGACCCAAGGAAACGAGCCAGGGGCAACACACATCCAGGGACGGGATAGCCCGCCGGGCCGGACTACACGAGGCTACCCGAGGAAGCGGAAGCTGTTGGGTTCCACCGAAGCACCGGGAAAGAATTGGATGGAAGGGAAAATTTCCCATACCGCCGAACGAGAAAGGGATCGCACGGACTAAATTAGCGTCCGCAGCCGTTCTTACCACACGATTACTTGCAGGTACTCAAGTGCTACGTATTCGGATCGGAGGTCCCCGATGAGGCAAGTATACGCGGCGAGAATGGCCGTGGATGATCAAATCATCAATCCAATGTCGGAGTGGTGTCCGGCAAGATGCAACGTAGACGAAATCTAACAACAGGAAAAATTTCTCAACCTGAGACGAAACGACACACTGTGTTGGGACGTCCGAGGAGATGCTGGCTTGGTGATCGAGTAAGAGAAATCATACAAGGGCGGGGCGCGAGCACGTTCTCAGGGCGTCGTCAGACGTGCCCTTGAATCCATTACTTGATAAACCGGGCCAGGCCAAGCACTGCGAAGTGAAAATTTATTGGCGCGCACCAGCGAAGTGACTCACGAATGGAGAGAGGACTCTCAGACCTGCACTCCTTCCTCTAGGAAAGGATTCTTCTTCTAGAACAAAAAGAAAAAAAATCTCTTTTAAAAGTGGAATTGAACACGAGATGGTGACTCTTTGTCGTCTCTTGTCGAAAGAATCGGAAACGTGCGCCCTATGGCAGTCGGTGCCAGCGCGGCCCGGTCTCGGCAAATTACCTAAGGGCAACCCTGATCGGGCATCCGCTAGGCGGGCCAGGGCGACCCGACCACGCGACCATGACCAAACGTCACCCCTCCTCCCCTCATCAATCGTCGCCTCCTCTGGCTTCGACGCGGTTAGTTCGCTGATTCCATGCATCGCACGAGCCCTTGATTCGGCGTGACGCGCAAATGAGCGCCAGACTGCGTCGCCGATCGCAACGGATGCTCCTCGGAGAAGGGGAGAGCGCGAGGCAAGCTCGCGACAGACGGTCGCAGGGCACGAGGCTGGCACCGTGCTGGGCTAGGCGGCCGGCGACGACGGGGCATTTTCAGGCACATGAGAAGGCGATGACATGAGGTTGAAGTAGTGTCGACGCGCCGAGCGCTGGGCGCCCGGGCTGGGCAAGGCAAGGTACGGGAGTAGGGCGATCCTTCCGGCTCTGCGGTGTGTACGTAGTAGATGGCCGGGCGGGGCCTAGACTATCCCGCCCCTCGTGCACCAAGCTCAGGCGACGACACAGTCGCCCACCGGGGCGTATTGTATAGGTACGCGCGTTGCCGGACACCGCTCTTCGCACATCGCGAGCTAGGGCGAGAGATAAGCAGCCTGGGGAGGTATACCTTCGCAGATGGACGGATGCAGCTGCCGCTGATAAGTGCGCATCATGAGTGCTCAAGGCTGGCGCAACTGAGGTCTGGGGTGCGTGTCTAGATATGTAAGCTTCAAGGGCATGCTTGCTGCCCCGCGTTCGCAGCAGGCACGGCAGCCGCCGGATCCCCAGCTTTCAATTGAGACGGCCGCGGCCACGCACTGCACGAGCGGAGATCTCACACATCTGGTCGCAAGCCGGCCCAACAGCAAGCCTTGGACAAGTGCGAAACCCCCCCGACCTGACTGGTAGAGTGTGGTGGATTCGTCGTCACTCACGACGGCTCGTACGAGGCTCGGGGCACGGACTGGATCGCCGAATCTTCTTCGCCGGGCGTGATTTTCGATCTGATGATGTGAGTTCTGCAGCAGCAAAGGGGCGTGCCAGCTGAACAATCGACAACTTCACGCCGCACGCAAGCGAGCGCTAGAGAAGACCGCCAAGCTGGCGGGGAGCCCGCCGCCACCGAGAAAATGCGGGCGCCGGCGGCGAACCCGATCCCATAGGGCAGCGCGCCGCAGCGGCCAAGGTGGCTCATGACCAAGCATCGCGCGCGTCGTCCTTGGCCGGGCTAATGCGGGGATGGGAGGGAAAGGCAAAAAAAAAGCGGGTCTGAACGGACGCCATACCGGTCGGGCGCGCAGCGACGGGTCATTGGACGAGGGAAAACTTTTTTTCTTTTCTTCTCTTTTGTCTTCTCGTTGCGGAGCCTGGGGTCATGCTGCCCCTGCTGGGCCCGCCGTTGGCCGTGTCGGTACAGGTACAAGTGCCCGTAGGGCGCAAAGCCGGGGCTTCCTGCGGCACCGTCCGACGCTTTGTCACGGATGGGCCTGCTCGACACGGCACGCGCATACATGCCCCCGGGTAGCACGGAGCCCAGCTGGTCGAGTAGTAACGCGTAGTCATGCCCTCTCGGCGAGCCCCAGCCCTGGCACCGTGCAAGTTGTTGCGGTGTCACGCATTGCTACAAAAGCGGGCCCGAGCCCGCCGCGGCGCCTATAACGGCCTGATGTCTCCCCAGAAATTCTCGGCTGGCCCTCAATTGGAACACTCGCGCGCCCCTTTCGATCTGCTACCCTATCTTGCGTAACCGGAGTGCTCTCGCAGCTCACCACGTTGTCATTAGTCACTGTGTCCTCGTGATCTCCACTTTCTCCTGTTACTTTCACTCATTCGACCGCATTCCATTGAGCTTCTCCGACCGGGGTCTGGATACATATACTCAACCCCGCCACGTTTTGGGTCCCATCGACACTAAGCCCCGCGTTAACCTATCGATATCGAGTCGCCTCCCGACAAAGAACAGAATCATCTCGCACTCTCGTCCCGGACTCGGAACCACATTCTCAATTCGACCCTACTCGGCAAGGGATCAGCGACCAATTGCGTTGTCGGAGACCCCCCGGCCGACCAACCACACTCACCAATCGCGCCGTTTGACGCAAGCGCGCATCCGGCAGCGGCATCCCCCCCATTTTTAAACCTCAGGCGTCATGCCTGGCAAACTCCTTCCGACGTTCCGGCGCCGCTCGAGCCTGTCATCGTCCGCGTCCAGCGCCTCGTCGACGTCGCTCGACGCCCAGCCCCAGCAGCACTTGGCGCCGGCGCGGCTGAAAATCGCCACGGCGTTGAAAAGCGGGCTGCAGGGCCACAGCGGCCATAACAACAACGGCGCGCAGCAATCAGAACAGCAACAGCGGCAACAACAGCACAATTCTCGAAACGAACCCTCCACAACTTCCGACGTCATTTTCTCGCTGATGCCAATGGACCACCTGCGCCGCCACAGTCTGACGCGACTCCACCACCACTCCGACAGGAAATCCGGCACTAGCCCGAAGGCGTCGGCCACGTCGGTCGCTTCCGGCGCGAGCAGCGGCGGCGCTAGCGGCCGCGCCGCCACCCCGCCCACGGCCCCCGCCGAGCTCAGCATCGTCATCGAGTCGCCGCCCGTGGTGCTGTACGGCTCGCCGCGCCACTCCACCGGCGCGCTCTTCGCCGGCCAGCTCGTCGTGGATGTCGCGCGCGACGCCGAGATCGCGCTCGGCGCGCTCGAGCTCGCCATGGTGGGCACCGTCACCACGCGGCGGCCCGTCGGCGGCGCGCACTGCCCCGACTGCGTCGCGCAGAGCAAGGAGCTGAAGCGGTGGGAGTTCGTGGGCGGCGAGGGCGTGGAAGGCGGGGCGCCGGCGCCGGCGCCGGCACCGCTCAGGCTCGCTCAAGGCCGTCACACGTTCCCCTTTAGCTACTTGGTGCCCGGCCACCTGCCGGCGACGTCGGCCGGCCACATCGGCGGCATCGCCTACAAGCTGGAGGCGCGGGCGCGCACGACGGGCGGCGAGGCGCTGGCGCTCGAGCGGCCCGTCAAGGTGGCCCGGGCCATCATCCCGATGCCGGAGAACGAGCGGCACTCGCTGCGCATCTTCCCGCCGACGGCCATCACGGCGCAGGTGACGCTGCCGGCGGTGATCCACCCCATCGGCGACTTCGGCGTCGAGATGGCCATCTCGGGCGTCGCCTCCACGGCCACCAGCCTGCAGAACACGCCCCAGCGCGACGCGTCGACGCGCTGGCGCCTGCGCAAGCTCACCTGGCGGCTGGACGAGCGCGAGCGCCACGTGTCGCCGGCGTGCGCCCGGCACGCGGCCAAGGTGGGCGGCGCCGGCAAGGGCATGCAGCACGAGGACGTGCGCACCGTGGGCGGCGATGAGGTCAAGGGCGGGTGGAAGTCGGACTTCGCGACGGGCGACGGGCGCATCGAGGTGGCCTTCTCGGCGCGGGTCAACCCGGCCAAGAAGTCCGTCTGCGACGTCGACTCGCCGACCGGCTTCGTCGTCACCCACGCGCTCGTCATCGAGATGGTGGTCGCGGAGGAGTGGGTCAGCAAGAAGCGCCCGAACAGCCCGACCCCGACCGGCGCCGCCAGGGTCCTCAGGACCCAGTTCAACGTCACGTTGACGGAGCGCAGCGGGCTCGGCATCGCTTGGGATGAGGAGCAGCCGCCGACGTACGAGGATGTGCCGGCGAGCCCGCCGACGTATAATCAGGTCAGGGACGTGGATCTGGCGGAGCTGGACGAGGAGGCGGAGCGGTTGCATTTGGCGGAGGAGTCGTGATCCAAGTGATGGTGGTGGTGGTGGTCGTCGTCGCTATTATGCCATGTCGTTTCATCCATCTCCTTTTGGGACTTTTGCTTTCACACTGCACACTGGTTCTCCTTGGGGTCGGCGACGCATGCGATCTTCGGCGTTTCTGAGCCCCTACCGCTGCAGGAATCGAAAGTGCAGCACGGTTGGCTAGGGCGGTACGGGTGGGCGGCAATTTGCTTCTCTTGGCTTTTCTCTTTGGCTTGCTACCTTATACTGTTAACGAGCGGTACGGCGCGCGAAACGGTCTGGTTCATGGAGCTACGAACCACTTGGGTGGCTTTCTAGGCCTGCCTAACCTTTTCATATACCCTGTGTCTCGGCGGGAACGGGTTTTCGGTTTTCTTTTCTCGGCAGGTCCCTCCCCTCAGCGAGTCGCAGCGTTTGCATTTTTTTTTTCTTTTTTTCTTCTCTCCAGCGGCAAAAGAAAGAGTACAGAACAGACGTAATTTTTATTTTCGATTTCAGAAGGGGTTGCTGTTCGTTTGTTGTCTAGGTGTATTGAAGTGGGTTGGATTCGGGTGGATGGCCTCGCATTTGAGCTGGAGGCCGTCGGGCATGGAAAAGTGTTTGGTGCAAAGGGATAGAAACACTTCGGTGGGGATGGCCTCAGCATTGGAAATATATTAATCTCCATCTCATGTGAACTTGGGTGTATGTGTAAGTGTTATGCATAGGCAGCCATCTCGGCATCATTGTAAGCACAAAAATGGAATGAACCAAATTAATAAGGTGTATGGACATCATAGAATCACACATTTTGATATAAAGGTGTCTGTAGCCACAAACAAACCGAACATAGTGGCATCTATGAGACACTGCATCTGATCAATTTTTAGATACTTATGGTCGGAAGACAGAGGTGATTTACTTTTCATCGTAGCTGAAACGATAGGTTGCATGGCGAGTCTATTCATGAATATATGATTGGCAATTGCTTTAGGTTTCAAGACGGACTTTGTTTTCCAGATCAAAAGCTTTACGTCACGGAGTTGAGAATAGGGAGTGACCACTTTCCAACACGTGACTTTGCCAAGTGCTTGAAGGCCCGTGCGCGTGCCCTTCTGGGAAAATTGTAGCGTGTTTAAGGCTCAAACTCCGACGCGTCTTCTTCGCCACCCTCCTTCCGCAGCACCTTCGATCGCAACCTCCAAGCCCGCGATCAAGATGCTCTGTGCAAGTAAGTTGTGCATGCTGATCATATGATGTGAAAATTAGCTTAACAGTCATCACAGTCTCGGGCGAAGCGCCCCAGGTCCCTGTGGCCTCGCGCAAGAGCGGTGCGTTACGCCAAACATGCACGAACGACCTCATTGCGCGCAATGTTTTGCCAACTTAATCGCCGAAGACACTGATAACCTCGATAGGGAACGTGTTCGAGCGGCGTCTGATCGAGGCGCACATCGCAGAGCACGGCACGGACCCGGTCAACGGCGAGCCGCTAACGGTCGAGGACCTGGTCGAGCTGCACGGCAGCAGCGGCGGGGCGATGGGCGTACGCCCGCGCCCGCCGACCTTCACCTCGATCCCGGCGATGCTGTCGGCCTTTCAGAACGAATGGGACGCGCTCGCGCTGGAGTCCTTCACGCTCAAGCAGCATCTGGCGCAGACGCGCCAAGAGCTCTCCACCGCGCTGTACCAGAACGACGCTGCCACGCGCGTCATCGCGCGGCTGACGCGTGAGCGCGATGAGGCGCGCGATGCGCTGTCGAGAATCACTGTGAGCGGACGGGGTGGCGCCTCAACTGCGGCCGCGCTGCAAGCGGCGGCCGGTGAAGATGCCATGCAGGTCGACACGCCGGCCCTTCCTGAGGCGGTGGTGCAGAACATCGAGGCCACACAGAATAAGTGAGTGGCCGTCTAATCTGCCTGCGGTGGCATTTGGGAATTTTTTGGGCTTGGGAACTAGATAACTCACGCACAGCTCAAACGACGAAGACTCTCGAGCACCCGCCGCAAGCGCCCCATCCCCGAAGATTGGGCCACCGCAGACACCATCGGAGCCCTCGACACCGTCCATTCGCCTTCCGAACCACTCTACCCGGGCAGCCGCGTCCTCGCCGTCGACAAGAGAGGTGAAGTTGTCATCTTCGGCGGCGCCGGTGGCGAGGCAGCAATCTATTCGCTTGTGGAGCAGCGCGTGGTGCACACGATTAAAGTCGCGTCGGGCGGAAACATCACAGCAGCAGTCTGGTGGAATGCTCGAGTCATCGTTGCCACGTCTAAGGGAGAGATCAAGATATTTGAGGACGATGCCGAACTGGCTTCCTTGCCTGAATCGCATGCCGGCACGGTTACCGGCCTTACGGTGCATCCTTCGGGGGAAATACTTGTTAGTTCGGGCGCGGACAAGAGCTGGAAAGTCTTCGACTTGATGGATAATAAGTTCTTGACCAACGTCTTCACCGATTCTGGTACGTTTACAATTCTTCCGTGTCCTGTCTACCTCAAAACTTACCTAGGTTTATCGTCGTTGTGTTGAACGGTATTCTAACTTTCTCGCAGCCCTTACTTGTATCTCCTTCCACCCTGATGGCCACCTCATTGCTGCGGGCGCTGCCGACGGTCAAATCAAGCTCTTTGACGCCAAAACCACCGAAAACGCTGCTAACTACGCACCCGAAGATTCTTCTCCGGGCGCCATCGAAGCCCTCGATTTCTCCGAAAATGGTACTTTCCTTGCTTCCGTTGTGCGCGGCTCCTCTTCCGCCGACGTCTGGGATCTGCGAAAGAGCGCTGTGTCCAAGCGTATCGAGACGGATGCGCCAGCCGGTGCTAGCCTTGAGAGTGTGAAGTGGGATTATACGGGTCAGTTTTTGGCTTTGGCGGGGAGGGATGCGGGTGTAAGCGTGCATATGTTTGAAAAGAAGGGGAAGAGTTGGTCGGAGGTGCTGAGGAAGGGTATTGGCATGAGTGCGGTTGCCTTTGGAAAGGGAGCTAGGCAGTTGGCTGGATTGACTAAAGAGGGTGGGATTCTGGTGCTTGGAGAGAAGGTCGAGGAGACTTGAGGCTCTGGTTATACGATTTGAAGTGGTGGTTCCTACGGGAGACGAAGACTTCAGTCAAAAGGTATAGGGCCAAGGATGAGGCCCCTGCAGGGAGAGTCTGTTAAATGGGTTGGCGGAGGATCCCATGAATGGAATGGTCTTGGCTCTGTAGGGGTCCTTTGTCGGTGTATTCTAGCTGGAGCTTACGGCGTCTTCTGCGACTGAAGCTGATCAGAAGCATGTCCCAAGTTTGCTACGATGCGTATGCGGGACGTTGAGTTGCTTCTTTGGGTATTGGGAAATCGGCTACGGGTGGTCCGAAGAACTTTTTCTTCAAATTCTAGCGAGGGTAGCTATCCAAGCCAGAAATGTCCCGTAGCCCAATTCTACGTAATGGTAACCATCTGTATACTGTGCTTCTCCCGTTTATTGATGCTTCTGTCTTGGCACGCCTTTCTTTTTGCGGTCGATACGGCAGCCGAAACAGTCCGATGAAAGACACTTAGGACTCGGCAAAGAGTACTTTTGAGCCTTGACTTTCAGCACGCCTCTCTTAGGAAAGGTAAAGTTTTGCCCTTACAATGGTAAGCATTTCCGTACCGATGATGCTGAGAAATGCAGGCTAAGCGAGCAACTGCGCGGACCGGAATTACGTACGGTTGGGTCACTGGCGCGGAACATGGCGATTGGCTCGGTTGCAGCACTCTGATTCGCGAGTGCCAGCGCAGTCCTCCGACGCCACCTCTGTCTCCTCGCGGCTCGCTTCCCACTTCCCGCCCATGAGGACATCTTTGCACCCGCTCTCCACCAACACTCTCCCATCCGCCTCCCCAGCCGCCCATCACCGACCTCGCACGTACCGCGCTCCTCCCAAAATCACCTGCAAAACTACTATATAGCGGTCTACGCTCTGTGACCCCCTCCTTCTCCTCCCACTCCTCCGCGCGAGCATGGACTGGCCACGACGGTCCAGCAAGGTATGCCTCGCCCTCGCCTCCGCTGCCGCTGCCCGACCTATACAGGCCGAGCAGGTTTCACACCTGGCCATGTCTTTCTTTCTCCTGTTCCGTTTGCCTTTGTTTCAGCTGCCTACTAACGCCTCTGGGCCATCCAACCTGCAGCGTTCGTTCGACGATATGGCGCACTCTCACAGATCTCGCTCATCGCTCGACCTGAGCTCGCCGCCTCCACAGCCGCACCAGAACCAACACCAACATCGAGCATCATCTCGCCCTGGACCCGGCTCCTTCCTGCAGCTTCCCGATCCGTCTCGCTTGAGGCCCTCTGCCGGTGCGGCTGCCGGCAGTAGCGGCCACCGCACTTCCACTGAACACCGGCACAACCCGTCGTCAATCACGTCTCTGCTTAACAGTCACGACCGAACGCCAGGTGCCGACAACTCAGGCCGACTACAAGCAGGCGGGGCGAGACAATTTCACGGCGACCTCCCCTTCGTTATCGATCTTACCGCGGAGGAGGGCGACTCACCGGGCACAGTTGGACAGTGGAATCAGAGTCAGCAACAGCCGGTCCAGCGTACGCCGGGCCTGCCTCGCTTCAGCCGGGACATCATCGACTTATCGGAAGACGCAGAGATGGACCTTGCGGGCAATAGGTGGGGAGCGGAGGAGCGCGGCGGCGACTTGGGTGGCGGCGTCCGTGCAAGTGGCAATTTGGATGGTAACAGGGGCGACATTGAGCCAATTATCCTCGGGGACTCGGGCTTGAATAGCCCTGAGGTGCAGATTCTGTCCTCGCGGCCTCGCAACCTAGGCGGCAACCAAGGCCGTACGCCCTTCGACGCCCTCCGCAACACCGTTAACGCGAACAATAATGTGCACGGTGGCGACGGCAGTCGCAACTTCGCAGACAACAACGACGTTCAAGTAGTGCGTGAGCACGTTATACGTCACCCAAACCAGCGTGGCGGCTTCGACTTCCGCACTCTCCACGGCGTCAGTTATGAGGGTGGCGGTCGTCGACTTCCACGCATCCCAGGTCTCGACGAGAATCAAATGCGTCCCTTCGGAGCGGGCCATTTGGGCGAGCCTTCTCGCATGGAAAGAGGTGGGGGCAGGGAACGCGACGGGAACCGCCGGAATGGTCGACCCTTTAGACGACGTGTGCATGTCGGTGAAGACGCATCCGACGATGACTTCGACGGTCTGATCGGTGGGCGTGGCGATGAAGCGCACGGCTTCCAGATTCCTGATCTAAACTTCGAAATGATAGACATCAATTTTAACTGGAATGGTAACGACCGTGACCGCGAGCCTCCGACGTACGAGGCGCCGGAGAAGGCGCCGGCGGGGTTCACGAGGTCGCCGAAGGAGGACGAGTACCTCGAATGCCCGAATTGCGGCGATGAGTTGAACACGGGGGATAGCGAGGTGAAGAAGCAGGTCTGGGTAGTGAAGGCTTGCGGCCATGTGAGTCGCCTTCCCTTTTGTTTGATCTTGCAATGTACGTTTTAGGCAAGAAGCTTGGCTGACATAGTTGGCAATAGGTCTATTGCGGCGAGTGCGCAAAGTATCGGTCTAGTACGTGGAAGAAGAAAGCGATGGATGGGGAAGTGAGGGCTAGGTGGAAACCGTTCAAAGCATGCGTGGTGGAGGGCTGCGAGAAGAAGGTTTCGACCGCCACGTCGATGCTCCAGCTTTTCCTCTGAGGAAGGCTTACGAATGGATGGACCAGAAGCCAGTCGGCTTCGATTCTTTACTCAGGAGGCTACGGTCCCTCCCACTTCATCCGACTTCCCCTTCCAATTTGCGTCACAATTTTTCCACCGCTCTGCCAACTATCCAAGCCTCGTGCTAGCCCTTGTTCTCACGCACTCTTTTCCTATCTGGCGTTATTGGCTGTGGGCTTTCTGGCTTAGGGCTTCTGGCATCCTCTTCTTGCGAACAGCTTATCACATTTATTGCATTGCACCGGCGTTGCTATCGGCTAGGGATGCTCCAAAGAGTGGAGCTGTAATGTCTCGGTTTCTTGCATTTACGGTGGCTTCCCTCCACTTTAGTGCTGAGGGAGGGGATTAGCTGCTGTGTTCTCTTATAGGGCGACCTCTGCCTCTGGCTTTCCGGGTCTATCACAGCACCTTGTTTTCTGCTTTGCGATATGGCGCTTTACTTCACTGCATAGGTATTGACTGGTTTCTTTTGACTGGCGCTTTACTTTGAGTATCCTCGCTCGGACAATCATCTATAGGAGATGCTACTTGTATAGTGGAGGCGCGGTTAAGTCTTCTTCTTGTGCGACTTCTCCTTTCTTGTCTTCTCTACTTGTGTTTTTTATCCCTGCCCGTTTGCTTCTGGAACCTAGTCCTTGGGAGCTTTATGGAAAGGAGAGTAGCGGTTTTCATGCAAGGACAGACGATATCGACGGCGGGGCTCATGAAACACCCCGGAAAGTCAAGGCGAGTGGAACTGCTTCTTCTGGTAGAATGTTCGGCAAGCCGACAGGATTATCGGGGGCTAGTCATAGATATTTGATGCATCAACTGTGCCTATTGAACTTGTTGCTTGTGATTGTTCGTGATAAGTGATTGGTGCTGCGCTGATGTGGCTCCTGATGCCTTGAAACCACATTATGCACGATTCCCCTATCCAAGGCATTGTCGAGGTATAAATTATCCGCGGAATTCCCCCGGTATTCATCATCTCCGCTGTAGATAGCCAAGCCTTAGGTTCCCTAAGCGAACAAAGCAATCGTGAGCAGTCCCTGGAAACCCATAGAATGCCTCAATCAAGCTTAAAAGTAGCTCTGCGATCTTGATCCCGCACCTGCAAGGGTTGGGTGGGTCCGAGCTCGGGACCTCGGACGGAACGCGAGACCCTGCAGTTGTTGGGGCCTGCCGAGGGCGCTTAGCTGTTTGGGGCCAGGGGGCGGCACGCCGGGGTTGATGAGCCGCGGCTCGGGGAATTCGTCCCAACGCCAGGCCTTCTCACTTTCGTAGCGGCGCGTTTTTGCTTGACAGACTGCTGGACTGGAGCAATTAGAGGCGAGCAATTAAGCGCACCCTTTTCTTTTAGGGAGGCCCGTTTTCGGGTTTAGACAGAAGGTCTCTCATCCGGGAGCATTGAGGACAAGGACAAAGATAATAACCTGGACTCCTGGAGCCTTTGTTCTACCGTCTCATTCCTGGCCTGACCTTAGCTTCTTTAACTCTTGACCTCCTCGTCCGCCCTCTCACTTACTCTTCACTTCTTCTTTGCTCGTCACCTCCAGATAGAGCTCTTCCATCCTACCCCTCAGGAACCATGGCTTCCGCAATACCTGCTGCCGGCTCCCGCTCCTCGCGTCCGCCCCAGTCCTCGGCCGCGCGCGCGCACCTGCTCGGCTACAACTTCCTCAGCGCCATCCTGTGGGCATCGGTCTTGGGCCGCGTGGTCCTATTAGCGTCTCTTGTCGGCTGGCAGCACGTCTTTGCCGGGACGGGCGAGTTTGCAAAGTGGACGCAGACCATGGCGTTGATGGAAGTGGTCCATAGTGTTTTTGGTGAGTTTGCTCTTTTTCTTTTCTTTTCTTTTCTTTTCTCTCCTCGGCAAATGGGGGTCTTTGAGATCTTCCCATTTTTCCTTGCTCTGTCTTTTCTGAGTGGTCTACTCTCAAGCTGGACGATCCCAGTGCTCCGCCTTTGTGCCGTTCCTGACCATCTTATCAAGGCCTCGTGCGTGCCTCGATCATGACGACCTTGATACAAGTCGCCTCGCGCATCTTGCTCGTCTGGCCAGTCTTCACGCTATTCCCGGGCGTCGTGGCTTCCAGCCCGGCCTGCTCCACCATGCTGGTCTCCTGGAGCATCACCGAGGTGATTCGGTACTCATACTTCGTGTTCGTGCTCGGACGGGGGAGTGTGCCAGAGTGGCTCGAGTGGTTGAGGTGAGTTCTGAACGCATCCATTTTGCGGTTTTTGGGGAGGTTAAATTCGTTCCGAAGTGAGAGTGACATGGGTTATATTTTTGGAAAGGTAGGAGTCTGCTAACCACTAGAGCCGGTCTGGTTTGGAGATAGGTATAACACTTTCTTTGTGCTTTATCCGATGGGTATTTCGAGTGAATGCTGGTTGCTTTTCAAATCGGCGGATCAAGCAGCGAAGATGAATTCTTCGTTGGTGTACGGACTTTATGCCATTCTAGCGATTTATGTGCCGGGTGAGTCAGACGTTACTTATCTTTCCAGATTTTGCTACGAAGTATATAGTAGCTAATCATAGGATTTGTAGGATCGTACATTTTGTACACTCACATGATGGTGCAGCGCAAGAAGATCATGCGCGCCAAACGACATACCGCGTAATGGTCGAGTACTTAGTGAGCCTGAGAGCTAAATTAGAGAAATTCATTCGTTGGCCTACTACATAGCATAGCATCTGGAATAGAGCATGTGGATCCCTCCAGTTACTCAGGAGCGATTAGGCCAGTACGATTGATTAGCGAAGGTCTCAACCTGCGTGAAATTGGAGTATCGATCTGATGCCAATATCCATTTCTATGCTCTGCGGAAGGTGATGTGGGACCACGATTGATGCCGGATCTAGCCGCACGATGAGCATAGATTAGCATTATATTCACAGATCAGGAACTTGGGATGCGGAAATCCAATTACCTTCGTCTGTAACTGATATTCCCTGCGACAGAACGCGTATTAAATCTTGGAACACATCTGCTGATAGTTAATCCAGGTGTTGCTTGTCGTACAGTCTGGACCTCGTGCCAAGCCAAGCCACTTTCAGCCTCAAGCTTAGGATTTCCGCATCCAGACAAGCCTTGCATATCTAGGCAAACAAAGCCATCCAGCGACACACTGACACAGCCAATCTCGCGACCTTTAACATCGCGGAGGTTGTTCCAAGCCTAGATATGCTGAGGAGCAACTGAGATTTTGTCTGTGGCTGAGCCTTTGTTAACGCCAGACTAAAAGGATTGACAAGGCTTCGCCCCGTCAGCCGACAGTGGGAAGAAATATTGGAGTAACATTTTAGTCTCGTCGGTACGGTCTAAAATCTCGCGGCTATGGTGTGACGTGCGCAGGAAGGCTAGGTTTTGGCTTAAGTTCTATCAGCTCTGCATTTTCCTACCACCCGCCTTTCATGAAACCATCGTTCGCAAAGCTAGCTGTTCTCTACTAGACGTTCATCATGTCCTTTCAATATCCCTAATGAACCGATTGCCCTCTTTGACTTACTTTTGCCGGTTCATAAAAATGGCCGAAGTTGTTATAGGCGTTATTGCCACAGGCTTAGCGGCGGTATCTGCCTACCACGGATACGTATCATTGAAGGACCGCAGAAGAATGAGAAGGCAGCAAAAGGCTTTAGGTACGTCTTTGTTACATCTTTAGATGCGGGCCCATCTCTAAGTGTTCGGACAGCATGGTCTACTACCCTTCAAGATGTGGTACCATACGGGTACCCGCAAAGGCAAGATTTGTCAACTGCCGGGCGCTTGGACTCGTTCAATGGCGACATAGCTGTGGTCGACAAAATCTCCACCAGCATTTACCAAACTCAGGCCGTTGTTGCGACGCAAATAAACGAACAAGGACAAGCTATTACCCACGGAATTGGTCAACTTGCTAATGCTGGATACACGGTCGCATTCGAGATCCGCAATGCGAATCTCATTGCAAAGGAAGCCAACATTCATGCTCATAGACGGAACAATATCCTGAAGTGCATGATTCTTGTCGCTATCCTGGCGATTATCCTATTTTGGAGGATTGAAGATGACTTCGGAATCAACTACTCGCCTTTGTGGCGTGGAGTGCTATTCTTCCTTCAAATTTTCTGCCTACCTTGGCGCGCCATGAGGATTATCTTTTCGATTGTACAACGCACCTTCGACCTCATCTGTTTTCTGCGATCGACGATTCGGCCTGATCCACCGTTAAGGTATTATATAGCGCACTTCTTACGCTATTCAGGTGTTCAGGCTGGGTATTTGTTGGACACCTCTCCCCGCATGCGCAGTCTGATTGTCGGCATTGCTAGAATTGCTTCGAGTACTGGCAAGCTTTTCTGGTACGGGCTACTTTTCTTTTGTAAAATTTTCAGCCTACCATGGTGCGTCGTGAAGCTTGCATGGCGCGCCGTTATTCGATCTCATGCGCGTCCTCCTATTTACGATCCGGCGAAACCTACCCCTAAAGCGCTACATAGCTTGTTTCGTACGCTATTTATGCATTCAGGCTAAAAGTCTGTTAGGCACCTTTCTCCTCATGCTCCCTTCAATCTCCCGCATTGCGGAGCTGGGCAATTTTTCTGGCAACTTCTTCATCAATCGTACATTCGAGTTCCATCAATTGGCCGGCAGTCACTTTCGTACATTGAAAATTTGTTGGAGATCTCGTGGTTGTATCTCGCAGACCCTAAATTTGTAAAAGTTATTGGTTTTGTTTTCATTGGTGGCTTTCACGCAATTCTTTTTATTTTAGCTCTGCCACATTTCGTGAAATGGCTTACAAATTGATTGGTGAGTGTGGAACAGAAATTAAGGTGAATCAGCTCCTGGACGCTTGCCTTCCTATAAATGTGCTGTGACAAAGCCCACTCTCAAGAGTACCAGTTGCGCCGTCTTCAGTGTTTCTTCACCTCCCTTTGTACCTGCAACAGTTTCGAAGGGCGCTGCGAGACCCCTCCGTATTGTATAGTTGCACTTGTTACAAATGTTTCTGGTAAAATAGACATTTTTGCCTTCGTACACTGTTTAGAAGCCCAAGCAATGCGTTGCTCCTGTGATAGAGACATGTTTGCTGGTAGCTGATTCCTCCGCTCAAAAAGCTTCATACCCGCCCCACCAGTAAAACCCACCAACTGTTATCACGCTCGCAACGGCGAACCATAACTGCATTTCGATCACGCTCCATACCCACAACGTCCCAATCGGGGGTACCCTTTTCATTACGGCAAAATAACCGTGTCGGTTTGCCGCATGAATCATATAGCAGCCCGCCCACACGGCCGCCCCCAAGAAAAGAACCTGTCTCAGCAGCCCAAGCTTGATAGTTGCAGTCTGCGTATGTAGCAAATAGATTATCACGAAGAGCATGGGCGCAACTCGTAGCGTGCGTCCCCAAATCGCTGGCCACTCGATGTTCTGCCTATACTGATTATACACGAGCACGTCGAGCATAAAATGCAGCATTGACAGCCCCGCCGTATACAGCACCGCCATGTCCACTGCGCCGAATTCATCCGCGTGCACGAAGCTGCTCTGCTCGTGCTGCCGGATCGTTTCGACCTGGTCTTCCACAGTCGTCGCGCCGTCTCCGCCCCCCCCACCGCCGGACTCGAACGGTGTGCCTTTAGCGAGAAGCTCCTGGCGCTCGGCTGCCAAGTCGTATAGTGTCTTGCCTTTGGGGCGCGCGTCGTAGTCGGGCTTCTTCATGGGGATATTGGGCGAGCGGTTGGGGGAGTGACCGGCGGCGCGGGCAGCGGCGCGGCGTTCGCGGCGATTTCGCGGGGAAGGCGTGTCAGACATTGTTGGCACGGCCCTGTAGACAGTTAGAGCGCGAAGATCGTGGCCAACGTAGAAAAGCAAATGGTAAACGAACCTTGGGCTCTTAGGTTGACGTCGGTTGAAAGCGAAAATGTTTACATAACTTTTTCGCATTTTTCGCAAGGCGAGCTAGGGGACAGGGGGGACCCACCACGGAACCGTCTCCGCAGAGCCGCAGCTATTAAGCGAACGAGCTAGTGAGCTTCAACTTCAGCTCTCGGGACTGACCTCGTTCAACTCCTCATTGCCAACCAAATAATGGAATCTGAACATATGATAGCATAGTCAAAATGAATACCTACGTCGCACTGGCCTCTCTGCCAATTCTCATCGTTGTCTTCTGGATGTATACGGCTCACATATTCAGCCGTACGCCCTTCAATCTGCACAACAAACGGATATTGCTCCTGATCGCGCACCCCGACGATGAAGCCATGTTCTTCGCGCCCACGCTGCTCTCCCTGACGCGTGCCGAACTCGGTAACCATGTCAAGATTTTATGCCTCAGTACCGGCGACGCTGATGGCCTTGGCTCTGTGCGCAAGCATGAGCTCGTCAAGTCCGGGCTGGCCCTCGGCATCCGCAGCGAAAACGACATTCTAGTGTTAGACGATCCAAACTTCCCCGATAGTATGGATGTTACATGGCACCCGCGGCTTATTTCGAACCTGTTAACGACGACTTTTGCTCCGAACATGGCAAAGATCCCGTCGGATAAGCGACCTGAGGCATCGATTGATGCGATCGTCACGTTCGACGCCGGCGGCGTTTCGGGACATCCGAACCATAAATCTTTGCACGCGGGTGCGCATGCGTTTATAAGAGCTCTCATGCATAGACATGCCGGGTGGGATTGCCCCGTTAAGCTGTATAGCTTGACGACGACGAATATCGTGCGCAAGTATGCTAGCGTCCTGGATGCGCCCACGACATTAGTGACGACGATGTTGGCAAAGAAGGATGCGGGGAGCGCCAGCGGAGGGATGCCGAGTCCATTGGTGTTTTTGAGCGATGTAAGCGGGTGGCGGAGGGCGCAGGGCGCGATGACGACGGGGCACAAGAGCCAGATGAGATGGTTTCGATGGGGGTGGATTGGGTTGAGTAGGTATATGGTCATGAATGATTTGAGGAGGGAGAAGGTCGGGTGAGGGGGCCGGTCGGCTGCTATGTTCGAAGAGATGGGAAGGCGGAAAAACAACGCTGCTCAGCGTGGAAGCACGTGTTGATGCGCCTTCTGCCGCACCACCGAGGGCCGGCTTGCTGTGAGTCAATATACACCAATACAAGGGGAGCCTTATTTTCTAATGAAGTGCCTTCGCAGTGCTGTAAACAGAACCTTAGGCGCCAGATGTATTGCGCACCAGACTCGCTCTCCACGTGGTCCTTCCGCGCAGACCCTCTCGATCCGGCAACCTTGAGCGTAAAATCGAACGTCTACGCCAGAATTCAAGATCGGTACCAGACTCTCACCGGGCTTGAGCTTTGCGCCGAGCTGCTGATTGGCCTTGCCGATACCAAGTGCGTGGACCTGCCGCCTCCTAGTCGATATTCTAGACCCACTTTTTCCCGTCGTTAGTGGCCTACGTGAATGGGAAATTGTTCCGGATTTGGCAACCCACTTCGTAGAATCGAACGTGGATCGCAAATTTCAAGACTCGTACCAAACTTCTGTAGGGTCTGAGCTTTGCGCTGACCCGCGCGAGCGGAACCCCTCCAGGTTCGGCAACCCATTTCATATAGCTAAACGTGGATCATGTTAGTTTGAGGTTCATCGCGAATTTTGATCCTACTAGCGCGGTACTTCTGTCTTACTGATGACATTATAGGCCCGCCTCTCCGCGTAAGCCGTAGACTCGAGCCTGCGAGACCCATTCTATGTCCGACAGCTCTTTGGTAAAATCGGACGTGTACTTCAAACTTCAAGATCTGTACCAAACTTTGACGGCTGCTAGTCCCCTCCTCGCGTCTTTCGGTAGAGCTGTCACTCCACGTGGCCCACAAGCCCGCACCCCTGCAACCTGTTCCGAATTAGGCAACTCGCTTTGTAAAATCGAACGTGTACGATGAATTTCAATATTTGTACCAAACTTTGAGCTGCTCGACAAGGCCCGTGCTTTGCTCTCCACACTTCATTGGCCTTGCGCCCACGAGCAGCTTCAGCCCTACCGGACATCGGATATCCGGAGCCCCGGCGGCGCACATGCGGCGGTTCCGCGATATTGGGCGGATCACCGTGCCTCTGCTTAGCGCCAACGAGGCGAGAGCGAAGTTCGGTCTAAATAAGGAAACCGAAGCACGTGTGGTCGCGATCTTTGCCAACTTCCGGTTTTCGCTATTGCAACACCGACTTGAAGCTTGTCGTAACACTCAGATCAAGGCAATTTATTCATAATGTTCGCACCGATTATCCGTGCTAATTAACAACGAAGTGGACACTACACGATGCGGTCGTATAATTGTTTGAAACGGAGATACACATTTGCAACAATCTCAACCCTGATTCTGCATGCGTGTTCCACGGTCGGGTCCATGCAGATGGTTGTCTGCCTACACGCCGGGTTGTTGCCCCATGCAAGCCGGCGGCCAGGAGGGACACCCACGAAGTGTACCGGTGTCATGCTCTGAGTAGGTCGTTTCCGCCAGCGAGGCTCTGTAGACCACAGTAGCTGCTCATTGTATCCCGAGATCTACACCGCGGTGTATATTCAGATTTCCGCATTCATCCCTGCATTTAGAAATAATGTGGTCATGTGACGCGATTTCGTGTATCAGAGTTGGGACTTGTGGATAATCCAGAAATATTTCTCGCGCCGTATGGGCTATCGCGCTGCACTTGCACTAAAGCTTTTTCTTGCGAGCGATAGTGCGGCAGCTACAATCTATACGAGCTTAGTATGTACACGTGCAACTGCAGCGGCTCTGACTCACACCTTAGATATATATACGAACCTCATCTCAGACTAGAGCGCCATAGAAGTCAACAAATCGACGTGACTCAATCTCCACATGAAACATGTCATACAACAAGCCTCATCTCTCGCCGCTCTCACCGATCTCACCACGATCCCTCCCTTTCCTCCTCACCTCCACCCTCATCTTCATCCCTACCGCGGTCTTGCTCCGCCACCACGTCTCCCATCATGGCCCCTTCCGCGTCGCCCCTACCATCATCAAACTCAACAGCCGGCTTTATTCCCTCTTCTCGCTCCTCCTCTTCCTCGCGCTCCTCCCTCCCCCAGTCTCCCCCTTGCCTGCCTTCGATGACTCTACCCTCCGCTACGCATACCACGTGTCCAAACTGTACGAGTACGTCGACGTCTTCAACGTTCTTGCGGCCGGAGGCTCCATCGGCGCACATTTCGGCTTCCACCATCTCACGACGCCGTATCTGACCTACGTTCGCACGCTCAACCATGCTGAGCCACGCGGCTGGAGGGTCGTAGCGATGTTGAACGCGGCGCACCACGCGATCATGTACGCTTACTTTGGAGGGGTCTGGAGTGCGAAATGGTTGCGCATGGTGCTGCCGTGGACCGGGTTCGCGCAATTGGCTGTGGGGATTGTTGGTGAATTATACATTATTCTGGGCAGTGGGAGTGCTGGGAACGAAAATGAAGAGGTGTGGAGGAACATGGTATCGTTGGGTTTGCTGGCTTGCTATTTTGTGCTGTTTGTAATGGAAATGACTGCGTTGAGGAAGAATAAGGATGCAGATAGTGAGAAGAGGGACGGGGAGAAAAAGTGAGTGCATGGAGCCCGGAGTGGTCATTGCGAAATGTTTGAATATGTGGGAGGACTGGGCGGATTAGCTCGCTGGTGGTCCAGAGATTCAAGCCGATACTTTGGAGACTCTACCTATCCTTGATCAAGATGTAGCAAAATGCCGAGTCGAAACATGCGAGCATGTGTACCTTATGTCAATTCCACCGTCCATTGGCCGGGATTAAACCTCACATTTGTATGCGATCGATGCTCCAAGGTCACGCAGTAAACAAACCGCCGATCACTAACTCCGGTCTGCGAATCTAGAACAAGTCCCAACCACAACCCCGGAGCCCCCCGCTTTAGACAAGCCGTCCAAGACACGGCAAGCCGCCCCTCCCATGTTCCGGTCCCGGCATACCGGCGTCACCGCCGAGCCCAAGCTGCAGGCGATCTAAACCCGCATGCACGGGTGAAAGAATCACTGGCGCATGGGCAAAAAGCAACGATGTCGCGAGTCAATCACTCAACTTGGTGTGCCTTGATAAGAGTATTCTTGCGCGATCGACCAATGACGTCGAAGCCAATCGAGATACAGACCGGGTCTAGCGGCATCTGCGCGCACAGGTGGGTCTAAGGTCGCAAGAAAATGTAGCGCAACGCCCTGAAGCGGCTTGGCTGCGTCAGGTCAACAGCCACGCAGCCAGCCGCACGGTGGATGAGGTGGCTACTGCTCGCACAAGCGACTACGCAGGTAGTGGCGTTGCAGGCTCGAGCTGCCGAGTCTGTCAAAGCTCGACGAGCTCTGGTGGGGTTTCCGGAGTTCGGCCCGGAGTAGCTTGCCGGTTGCCAATTGATTTTTATGTCCAAGGAGAAATCTACTATTTGCTACAGACGGTTTCGAGACGGCGAAGCCGCGAGGCCCGCCGTTCGTTGCAGTCTATCCTCTTCCTGTCTTCTTCCCTTTTAGATAGGTGCCTAAAAGAGGAAACAACACCCGTGTATACAACAACCGAGATCTTGGTATCATCATAACGCGTGAAAAAGAGCGGTGCCCCACACCCCAATACAGCGAAATCAAAAGGCGAAAAACCAAAAGGCCAAAAGACGACCCCAAGATCCCAAAACCCCTAAATGTTATCCCCGGAGTAGCCCCTCAACCAAACTCCCGATCCCGTCTAAAAGTTCCTCGGCATGGTATCCGGGCCCTTGGCCTCAGCCGACTTGCCGAACTCGGCCGAGTTCTCCTCATCGTAGTTCTCGCCCGCGTCGGCGCCGTACGCGACGCTGAACTGGCGGTCGAGCTCGTCGCCGGCTTCAGTCCACGTGTCGGCGCAGGCCGGGATGGGGAAGAAGTAACAGAGGCCCTTGTAGACGAGGCCGGCGACGATGAAGCCGGCGAAGAAGTTGACGCGGTAGATGTAGTCGGCGCCGATGGGCACGTCGCGGCCGATAGCGCCGGCGAAGCCCACGACGTTGATGAGGATGCCGCAGATGTAGGCGACGTACCCTTTGATGTGGAAGCCGAAGGTGAAGAAGTAGGCGCCCGTCTTGCGCCCGTCGAACAGCTCCTTGATGTCGTAGAAGCCCTTGCGCACCCAGTAGTAGTCGCAGATCATGACGCCGGCGATGGAGGACAGGAAGACGGAGTAGGCCGACAGGTACGTCGTGAACGAATTGGTGCTCTTGAAGAGGTTCCACGGGCACATGGCGAGGCCGACAACGGCGCACACGTAGCCGCCGCGGCGGATGTTGATGTAGCGCGGCATCAGCGCAGTCATGTCGGTACCGGCGGAGACGGAGTTGGCGGCGATGTTGGTACCAAGTTGGGCGAGGGTAAAGGCGGCGGCAATGACGAAGACACCAAAGCGCTTAGCGGAGCCACCCTCGTCGAGGAACTTGGTCAGGAGATCGAGCGGGTTCCACACGGCCTCGCCATAGATGACCTGCGACGAGGAGGACACGATGATGCCGATGAAAGAGGTGAAGGCGAAACCGGCGGGAATGGTGATGAGCTGAGGCAGGAACGCATCCGAAGGCTTGCGAGCGAAACGGGCGAAATCGGGATCGTTGACGATGAGCGTGGCGAAGTTGGCGATGGAGCTCATGATGCCGAGCACAATCTCCCAGGCCAGCTCGCTGCCGCCGATGCGCGCTCCCTGCTTAACAATGGGACCGATACCGCCGGCGCGGACAATGGCCCAGATGAAGAAGGCGACGCCGGCAGTCGGGACGAAGTAGGCCTTGACGGTGAACAGATGCCTGATCTTGTGCACGGGGAACCAGATGAATGGCAAGCTGCCGAGCCAGAAGAGGAAGAAACTGACGAAATCCCTGGTGTTGCCCGGCTGCTCGGACTCCGGAAACCCGTTGGGGATGTTATCCTAAAGGGGGAAGGCTGTCAGTCAATAGCTCTGTCCCAACCAGACGACCCGTGGGACGACTCACCCAGCTGTTCCAGATGGAGCGAATCATCAGGTACACGCAAGTGCCGCCGATCCAGGATTGCACTCCGTACCAGATGCACGCCATGGCGGCTCGATTGAAGACCGGCCAGAACGAGCCCCAGATGCCAAAGGAGGCGCGATTGACCACGGGAAAACCAATGTGATAGGTCGCGCCAATGCGACCGGTCATGCAAATGAAGCATGCCGCAATCGTGTAGCCTATCCACACGCAGAGCCAAGCTTGCCACCATGCGACGCCATTGATGATGGTGGACGAAGCAATCATCCACGTATTGACGTTGAAAGAGTCGGCTATGAAAAATATTGTCAGTACTGGACCAATGCATCGAGTGGGAGTGGACTAAAGGACTAAGGGGGGTGCCTCAAGCGGTGCCCTCAACAGGGCCGAATGACGAATTGCCACACCGAAAAAAACTCCAATAATCAACACACATACCAACCCAAAAGCCGACAAAATTCCAGGGACCCCATTGACGACGTTCCGGTTCCACGACTTTCAAGTCGTGATTGTAAAGCATCAACTGAGTGCTGGTCAAGCCGGGTTCGCTGGGGACAGCGATCTTGTCGAGGAACCGGCGGAACTTGGAGTTGACTTTCTCCATGATGGACGAATAACGGGATTGGCGTTTGGGAAGGGAAAAGACCTCGCCGATGGATGCGTACGAGATCCCGGAGGAGGAAGACGAGGAATATATAGACGAAGAGCGCTTTGACGATCCCTGCCCGCTATGACGCCCCACACGTGGGGTCGTCGACGAGGATGAGGATGCGATCAAAGGCTCGCGCTCGAACGGGTCAATTTTTGCGGTTGAACCGGCTCCAAGGCGCCGCGACGACCTTGAAGCTCCTTCTGCGGCTGAAGGCGAAGAAGAACCTTGAAGATCTTGCAGTTCAACCGCATCCTGCCCGTGGGGCCCGCTATTCATATATGCCCACACCCTCAACACACCAGGCGCGCGCCGTTCAGAGACACGCAGCCCGCGGCCGTTTGCTTGCTCCGGTGTTAGGAGGGTCAGCGTAGGTTCTGCCCTAAGCTGCCACCCAGCAACTCTAGGGACACTCTACCACGGCTGGGCGGCGCACGCTCACGCAACGGCCGCAAGCTTGGGCTCTATCTCGAGGTAGTATCTTAGCGTGGAGGTGCCCTTCCAGGCCCGTCGGGGCGTCCCATTGGCCGGGGGTCGCGAGCGTCGCAGCGACGAGCTCTGCTTAACTCGAAAGAAACACCAACCTTTTCCTGCGAGATGTGGCCCTGGTTTCTCCCGTCGCACGCCTCGTGCGGCCTTATCAGCGCGCCGGATCGGGCCTGGGCTCCAATCCTGGCGCCCGCTGGCAGATCACGATGCAAGGCCGATGTTGCACGCGCAGCCTCCACGCTTGCGGCGGCTGCTCAGCTGGCCCACCCCCGGGCGCCTCACAAGGGCCCGGTCCGACCCTGAAATTCGGATCCTCCGCAGACACGAGAATGTGGGGGGACGAGGATTGCCGGGGAAGCAGCTACGGGGTGCTGTCTCTGATTTTCAGGCACTGTTACTGCGAATTGACTGGCATGGAGAGACAACGGCCTGCGAGGACTTCTTCGTCGCGGAAACGCGACTGTCACGAGCCCTAGCGGGAAAGGCTAGCTCAGTGGCTGGGTGGCCCATTGCTTGCTTCTTCGCCAACCCCGCAAGCCGGGAGCAAAGCAACGCCATGATGACAAGGCCCCAATGGGAAGCCCCCTTGGCGGCCCCGGCGCGGCTTGTGGTGCTACCTTGCATAGCTGCGACGGGACCTAACCACCACGGGTTCCCGTCTCGACTGCGGGCTGTCCTACAGAGTGCGGTATACACAAACGGACAGTCCGACAGACCAAGGAAAAATCTGTCTTCCCAAGACCGGGTGGGAGGAAGAAAAGAGGCGGGCGCCTTGCATCATGGCACGGCCGGCTGGCTCCAGAAAATTTTCATCCGGCTCGGCTTCAAAATTTGTTTTCGCACGCTCGAACCCAGGAAGTCCAGGAAGTTCTTTCCCTGGTTGGGATGGGACGAGGGCCGGGGTGCCGGGGGTGCGATGCGATCTTTTTCGCCCACGTCTTGGCTCCCTCGCGCTCGCCGTTGATAAGGTCGCGGCGGCCGGCGGGCGCCAGCGCGTTGACTCGATGAGATCGAGTAAATCTGCCCAGCTCCGGCGCCCGGGGAAGCGTCGGCCCGGCACCCGGTGGTGGGGGCCACGTGAGGGAGCTTGGCGGACTGTCATCTCACGTGTCCCGCGTACCCCGGAAGCCGGGGCGATTTTGCTGTTCTTTGCTGAGACACTTCGACTCATTGCGGTTGGTCAAAACGTTTCTTCCTTGCCAGCGCCTTCCCAGCAGGTCCTCTGAGGTCGGTGAGCGTCACTCGCAGCTGAATATATGGAAGAATCAAGTGCGCTGGCCTGGTGATGTTTGACCTGGATTTGTGAACCGCCTATGCAAGAGAAAAGATGCACCCTTCGGTTCTTTGTCGAGACCCTCGAGTCGGTTTAAGCAACCTGTTAAACACCACTTCACAGTGATACGCCATCGGAAAGGTCGGTCTCATCCAGCTTCAAAGCCCTAACAATAACATAGCAGTGTGCCTGGGAAGGCACCAAGATGAGCGTTGAGACAGAATTGCGCAGCCTCAGCCTCGCTGGTACGTTCAAACTTGAACGATTCTTTCTCCAAAACACACTTCCAACATAGCATCGTACGTCAGTCTATAGCAGCTTGAATCACTCGACTTTTCCAGACAATATCTTCGATTGGTGGTGGATCCCCTATCGATTAGCGGCGGCGTCCTCCAACTCACGACCAATGCGTCAAGGCTGTCAAAACCTTGGAAAATGTCTGCTGGAAACTTTCAACGTGCCAGTGTCGCCATTACGGCACTGTGTGCAGAGTCGGTGCTGATCATGGCGGCGCTTTCCCAAACATAGACCGTTTGCCTGCAGAACAGTGGTGTCGTTGCTATGTATCTACGCTCTCGGCTCGAGGTTACGGATGCGTTAGACGTAGCCCTACTGCAAGGGCTGCAGATGCGAGTCAGTACATATCGGAGCTTCGAATTGAGTGGAGACGCACAAAACAGGCAATCACTACCCGAAATCACGACGCTGGTTAAGAACAACGGAGCCACTATCGCCCGAGCACCCTATGACAGGAATCCTTACAGGCAAGCAAGCCCAATGTTCCGGTTCCCGAGTCCATACTAGAGCCGGATCGTGCTTCAAATAGTGTCATACGTTCGCCATTTGACTCTAGCTCTACGATCGACGATATTGTCAACTCGAAAGTTTACCGTCAGGCCGTGAGTGGCGTTCTGAGGAAAGCACAGGCAGACCGGGCTTCTAGTCAAAGACTTGCTGATGCAGACCTCGTTGAGCTGTCTGCAGTTGCTATTGCTGCTGAAATAGACGCTCTTCGAGCGACGAGCGATCTCCGTCTTGCGGATGGGTCTTGTGGAGCAGTCCAACCTATGAGACCACTTGTGGAGGAACCAAGGACGACTGACAGGGTCGAGACTCAAGCCAACGGAGCAATCGATGAAGGCGTGGTTTGCTCGGTGTCTGTCGGGAAAGACGCGCAGCAGGTGGAAGAGGAATGCAAAACTAGAAATGAAGCTTGGCAACCGATTCCGAGTCTATTGCTGTTCTACGGCAAAACGAACGGCCCATCGTTGTCTCCAACTCGCGAATTCCACTTTTGGTACCAAGCCCGCCAGTCCTGCAACAGGGAATCAAACGCCCCGGGAACATCGGAACGGAGCGAGATTTGTGAACAGCTTTGGGACTACCACCGGCGACTAGTTAACGACATGACTAAACTCAAGCACACCTTTGGACCAGAAGCCTCAATGTTTGTATGTCCAAACGGATTCTTAGCTGAGAACGTTGAAACTCTTTTCGGAAATTTAGAAGAGATACAGCTTATGTCCCCTGACTTCTATACCTCTGTCGCGATTTCATGAGGACGTTGATCGATCGTAGTGGCACCCCGGATGCTCATGTGGCCGGAATCCGGAAGTCTATGATTGGATTCATGATCCAAGTTACAGCGGTTCGCGGAAATTGAAACTCTTGGGTCACATTATCCGCGCACATTAGGATAACCTGTCGCCTACCTAGTAAACCGCGAATTCTTGCTAGGGGTTTTCTGAAAGATCAGGCAACAGCCGAAGCTCACTGAATGGTTGGAACTTTACCGCATGAGCCCTTGGGCAGCCTTGGACAATCTATTAGAGGGCCCGCGCTATCTCTTACTCAAAATTTCCCAAGCAAAGTAGAGAAAAATAGATATGTCTAGGAAGATCATATATGGCCAGTTTCTCGTTTATCCACCATAATGCAGCCTTCCTAGGGCTTCGCAGGCATTGCTGAAGTTGTCGTAGAGCGACTAGCAGGCCGCGGAAAACGGTATTGAAGAAAGGAATCCGGCTCTCACCCCAAGACATTAGGAAGATAAAACATCGCCCCTAAAGCAGTTTGAGAAAATATTTTAGAATTGTCTATTTCTCGTAGGTTGAATGGGACGCTACAGAATTACTAGAGAAATAGACCTGGGGAACATGACTAGTGTATCTCAATCCTCAATCCTCAACTCAGCCGTCATGAGTTCCATATGAACTTGGATGTGATACTTCGCTCTGGCGTCAGGCATCGATACTACACTATGCGACTACTACAAACCACATCGCATCCATCGCCTCCTCTCCATCCCTCACTCAATCCCATACGTCGCCCTCAACCGCGCATCCAAATGATCCTTCGCCGTGACCTCCCCAACCGGCACGCCCCTCCTCCACCTCTCCACCTCCTCCGGCCCGCCCTCCCCCTCCACACCCCCCTTCGCCGCCTTCGCCTCCACGTACGCCTCCACGACCCGGCTCGGCACGGGCACCAAGCGCGCCTCGTCCAGCGGATGGCAGAAATACGCGATGGAGAGGCGCTCGGCGGGCCGGTCGGCGGGCGGGAACACGACGCGGTGCACGGTGCTCTTGAGCAGGCCGGCGGTCCAGTACGACAGCAGGTCGCCGATGTTGACCAGGACGGGCAGGTCGCCGGGCGCGGGCGCGGCGGCGGGCGCGGCCGTCGGGTGCGGGCACGGCGTCGTCGGCACCGAGGCCCAGGTGCCTTGGGGCGTGAGGATCTCGAGGCCGGGCTGCGAGGGTAGTCGGAAGAGGAGGGTTATGCTGCCGTAGTCGGAGTGGGCGCCGGCGCGGATGTCGTCTGTGGTTGGGGCGAGGGTGGGCGGGAGGGGCGGGTACTGCGGGGTGGTTAGGAAGAGGGTTGGTTGGGACGAGAGGTGGGAGGAAAAGGCCGTACGTAGAGGAGGCGCAGGATGCTGCCTGAAGGGCCTTTGGAACGGTCGTGGCGGGAGGAGAACCAGCTAGAGCCACCTTCAGAAGAGGGAATCTGAGGGATATGTTTGTGTTAGATTCTTCGGAGTCTGCTCCATGGATGAAATAATAGATTGAATAAGAGACTAGATATCTTTAGGGAAGGGCTGCTAATACTTCTAGTCCAATGGCAAACAGTTCAAGGATCTTGTTGCAGAGATCGTGGCATCGATCGGCGAAGCGGCCGATATCACCTTCGCGCGAGGCTACGGGAGTGGGCAAGGGCTGTTGGGCTTTGCCGTTGACGAATTCGCCAACGTTGAAGGCCCTGTGTTGCAAGTTAGAACGCTGCAAATGTTCGCTTTCGCTCGAGGAATAGCGAGCCTACTCTTTGAAGTCGCCTCTCTGAGGAATTGATATTAAGTTAGTGAATTGTGCAGGTAATGCAGCACCGGACATGTGAAGACCTAGCCACAAAATTGCAAGGACTTGTGACAGAAACAAAAGTGAACCACGGAACATAATAATCTTTGTAGAGCATGCCTTTTGGTTTCCCGGGTCCAATGTTTCAGTATGCATCCCGAGCCATCCGCGATTTTTGCCGGACGAGCTTGAGTTGATGGAGCACTCGGCCTTGACATCCTCAGGCGCTTGGAAGAGGTCTCGTGACTATTCCAGGTGTTCCAGGCGTCAATCCAGAAATTCCAGAAAGCAAGTAAACAGAATTCACAAAAGCAACAAACATTCAGGGCTGGTGGTGCAATCGGCGTACGAGGTCGAACATTTTGTCAATGTCTTCCGGTGGGAGGCCAGTGCCGTGGTTCTTGACGAAGACGAACCCGAAAGTGGCGGCGGCCGAGACTATCTCTGCGGGCGCCGTGGGGGATGTGATGTCGATGAGGGGAATATCGGCGGTGCCCGCTTGGGAGGCCATGTTTGCGCTGTTGCCAGGCTGCCAAGCTGAGGCAGCCCGACGCCTGGTGTTTGCTGCACATCGCGGGGCTGCCGGCCGGCGCGACGTTGTTCCAGACGGGACGGATGGCCGTGGATGGCACGGACGGCGCAGGGATCACAGCTGCAGGGAAAGCTCGCTGGAGCTAGCGCGAGGACGCGCCTCAACGCCGGCATCTGCAGTTCACCACCGGCCGCGCAGCAGCCCGCCGCCTTCTTGTTTGTTCCGCTGCCTGCCGCAAATAGCTTCGTTCCTCGCACCCCAAACCTCGCGGCGGCTTCTCCCTCCCACATGCCGGCCTAGGAGCCTTGTCTCTCTCGCCGCCAATTCCGCCCCGCCCTCCGCCTCCTCCACCTCCTCCCGCCTTCGCGAGTAGACACGCCTACTGTACGTAGCCAGCTGCCTTCTTTTCCTTCCCGCGGGCCGTCTCGCCTTTCTCGACTCCCCCTCTTGCTCTCATCGCCAACACGGCACATCCATTGCCATTGCGCCCACAGACATAAAACCGCATGCAAACACAGGCCGTCGCCGCCATGATCCACGAGTTCAAAGACTGGAGTGCAACACTCGAGGAGGTTTCTCCGCTCGAGGACCTCACAGGCGGCGTCCTCGCCATCGAGGCCGCCCACTATCTCGTCACAGCCCTGTCGTACCCCGCGCAGCGCGACCCGCTGCTGCCCGCGCTCGGCGGCAACCCGCTGGCGCTGCGCCACAACATCGAGACGGACCTGGCGACGCTGCGCGGTCTGGACATCACGCCGCTGTTTGTGTTCCATGGCCTGGAGCAATCGAAGCTCAAGGACGCGGAGCGCCTGATGCAGGCGGCCGAAGCAGCCTTGGAGCCCAACAAGCGCGCTTGGGCACTGTACGAGGCCAACGAGCCGAGCGCCGCCGTGGGCACCTTCGGCGCCGTGCTCGGCGACGAGGACCGCCTGTACCGTACCATGGTGCGCAGCTCCGACGGCGACATGGCTAGCTTCGACCCGTACGGTCTGTTCCGCTTCCTGCAACAGATCCTGCACGACCAGGGGGTTGACTTCCAAGTGGCGCCCTACAGCGCCTGGGCCCAGCTGGCCTACCTCGAGAAGCACGCGCCCGAGTACGTCGACGCCATCGCAGGTTCCGAGGAGATCCTGCTCTGGGACGTTGAGAAGGTCATTACGGATCTTAACATCCCCAGTGGCGAGTTCACCTGGATTAAGCGCCGCGCCTGCATCGTCGAGCTAGGGAACATCTCGTCGGACCTGTTCGTAGACGCCTTGCTCTTCTGCGGCTCGCCTTTTCTAGCTCCACTGCCTCACATCAGTGTCGTACAGCAGCAACAGATCCAGCAACAACAGCGCAAGAACAGCAACAACAGCAATGCCCCTCAGCCGCCGAATCCGCCTCAGCATAGGCTCCGGATTGCGGTCGATCTGCTCAACAACATGGGCCACAATGCCATTGGGGTCATTACGCACTACCACGACGCGGACTGGGTTCCCAAGTATGTGGACAAGTACAAGCGAGCCCGGCTTGCGGTTAAACACCATGCGGCGTTGACCAAGGAAGGCCGGGTGGAGAACTTTGAAGCAGGCTCGGCGCCAAACAACGTGCACGAGTTCCTGGACCAGCGTCTGCCAGACGAACTCTATTATTACATGTCTAAGGGACTCATCAACCCGCGCTTCCTATCGTGGCGCACGTCTGGCGACCTGATCGAGCTGCCGCCTTGCGACGGCGGCAACTCGGCCGAGTACCGCGCCTTGCTGACGGAGCAGTTGATGCCGCTACGCGCCCAAGCCATAAACTGCCTGTCCATGTCCATGCATCACTGGTTCCAGCACAACGACGTCGGCGTACGCTTCTGGTTCGAGCGTGGCGAGGCGGGCTCTGCACCGGGCCCGCGCCGCATGCTGCGCTTCCGTGAGATCTCGACCGCGCCCGATTCCATCGTGAGGCGCTGGAACGTCAAGAAAGACACTATCGCGGAGCGTCAAAAAGACTTCCCCTCGACGCTGGGCGGGTTGGGCTTCGCAGTGCTCAGCCTGACGGACGATGGGTTTGCGGCTAAGACAGTCGTCCCGAAGGACATCAAGCGGCCGCTCAATACCTGGGACGAGATCTACTGCAATATCATGTGGCGATTCCTGCAATTCCGGGACTACGTTGACGACCAGCACAAGCTGACGCGGTGGGGAAGGGTGCTGGCGGCTGCCATGGACAAAGTCAAGGCTAAGCCGGACATGCAAGAGCCCGTTTTCGTAGCGGTGGAGATGCTGCGGCTGCAGCTGCTCAACAATGCCGAGATCAGCGGGGCCGCTGACGAGGGTATCCTTACTAGCCAGAACCGTGAGTACAATGGTTTCTCCTCAAGAGTGTCTAACAACATCATTGCCCAAAGCAACATGTCAAGCGCAAGTGCGGAGGAGAATGTGGTTTCAGTTTCAGCAACGGACAACCAGCCTTCTCCGCTCTACTATAACGGCGCGTTCTTCTACCCGATCCCTACTCTCCCTTTTCTTCCGCCCGAGCACCCTCAAGCCCTATATCCCGTCCATCTAAATCCACCCTTCCGTCCACCTCACAACCAAACCTCCCCGCACCACGACCGCCAACCCGCTCCTATTAATCCTACCACCACCACCACTCCTACCACTCCCACCAAACCCCAACAATCACCCAGCAACTCCGTTTTAACAACGCCCCCGTCCGCCACAGCTACGGACCGCGCCAACTCGCGCCTCCTTGCACGCGTGGCCTGCCTGCTCACGCTGCGCCACCGCGACGTCGGCTTCACGGGCCCGCTAGCTAAGGACCTTCTCGCGTACACGAACCTGGTGGCGGCCCTACGGGGCGCGCTACGCGACCTAGTCGAATCGGTGGCGGCGACGCTGCTCCTGGGTGGGGACGCGGATAGGGAGTGTTTGTATGTGAACGAGGGGGGACAAGACGATGGCAAGGAGAAGGCGGGTGAGGCGAAGAAGGACGATGCCGGGGAAGCGAAGGAGAAGAGTGAGAAGATGGCCAGGGAACACGTGGACCTCACGGCGCTCGGCCTCAAGCTGCCCTTCCTGCTCAATCCGAACGCCGGCATGGGCATCGCTGTCAAGACGTATCTGAACGACCTGCTGGCGCGCGCAGAGCCGACGTCGGCAGAGAGCAAGGCCGCGGCCAAGACACTCGGGTGCACGCAGTATTTGAAGAGCAGCCTGGACTTTGTGGGCGATCTAGCTAGGTCGTTTGAGTTTTTCGAGGCGGTGCGTGCTTTATTTGTTTTCTCTCCCCCTTCCCCACCCCGCTTTCACCACATAACGGTCCCACTGTCGGAGCTGGGACCAGACCTGTGCTAACTTGCGGAGCACAGATACGCGCCGGGATTATCGCCGAAGAGAGCCCGATCAAGAAGAAGGAGGCGCCGGCTTGGGACGAGACGAGCAAGTGGCTAGAGAACCGCAAGTGAGGTGCTCTTCCTGCCCACGCCGTTTTTTCCCGTTTTGCCCGTGGATCTCCCGCCTCCCCCAACCAATTCCCACTTTTCCTCGTTACCCGAGTGGCGCGTTTCGGAGTCGTTGAGCCTAAGATCAAGTGTGGAGACGTCGGCTGACCTCGTAGCCAAGGGGGTCTCACAAGGACGATTTTTCGGAAGACTTCAAGAGGATGCGGATGGCGGGAGTTTATGACAGCGATTGAGCAGGGCCAGCGAGGGAGGCAGGGAGCGCGGTTGGTGGATGGTGTGGAAAGGGAATTGAGGGGCGTCTGGGAGTGTAATATTGGGTTTGCTCTGCTTTGTACTGTTTTGTGAGAGGCGTATTGGATGGGTTAAAAGTATGAAGCTAGAGGGGCAGCGTACTTGGATGGTAGCGGTTGGGTAAGCGAAGGTGAGGTGGTGACGGGGAGGGGCAAGGACAACGGAGGAGAGCGGAGAGGACGGGGTAGAGTAGTCGTGGAAGAGTATTGTACTGAAATAGGGTCGATTGGAGTCGCGCGGCTCTCATCAGGCATGATACTTGTGACGAGGTCCCTCGGCATGGTTTTGTAAAACAAGCCTAGCTCTTATAGCCTGTCGTCAACAGTACTTTTGGAATATATGGATCTTCTGACAAGTCTCGTGCATGTTAATTTTTTTTTTCTTAAAAAAAAAATTACGTGGAACGAGCTGTAGATTCTCGTATCGTGGATATAGGAAGACAATTGCTTTCCACGAATATAATATGGAGCAGCAGATTGAACTAGCCATTCTTTCTCTGAGGATGGTGATATTCGAGAGTCTTAGAGATATTTGCGAATTGGGAACAGAAAATAGAACGCGGAAACTCCCAATAACGAGCATCTCCTCCTTGGGCGGCTTTAAGGCTTAACCAGCCAATGAGGATTCAACAGAGTCCTATCAAAGATTACCGTTTTTAGGCCCTCTCGCTTGCCCCGCTCCCTCACGCGCCACCTGTGTCAACGACTTCGACTTCGCGACGGTCGTACATAGCCCAAGCAGACGCTACAGCTTTCATCTCGGTCGGGCCAATATAGCGGCCTTGCTACGCGCTTCCAAGGCACCAAGGATCCAACTTTGATGGTTCGCTTCATCGCTTGCTGCTAGCCGAGTCGACAGCCACAGTAGCGACACGCCACGGCGCGCCACAAATTGCCCAAACGGGCGGCGCCAAGGCGCGAGCGCGCAGACTTCCGAACGATGTGTACGCTGTGGCTTGCTCGCGTGCCCCTGTGGCGTCCACACCTCGACATGCGCAACCAGCGACCATGGGATTGTTGGCAATCGGGCCAGTTTTTGCGCATGATCTAGCGTCCTGCGCCGTCGACTTCTTTTTTTTTTTGTCCCGACTACTCCGTACGCGGCCGGGGATTTCCGAAGGACGCAGGGGATTTGGGTGGGTACATGGTGGCTTGAATGCCGCCGCAAGCCACGGAAGGGCAGATGAGATGGGATTCCTGGATTGCTGGGTTGTTTCCAGCTCGCGGCGCGCAGTTTAGCGCTTTGGAGAACGGCTTGCTTGACCGGAGAGATATGTGAGAGAGCGCGAGAGTCTGGCTAGTCGGCGTGCGGCGCAACCAAAGACGGGTGAGTTGGTTGGATTTCCAATTTAGGAGATTAAGGCTCCTCAAGCGTCTTCAGGGGTTGAGGTGCTAACTTGTTGTTGAGTCTTTGTCAGAAGAAGAATCTGAAGGTCAGATCTGGATCGTAGCAAGCGCTTTGTAGCTGAGAGTGAAGGATCATTCATTGTATCTATCTCATTGATTTTCAGCTCTTCCATCCACGCTTGGATGGTCTGATTTCCATGCTATCCCACGCGCTCGCCAAGGCGGGATGAACTAGTACATACTAAATCAGCCGCCTACACTAACTGCTAGATTGAAGTTCGCTGCAGACTTCAGTACGCCTTCGAATCAACCAATTGCCTACGTCCATTTCCAGCCAATGACGCGACAGACTGGGCAGTATAGACTATCGATAGATTAACCTACGCTCCCTCGCTTACGGGAAAGAACGTGCAGAGTTCAAGAATGCGGCCAAATGCGTTTCCTGTTTCGCGGGCCGCGACGGGACGGGACTGAACCTTTTGGTCAAGGCGTCTTGGCACATGCATGTCAGGGACGCATGGTATGGCTAGGTGCGTGCCCGTTGGTCCCTGGCTGCCACAACACCTAGGTCTTGTTCCTCTGCTTAACTTAACTGCTGAGCGCCCGCAAGTCTAGAGTCTAGCGCTCACTGCAGATTTTCTGCCCTTTCTCTCACTTTTGTCGCTCGCTTTTATGTGCATTTCTTACTGTCGTTACTGTCTTTAGCGGGTTAATTTCTGCAATATGAGGGCAGCTTCACTGCCGGCTCACTCACTCTTTTATTTCCTTGTCTGTTTTTTATTTATTTGCAATGTCCTTGCACTCGACGCATCCGATACCTATCGTGATGCCGATCTTGGGCAGACCTCCTATGTCGGAGGCGACCACAATATGGACCCAGCCATTGTTGACTCCTCGCAATTTGGTCTTCTATGGAAAATCCCATTCAACAATAAAGAAAGATTTTACGCGAAGCCTCTAGTATATACGCCCGAATCTACTGGCCGGCAGATTGTCTTTCTGGCCTCGACACAAAACATCATTCGCACTGTGGACGCACGAACCGGCGAACTTATTAATGAAAGGCAGCTTGATGAACCCTTTCTACAGTCCGATATCGGTTGCACAGACATTCCCGACACGATAGGAATTGTTGGCACTCCCACCATTGATCCTAACACTGACACCGCATACTTCTATGTCAAGGTCTGGTCCTTCATTTACTTCTTAAAACAAGCCGCGATAATTAACAAGCCTCCAGACCTACATTGCCAATTTCCGTACTGAAGGCGAGCACGGAGTTGTGAACGGCGTCTACAAATTCTACGCCGTGGACGTCAAAACCCTTGAAGACATCGACCCTTTCCCCATCCTCGTCGACGGCTCCATCGCCGACAACGATGACCGGCGCTACTTCGTTGGCGGCGTCATCCTGCAGCGCGTGTCTCTTGTCCAACTCGGAAACTATGTCTACGCGGGCTTTGGCGGACACTGCGACCTGTTCAACTACACGGGGACAGTTCTCGGCGTGGACGTCACCAACGGCGACATCGTGGCGAATTGGGCCGTGCAGACGGGTCCACACACGGCCTTCTCAACGGACTACTACGAAGTTAGCGGCATGGGCGGCATCTGGCACGGGGGTTCGAGCTTCGCGACGGACGGGTCGCGCCTCTTCTTCGTGACGGGCAATGGACGGGGACACGAGAACGACGGGGTGCCGGCGTCAGGTCGCAGCGGGTGCAAGACTCTGGGCGAGGCGGCCGTCAACTTGAACGTCGGCGACGACGGCAGCCTCAGCCTCGTGGACTACTTCCAACCCTACGACTTCCAGAACATGGACGGTGGTGATCAGGATTTCGGCTCCGGCGGCATGTCGCTGCTGGACCCGGACGTGTTTTACGGCACGGGTGTGACGCGCATGGGCTTAACCGCCGGCAAGAACGGCAAGATCTACGTGCTCAACGCGGACGACCTTGGCGGGTACAAGATGGGCTCGGGAGGCACGGATGGTATTCTGCAGACCATCGTGACTAATCGGGCTGTCTTTGGCGGCGCTGGCACCTACCCTGGCGAGGGAGGTTACGTCTACTATACGCCCGTCGGGTATCCAACGTACGTCTACAAGCTAGGCCACGACGAGTCCGGTAAGCCGGTGCTCAGCCAGGTGGGCCAGTCGCCCGAGACTTCAGCCGGGCGCGTCGGCGTCGGCATCCCGACGGTCACGACAAACAAGGGGCAAGCGGGCAGTGCCATCCTCTGGATGACGGATCCGGATGCCGGAATGCGTGCCTGGTACGCCGTCCCTGGCGAAGATGGCTTGCTCAAAAGCATCCCGATGCCACAGATCGGCGGCGTGAACAAGTTCCAGCGACCTGCGTTCGGGAACACGCGCTTCTACACGACGGACGCGAACGGGGTGCTGTACTGCATTGGCTCGCCGGTCAACCTGCCGCTGAACTGCACGGCGGTTGATTTTGGCGACGTGCCGCTCGGGTCGAGCAAGGAGGCGGAGGTTACATGCAGTGTTCTAATCCCAATCGATGAGGTTAAGTACATGACAGTGGAAGACGACCGGTTCGAGATCGACAATGCTACACTTCCTGAAGGTCCTTTGGCCGAGGGCGACCAGTTCAGCATTCCTGTAACTTGGAACTTGACTACTGCGGACCTCGAGAATACGCCAGGAGCCAGCTATGGTTATGTCACTCCGGGGATTAAGTCGACGCCTCTCACAATCTTCACTACCAATGGTGTTGACGGCTACGTTAGCGAGCTTCCGGTCAGCTTGTCGGGGAATATAGTCTCGGAAGACCCGTACTTCGACATGACCCCTACTACTGTCGACTTCGGTGGCCTAGTGCTCGGGCTGCCAGGCGAAGAACCAACGAACAGTTTGCCGTTCACCTTCGCTAATCGCGGATCTTCGCCGTTGATCATTCTTGTAAGTTCGAGGTTTATATCTCGTGGTTCAACCGACTAATGCATTTTGCAGGGCTATGCCTACACCTATGACGAGGCTGTCGAGGAGGGCGGTGAAGAAAGCGATGCCGTCTGGACGAATTGTACACAGACTGATGGAGTGTGGGATCTCGGCGAAGGCTTCACTTCCAGCAACCTTCCCGCAATCGACGCCGTACTAGATGCCAATTCCGAGCTCTCTGTGACGGGAACGTTTTCTGCCGTTCGTGGAGTAGATGCCTACCACTCGTATTTCAAAGCCTTCACCGACGGAGGAGATAAGTTTACTATTTTGGAAGGCTCTGCTTCAACAGCTCCAAGTTCGTTTTGCACTCTCCCTTGGTCTATTGCGTTTTCATTGCTAATGATGGAACAGAAGCGAACTTCAGCATCAGTACCGCAGAAGGCGGTTGGCTGCCAGAAAGCGTTCTGGAAATGGACTTTGGCGCCGTCAGCCCAGGAAACACTGCAGAACGAATAATTCGGATTTGTAACAATGGAGGCTCTCCGCTTACGATTACGAAGTCGAAACCCCCGGTAGGCATTATAACTGCAGAAGTACCTGGCGTTGATTTCCACGAAGGCCAAAACATTAATGTAAGTTCCTTGTTTATACGGTCCGTGATTTCGCGCTAAGACTGTATCCAGATCGGCGAGTGCGCCTATGCGCCCGTCATATTCGAGCCAGAGCCTCAACAAGCCAACGTTGCTGATTTCGAAGTAACTGATTCATGGACCTTAAATGTCAATGACCTCGACTTCGGCGTCCACGTCGTGGAGATGGTTGGAATAGTCCGCAGTGACCCTGCTGGTCCTACGTACGAGAATGGAACTGCTTTGTACACCTATCTTGGTTGTTACCAAGACGGGCCACGGATACTTCCAGAAGGTCGCACGCCGGATGACCATGTGATGGATATTAGTATCTGCACACAGGCTTGCTACGACGAGGGGTACATCTTCGCCGGCACTGAGTACAACTATGAGTGTTGGTGCGGCAACAACCCGCCTCCCGGGAGCCGATTCCAACCGGAAGAAGATGACAGGTGCACTTTCAGTAAGTTTTATTTGAGTTTCCTCACACATGTAATCACAAAACACCTGACAAGTACCCCGTAGCATGCACAAACAACATCGACCAAATTTGCGGCGGTAATGGAGGTTACATCTCCGTCTTCTATGATTCTAGCCGGTATACCCCAACAGACTATGTATTTGACCCAGATGACGGACCCTCCACGGTCATGTCAATTGGTGCGTACGAGTACGTTGGATGTTACAGCGAGGTGGCTGGTCGAGCACTTAGCGACAAGACTGTCGCTGCGGGCGAACTTGGTGGGTCAGTAGACTATTGCGAAGAGGCGTGCCGTGGATACAAATATTTTGGTGTCGAGGTAAGCATCCTGCCGGTCCTTCTATTAGAAATGCATGCTCTAACAGTATCCAAGTATGCGGACGAGTGTTATTGTGGCGATACCTTGAAAGAAGGTTCGGAACTGGTTCCTGGGGATACACCCGAAGACACCGGTTGCGACATGCAGTGTGGCGGGAACTTGACCCAGTATTGTGGAGGCGGGGGTCGACTGGGCTTGTATGAACTGGTTGATACTTCGACAATTTCGTCATCTTCTCTGGTGGCATCCTCCACAATATCATCTTCGGAGTCTTCAACGCAGTCTGTATCTGTATCATCTTCGTCAGGGGTTGATATAACGGCCTCAACAACCTCTTCATCTGTTGCATCTACGAGCGATACCAGCACGTCCTCAACCGAATTGTCGTCATCGACGACCACTTCGTCGTCAGCAACACCTACTGGTCCCACAGTCGTTCCTTCCGCCGGAGAGTTTACCCATATTGGATGTTACATTGACAGCGGCCCGCGAACTCTACATGACGACGACCTCTCAACGGAAGAGATGACGGTAGAACTATGCGCCGACTTCTGTAGCGGCTATAAATACATGGGTGTGGAGTGGTCGCGGGAATGTTGGTGTGGCAACATTATCGACCACGACGGCGCACCCGCTGAAAATGGCTGCGATATGGTACGTTGAAAGTTTAAGCTTTAGTCTTGATTGGAAGTGCGTGCTAACTTGTCCTGCCCTTAGACTTGCGCGGGCGATTCATTCCAATATTGTGGTGGTTCGATGCGGTTGAATCTTTACGTCAACGAGACGGAACACGCATCAAGTTCATCCTCAACGGCGACTTCCTCGGCGTCAAGCTCTACCACAGACTCAAGCTCAGAAACAGATTCAAGCATTAGCACAAGCTCTTCGAGTTCGCAAGAGGAGAGTAGCACTACGATTACTACCGCTATCTCGAGCACGGATTACTTGACCACGACCGGTACCGCGGCAACTTCATCTTCCACATCCGCAACGGAAGGCTCGACTTCGAGCAGCGACACGGACTCAAGCACGCACGACGTATCCACTTCGCCTACGGCCCCAACCTCAACGTCTGCCGAGTTCTCCACAGGCACAGCCACCTCCAGCTGCATCCCAGCGACTCCGACCGTCTTCGAGTGTCCGGAAGCCAACAACACGCTGTACGCCGCAGACGACGTCGTATATCGGATCGAATGTGGGGTCGACTATACAGGCGGCGACATCCCGGGCGGTTCGAAGGGAACGGGATCGTTCAAAGAGTGCGCCGACTACTGCTCCACCTTTGACGATTGTGTCGTGTTCAGCTTCAACCACTGGCCGAAGCTGTGCTATTGCAAGAACAATGTCCATACGGCGAACGACTATGGCCACGTCTGGAGTGGGAAGAAGCTGGAGGAGGAGGACCTGGGTGGGGTGACTATATGTTCTTGATGGATTGAATAGGGACAGGTATTGGGTTCGAATGTCCCGTCTTTAAGTTCGTAATAGAGCAACGATATGACAACCAATGAATAGACCAATAGTTAGTACACCACTATCGGATTGATCGCATGCTGTGATTATAGTATGTTGTCTTTCTACTTGCCATGGTTTTGAGATGGTGAAGATCCCTTTGTGATAGTACAGTTTCGTTGCGCAGGGACATCGACAATGGACAGCTCTGACCGGGCGTGTATAGCTGCATGCTATAGGGGGTTGAGAATTTCGACAAGATCATGTTGGCTGAGGATTTCTCTGTAATGATGGCATCGTTGCTAGAGCATTTGCTCATAGAAAGAACGCAGTGGCTTGTTGTGTTCTTCGCACAGTACAGTATATCATGTCGTTGGTTCGAGCAAATGCTGCGCCAAAGCGGTCCTACGTAGTGTCATAGAGGAAAGACGACTGGTTCTGGGCCCTCAGCAGGAAAGTTTCTGCTTCACTAGTGCACAAGCATGGTCTATTCTGATGCAACGAAAGACTGTAGTTCATAATCTAGCAAATACTATCAGACGCCAACTGGAAGACATCACAACATTTTTCCATCAGTTATCTGCTATTTGTGAGTTGTTTTTGTAGCAGGTGCCCACTCATAGCTGATAGTGACTGGACCCTGTAAGGCCCACTCTGTCGTGCAAGCACACCCCCTGATGACGCGCATACTTTGACGCTATTGCCCCTCCATCGCATCATGACTGTAGCCTATGGGCAAGCCACACGTTTCTGCCTGACGCCCTGAGTTCTAGATTCCTCTTCCTACCCTTCTGCTATGCCGTGGACCACTGGCGTTATCAGACGAGAAATTTTGTAGCCAGGACTCTTATCTCTGTTGGCGTGTGTAAAACTGGTCCGGGCTTTCTAAAGGGCAGAATTGCAGGGCAACCGACAGCATCAACAGGTGAGTTGGCAGGATGTGTTGGAGAACTGAACTAGAAAGTGGCGTAGTTGGCATTCTGAGTTACTATACCTGAAACGACGAACGTGCAGGTTGAGTTGTTATAGTTGCCAAGTGTCTTACGGGTAAGGGGGGAAGGGCGGATTGTATCAGTTCTCTTACACAACGGTATATTCTCGAAACAACTGGCTTGACTTTACATCAGAATCTACTGAATCTGGCTACTGGCCTCCGGTATCCGTTTCCGGAGATATCCGGTGACCCATGAAGTCTTCGCCGTCTCGATATTGCTTGGCCTGCAGCCTAGCCAGACAGGTAGGCATCAAGAAGACTGACTGGAACTCTATCTTCAACCAGTCAGTGACTCACGATGGTTCGTACTTTGAGCAACTTAGCTTTTAGCGGCCTCCTACCCCGCAGGCACCCGTGGGTTCCGTCACTCCGTGACGGACTTCGCCTCTCCGCATTGACCCGCCATCCAGTCAACGCTCCAAGCCAGACACTCAGCTACCAAGTCCCGCCGCCAGTACCGTCATCTCTGCCAACCCATCCGCTCTCTAGTCGCCGTCATAAGACACCGGGACAGGACAAGACCCAAGCACGCAATCGCGCAAGCTCGCAAGCAAAGTCGTAATCGAGGCGGCCTACCGACCACCACCACCACATATCGCCTGTGCCGTCGACCGTCCAGCTGAGCCAGCAGCCTCGCCGCTCGCCAACCAACCAGCCAGCCAGCCAGCCACAGATACGTCCCGCCCGCCACCACGCAGCCGCCACACACCAGCCACTCCCTCCCAGCCCCGCAAACCGATCGGAAACCGTCGCCGTCGCCGGGGGGCGTTTTGCCTCGAGGTTTGCCCGACCCGCGCCCGACATCGCGCGGGGCGCTCCGCGACGAGCTTGGGAGCCCCGCGTCTCGCCCGCTGCGTCGCGGGCCGCGATGAGTGGGATGAGCTCATCGCGGGTTGGGGAGGGGGGGCGGCGCTGCGGCGCCGTGTGCGGCAAACGCGCAAGGCTGCGACGCCTCTTTAGTGGGCGGTGGCGGAGGGCGCGCGGATGACGCGGACGCGACGCGCGAACGCGGTGGCACGTGGACTGCATGGTGCGGCGGGGATCCCTGTCGCGCCGACCAATCGGAGGGCGGGCGCCTGAGGGGGTGGCCAATGACTCCGCCCGCCTTGCCACGCGAGACTGCTGGGTCCTGCGCGGATGCGGGGGGTGAGTCGCCCTCGTTGGCTAGGCAGGTCGGCTTGCTATGCTGCAGTGCGGTTCGGAGGCACGTAGGCCGCAAGGGGACGACGCGGCGTGAGTAGGCGGGCAGGCGGCGAGGCTGAGGCTCCGGACTTGTTTCGCTTCGGAGGAAGGTATCCGCGTGTGCTATACTCTGTTGGCTGGAGCACGGATGTGTTGAGGAGCGAGGAGTGACATGGCTTCCTATCAAATGAGTCACAGCCTTGCCGCAAAAAGAACCCATCCGCGGTGGGGAGGGTTGACTGGAAGCCAAGGAAGGTATTGCAGGCTTACATATTTTGCCCGTGGTTGGGCAAGTGTACCCCCGATAGCGACGCGAAACTAGAACAGTACACCTATGCATGTCGGTAAGTGCGCAAACGAAGGAAAGACTTCTGGACAGCTCACTTGTGGCTTCAAAGAAGCCAAAAGACCGTGCCCAATAGCCCAAGAAACTCCCGGTGAAGTACCGCAAACAGCATGGTTTAAGTGTCAATCGCTAAACTAATTCTCCGAGTGGCGCAACGTACCTATGTATACATATGTTCCACGGACAGCCTTGCTGTTCCTTACTTCAGCCCTGCGAAGCGAAACATGATCGACACCCAATGTGGATCTGGCGCGCTCTGAGCTGGCAACCGGTCAAGGCAGCGAGGTGTCCACTATCAGCGTAGTGCACCCCTTTTCTCGTGAAACTCATGAGCACGTCAGGCAGCTTGTGCCTTGTTTCCTGCATGCGGCGTTCGTCGCCTTGGCTACGCCCTGATGCGTCAGGCAGCACCACATCGCAGCGCATCCGCCCGTACCTAGCCGCATCCTCCCGATCACTGGGCAACTACGGACAAAGACGGCAAAATGTACGAAGCGCAGGATTTTAATACCGAATGAGTAAAAAATACGCGAAAACAAAGAATTCCTTCGAGATACCCCCTAACACAAAAACTGTAGCAGGGATTTTTTGCAAGGATAGGAAACCTAAAGGTGACCTCGCATTAGACTACGGCAAGTCACTATTTTGAGTTGCTGTTACCTAGCTTCAAATCGGCAGGCATCAAGATCCGCGCGTTTCATTCCGAAGAGGGGCACGGCCAAATGAGTCCCTCAAGTCATTCGGAAAGTCAATTGTTATTGAACATTAGCTTACAACGCAATCTGAATCCCACGGACCTCCACCGTGTCACATTTCTAGCCCCATCGCAGCGAAGGAATAATCCTACATACATAGCCACTCATTCTGGGCCGTCAAGCCATGCCTTATGCAGTTTAGATGCCAATAGCCTCAAGTAATCAGAAACCCACCGGTGAAGAAGACGCAAATAGGGCTGAAATTATTACAGCCTCGTGGAAGCGGCAGATCGTGAGCGATCTGTGAAAAGCTCGGCAAATTGTCCAGGAGAGAAAAGCAACCGCCGTAGGCGCACACCATTCTAAAGACCGGCATCCCAACGGAGTAAAGTGTAGTGCAAACCTGCCAGAAAGGGGCCTGGGAGATAAGGACGAAAAAAAAAAAAACGCCTGGTGTATGCCTTGCAATCCACCGCGCCCCTCGTGAATAGTAGAGTTCAGGCGCTATCAGCATTGCCGACGCGGTCCGAAGAAAAAGAAAGTCCATACTGAACTGAGTTGGGATAACGCACGAACGCCGCCCGCTGAAAATACAAAGGAAAAAGTCGTGGTTTCGAACGAGTGACGAAATTAGGTGGTAGTGTTATCGGTCGTCCCCACGTAGAGTCGCGATTTTGCCCTGAATGGCCCCTATCTCCCGCCGAAAGCTCTCCATGTCGTCGCGTAACGCCTTGTTCTCGCGCCGTAATCGCTTCATCTCTTCGCGCACGTCGACGTCGGACCCGCCGTCTTCGTGGCCGTAGCTGCCGGTGTACGAGTGGCGCTTTCGCTTCTCGGCGCCTGGCGACGGCTTCCGTTCGGGAACGGCAGCAGCTGCGTCGGGAGAGGCGGCGTCGTCGTTGGAGGGCACGTCTCCGTTGTCGACACCAGCTTGAGACGGTCGGCGGTGCACGCGACGAATGTGTTCTTGGAGATTCTCCTTGCGGGTAAAGCCGACGCCGGAGCTGCGTTTGCAGTCCGGGAATTTGCAGAAAAGCGCCTTGTTCGTGCCGTGCATCTTGTGGACTTCTCTTTCATGTCTCAGGAGTCCACCGCTGTAGGTAAACCCTTGCAACTTCTCGCAACCCTTCTGCGAGCAGTGGTAGGGACGCTCATGTTTGTCCATGTGCTTGCTGATATATAGTTAGTATACTCCAACTTTGGAATAGGGCGATGGATATTTCAACTTACTTCCACTCGCAGCGCCGATCAAACAACAGGTTCTTACATTGCGCGCAGAGGAATTTTCCTTGCGCATTCTGAGGTGGATCTTCTTCTCGCTTGTATGAGTGTCCTCTGTTGCGCGGAGATCCAGGCTGGTTGGAATCGTCCAGCTGCTTTTCCTCGTTTGGCGACATGTTCGGCTCGGAGGGTGGCGGAAACAATACAGGCGTCTTAGGGACTTGAAGAGGTGGGGTTTGCTGGTCCTGTACTATCGGAACTGTCGGTATTTGATGCGATATCATCCCGTTAGAATAGTATTGGCGGCGTGGAAAGGTCGGATGCTGAAGCTGAAGGCTGCCAGACGGTCGGGTTGTGGGGAAATGTGAGCCTATATGCGCTCGAGAATCATGGCCAAATTCAATACTTGTACCGCCGACGCCTTCGAATGCTGTCAACGTTGCCCCTTGAGTCACTGATGTAGGAACCTGGAAGCTATGGCCTAGTGGCGCACCCGAAGCAGTGGCTGGAGAGGGCACCTGATAGGATTCACCTAGGCGAGGTTGTTGCCATACTGGGGGGGATTTCGGTTGCTCGCTACGAATGCCTGGCTGGTGAGGCAAAAAGTCGAAATTAGACAACGTGGCAGCGAGAGCAGGCGCATTTATGCGTTGGCTGTCAGGCACGCTACTGGCAATACCCGAACCATTGCCTGAATCGAAATCCGGACTGTTAGGACTACTGTTCTAAACGATCGGTACCAAGGATACCGCTAGTGGTCGGACTGGGGGGTTGAAATGATGAAATGACTCACATTTTGGTTCCAATACCCACGTCTCGCCCCCGTACTCGTGCACGCCCACCCGGCTTTCCCGGGCACTATTTGCCTGCCTCTGTGGCTGTGAGTGAGCGAGTAGGGACCTGCCAAGGCCGGGCCGACCTTGGTCCGTCCGCTGCTGCCTTAGGCCCGGTCGCGGCTGCGCGAATTCGAAACCAGGCCCCAACGCCGACGTACGCCTGAGTGGCGCAGCGTCAGGCATTCGCCCTGTGCCTAGCACGCTCATGTCGCCCGCGAATTCTAGTTCGCTACCAAGATCTATTGTTGCAGGGGTTAGCGTCCGGCGATTCCAAATCACGAAAAAGATAATCGAATAGAATCAGGGCCTAGCCGACTTCTGAATCCTTTTGCGACAACTTACTGGCAGTAGTTTGTGTGGGATCCAAGCCCAAACGAGAGTTATCCACCGTAGGTTGGCTGGGAGCTTGGTAGGGTGGTAGGCCGAAGTTTGCGCCCGAGTAGAGCTCATTGTTGAAGCCGTTGCCATCATCAAAAGGTGTCTGCTGCTCCTGCGGCGGGGAGTTGAAAAACATCCAGCAGACACCCCAGAGTACAGCCAGCGAGGGCTTGATGCTCCATGGCCACGTAGTGCTCAACGGACGCCGGTTGTCCTTGAACTCGGTGAAGAGCGTGTCGAGCTCGAGCTTCCGGCGTTGCTGCTCGCGTTGCCGGTCACGGACGGCCTCTTCCTTGATGGGATCGTACAACTTGGTAGCGGCATCCTGCACCAGCGACTCCCGCAGACGCAACAGCAGGTGCTTTAGGTTTGCGATAAACTTCTGGTTGCAGAGGTCGTAATTGGCCGGAACGGACCTCGTTTGCTGGTCGCATTCCGCGAGGTACAGCCTCCGCAGCGCGGTATCGACGAGAAAAAGCTTGCGAAGCGTTTGGTCAAGACTCCAGGCCTTGAAACAGATTACGTCGTCTCGTTGCTGCAGGAAGACGATGTCGTCGGCCGCAGCTTCGGCCAGAGAAAGACGGTTTGAAACCCCGAATTGGACGGCTTTGGCTAGCCTGTAATTTTTGATTAATCATACGCGTTTCTACTGGAGAAATTCCTCACGATGGAAGCTGTGTGGGGTGTGCAACGAGGGGGTGGTGGCGATAGTACATAGTAGGAGGGATGTGTACGGAGTAGTTCGTGCGTATCGGTCTTGACGTACGTTTCAAGCCGGAGCTTGGCATGAGTCGGCTCCACACTCTTCTCCGACCGCACTCGCCTTGTCGTGGGCACTTCGCAATCCGGCTTCGTGGTGGAGTCGACCGCAGCAACGTCGTCAACATCGTCGTCATCTCCCGGCCGACTAGTCGTGGCAATTGTTTCGCGAAGCAACCCCGACGAAACTCGGTCGGAGGGCTCGGCCGCACAATGTTTCCCAATCGCGGCTTCCGCTTCGACACGCGATAGACAGCGTCGAATACCCTTTTCGGCAGTGCTTGCAAACTCGGCTTTGCATTCGTAGGAGTGTGGGTTTGCCGCGGCTCTAGATGATTGAACGCGCGTCTTGAGTCGTCGCCGGAAGGCGCCGGCAGCCTGCACGGTCCTAAAGGTCAGGTAGAGGTAATCCATTGGCGAGGCCACAGGGCGGATGGCCTCGACGCTTCCGCGGTCGTCCATGGTGGAGGCGATTTGCAGCATTGTCGCTGGATGTAGAGAGCTTCTCGCCGTGGCGATTGCCAGGCGATAAATTCAAATGAAAATCTAGAGCGGCGGGAGGAAGCTGGCTTAAAGCCAGGCAAAGACCCATGCATTATGGCTACTGGGCTCGATGCCATCATACTACGTGCTGCGCATAGCAGGGCGACCGGACGGCGAAGGCGACGCCCAACGAAAGCGAAAGTCGCATCGCATCAGCCACGACCAGACTGCCAAGGTTGTTTGCACAGCCCCCGCGGTCCCGCCCGGGCAAAGGCGTGCACAGCCTCACCGTGCCACATCGACGCCTCAACCACCCAGCGTCCGTCCACCTCACTTGCGGGCTACCCACGAGCGGGCTCGATTGAACCCGGACCGAACAACGCTCGAGCGAAAATTTGCGGCCAATGATTCGGAAGCAGGCCAAGCTCCGGTCCTCCAACAGTTTGTGGTGGGCGAGGGCCGCAGGGCCTATCGCGCCATCGCCAGGCAGAAACGTTTCCTCCCACACCACTGGCCATTTCACGGCATCGTCAACACACCCTCACAAAACACCCCGCCTGTCAGATCTGACGTCTGCTGCATGATCGGGCGTCGGTCTTCGCGCTCTTTATCCGGTCGGTGCGGAGAAGGGCGCTTTATCGCCCTCCTTCACGCGCACTAGGGCATCCAGTTACGACATTTGCATGGATCTTGGATGGATGGCATCAAATGTTATTTTTCGCCCAGGGCGCACTTTGCTCGACTCCGGTCCCCGACTCCGGGCGTTCCGCAGAAGGGCTGACTAACGAAGGTATATCACGGGACCAAACGTCACCCGGTGTCATATGACACCAATCTAGATCTAGATATATGGATTCACTATTACTTTGGTTAGGTATAAATAATTAGTTTAGAGGCTGGTCTATATATTCCCACTCTTCACCGTGGCTTCTTTTAATAATACGGCTCAAAATTTACAGTAACCCGGATTTGACTATGTCAGCACGAAGGCGTCGACAGAGGTCGCATTTCACCATCACTAGCAAAGACGATGGCTGGCCTGCTCCGGTCACACCCGTGTGAAGGTCTACTTTTTGAGGTTGGCGGATAGAGAATGTAGAGGAGGAGGGTGTGGCGTTGTATATAGCAGTAATATTTGCAACTCAGTGTTGAGTTTGGCACGGTTGCTGACCGCCACTCAACTTCACGATAGGGGCCTTCCCCTAGCATAACACAACGGTTATGTCAACATCGCAGCCGCCACCAAAAGGGCATCAGTAGATTATGCCGCCTTCAAGCTTCGGCTGCGGGTGACTTTAACGCCTCCACCAACCAGGGGAAAAGCTTTTATCTAAGCTCCTCGAGTTGTGGCGTTTTCCCGAGAGATCGAAGCGAGAAGATTTATCCATCAAAACACACGGATATCTTTCAGCTTGCATGAGGAGAATGTAAGGAGATCGAGCGTTGGCCTCAGTAAGACGAGTCGCTCTTTGGGTTTGTCTAGGACAAGACACGGTACGTCGCCTCTAGGCGGAATGAGGCACTAGCTGACTATGCAAATCGAACAGATGACTACAACGCAAGGAAGAATCAACTTGTTCTTCGGATGCCTACAGCCGTACATGAAATGTTCATCGACGGTATAGAGGATGCCACTCGTAACCAACTGAAACTCATCCGTAAGGGATCGAGTCGCGTAGCAACTTTTGCACAAAGGGTGTGCCCTGCCCGTTTGACCGACATATATTTGCTGGTGGAAGACACTCTACTGGCGAAGTCGGAATCGAAATGCTCACCGGATGCCTCCTTCTGCCACGATGGTGTACTGTATCTGGGAGTCATAATCGAAGTCTTACATTCGCAGAAGAGAATGGAGTTAGGGCGGCTAGCCGATAGCTGTTTTCTGGATTCGGATACCAGCGTGTAGGTTGTTGTTGGTATGGACATTGAATACGGCAAGAAAGGTTCACGTAAGGCGGGGTGAGTTAAGTATGGTCTAAGAGATTGCGGATGAGGTATAACCTGTTCAAGGACGATATACTTTTCGTCTTCATATTCTTATATTTATAGGCATTCCGCAACGACCAAGGAAACCTGACCAGTTATCCCGGCTTGCGACTTCAACTCTGAGACTGTATGTCTTGTTCCATATCCCGTAAGGTTCGAGTGCCCCGCTATCCTAGGACTGTTCTCGGTCTCCATTTCCGCTGCTCCTTCGCGACGACGATAATCTGCCTCTCTTGCTGCTAGTCACCGAGTTATCGGAAGGCGGAGGGCGAGACTTCGCCGCTTCGGATGCTCCCTTCCTGCTCGCTTCCAGAAGGCTGTCCAAGGAATTCCGGATCTCTTCCAACCGCGTGTGCTTTCCCCAGTCGATGATGTTCCTGACGTACTTACGGAACTCTAAGTAATGCCAGGCTCTTGTAGCAAGAAACTCCTCACTTTTCGCATGTAATAATCTAGCTCATTATGCTTCCACGAGATGTAGAGCCGCGCTTCTGTGCCATTCATGGCAATGCTGAAAGCAGCACTATTAGTCGGCCTGATCTCTTCATTCGTGCACTGTCTCAGTTGGCGGTTTAGGCGTTCGGCAATGTTAACGCAGGACGTGGAACCACCAAGGCATTGATTCGTCGCCACCCACATACTCCCACCATCACCCTTGAACTCGATGACGAAGAATGGATATATTAGGTCCTGATTGTTAGCCACCATCTCAGTTCCCATGGAGATAAGTTGGGGCTGTTGTTGGAGAAATGCATTGCGGTTATAACCGTAAAGCATGTCAGGCATTGGAGTGCTGACTTTGAGCTTGGATCCAGTAGGTCGGACAGCATGCTTAGCCATTAGCTGTCTGTGGGTCCGTTTTAGACTGTCTGATGCCCTCGATTTAGGGAATATCTCATCCCTGAAATATTCCTCCACTTCGGGTTCTCCAGCGCCGTTCTCGAGTCCATACAAATCCGCATTATGCCTGAGCTGGTCTGGTGATGGGCCTGGAGAATCACGGTCCTTGCCGACATCACGAACAAGACCAGCTACGTATTCGGGAAATTCCTCGTCGGGATTGCGCATGTAGATGTGGTTCGCAGCCAAGTTCATCGGTCGGTATAAAGGGTCCTCAACGAGACTCCTTGAAGACAGTCGCCCTGAATCTAGGTCCGACGGCGTGGCCGTTCTGGCGCATGAATCAGGCGTCGGCGGCACCGCAAACCCATCGGCGTCCCGTGTGTAGACCATCTCCGGCGCCGACCTTGTGAAGTATCTTGGAACGAAGTTGGTGTTTGAACGGTGATGATGGCTATCCGACTGGCTGCGTGTCTCAACAGACTCGAGCCATTCGGAAACGAAAGCGTAGATAGGCTCGGAGCGAGGACCCGGAGAGACGGGTTCAACAAAGTCTTTGAGAAGCGGTACGTATGGACGCTTAGTCTTTGGATGTTGTAGTGTCGTCTGTAGGATCCCTCCGTTATTAGTGGTAAACCTATATAAGCGAACGTTGTCATACCTTGTTTGCTTCCTCTTTCTCCCGGTCATCAACTCTAGGTTCGCGTGAGTTTGGAGGCGTCAATCGGATTCTTTTCGCAGGCAACGGATCGCTCTCAGATGTCTCGTCAAGCTGCCTCTTCCTGGCCTGCTCGGGCGTAGTGATCTGGGAGAGATCTCCGTTCAATGGGAGCAGGTCTCGGTGGCTCTGCGGAAGCTCTATACAAGATGAGTTAACATACTGTCTCTCTACTCTCCGTGAAAAGGTGTCATAGACTACATACCTGCACCCGTGCTTGCAACAGCATCCAGATGCTTTCCTCGCAAGGCCTTAGATAGCTTCCGGCAAGACCCACGAGTTTGTGCCTCGGAAACTCCGCCGTTCATGTCGGGAACCATGCTCTGGTGCGAAGGAAGGATAGACTATCTATCGGCGCTCTAGTCTGGCCGACAGAAAGGCCTACTAAGAGCCGCAGAGTCGATTGTTTTGTCGCAAGTAGTCGCAAGGATGTGTCTTTGGGCGAGGTGACCTTTGACTTAGCGCTGTGAAAGTCGCGTAGCAAGATTTGGGGGCGGCTAAGATCGATTGGCGTGCTGCAAGGGTAAACAATCCTAGCGCTGCGCTACGCGAGCACTACGTACACTAACCATATTTGGAATATGATCGCCCTGGAGTCTTCCAATGCAGTACCACAGATTACCATCGAGTTCCACGATACACAGGATATTACTTACGGAGAAAAAGACACCCCATTTTTGCGTGGAGG
>MU001707.1:0-38866 GCA_010093515.1 Lineolata rhizophorae
GAGGTGCTGTCGCGTTGTGGAGTGGTTCCAGCCATCCTGCGAGTGACGGTCTTTTTGCTGACTGAGAACGCGTCAGCAGCTGCTCTGATGCTCCGAAACTCCTTGGTTTCGATGGATTTGATGGCCAAATTGACTTTGGCTTCGTACGAGAGCTCTTCAGCCATAGGTGGTGGAGAAAATTGAGATGTAAGTTGATGGGCGTGTCAGGATGGCTGGGTGGGCCACTATGTTGTGTGGGCCACTAGGTGGTGGATTACGTTATGCTACGAAGCGAGCGGAAGTTGGTTTTCACCACGATACGCGAGATTGCGTACGTAAACCATACTACATACAAAATCAAACGATATGAAACAGCCCCATTCCGACGCGCTTCGCTCCCACAACCTCCTCCCAATAACAAAACACCTCAAAAATCTCACAACAGGTCTTGTCTATACATGGTTTAGAGTCTGAATGCCGGGCCAAGTCCTCACAAGTTACCGCTGTCCATATCTCGCCAAGATTACTTCTAAACCAAATTATGTTCAGTGTCTCCCCCAACCTATCGAGATCAATCACCAGTGAGAGCGCCCGCGTTGCGTGCTATTCGTGAACTGTAGACTTTTCCGCTAACCGTCGTGCCAGATCAATCGTCTATCCCTTCTTTCCCTCTCTCGTATTCTCAACAGCGGCACACTGTAGACACTTCGAGCTTTCTAGCTATTCATTGCTCCTTCGCGAAGCCACTTCGACACTCGCTGATGTCTCTCGCTGTATGCATCATGGGCCACCGTACCCTCGTCGGAGGGATTCCATTCCAGCCAACGCTCGCCACGCGTCGACGACTCTGACCTCATTTGTTCATCAATATGGGCCTGAGGTAGGCGAAACAGCAGTGATGGGGTCACGAGAATCCGCCGGACTGGACTTTTTGGCTCTTCACCTAGAGAAGATGATCTAATTTGTGAAAGTTCGCTCGACCATTGCCGTTCGCACCTTGGGCGAGACACGTCGGCGATGATGCGGCTAGGATTTGGTGATGCCAGACCATGGTCCAGGCCGTTCTACGCCTCTGCCGTAGTGCCAGCTAAGACGTTTCCCTGACTCCCATGGGACAGATTTTGCAGGTGTTGCAGCGCATCGTTGCAGCTAACTCTTGTAGAAACGCTTCCACTAGAGTTCAAACACGTCACGTAGAAGAGGCGGGCGTTGACCAACTGCTTCTTTTGATTCGTGCAATCTCCAAGACTTCTGCCAATCGTAAGGAATTTGTAGAGCGTGAGGACGCCGAAAGGGCCCCTCTTCCTGCCTCAGACCGACTTCTAATGCCAGATGTGCTGATGATCGCAGAATCATACGAGGATCGTTTACTCCCACTCCCTCGAACTGGCGCAACTGGCCAGCGACGCCGATACCAGCTGCCCGTTCAGACCCTTTTGGCCCTCCATCTCGGCCGCACCCCTTCGCGATAGCACAATAGGGAATGATGAGATCGCAGGATGTTGGATGTCACGGTTGCAACTCACAATAAAAGCTGGCTGGGATACGGGATACAGTGACGGGAAATCCATAATCATGAAAGGCGACTGGTAGAAAGAAGGCGCCAGATCACGTTTAGGCGTTGAATCGGCTTCCCCCTTTCGTGATCGCACAGATGCTGACGCTACGACGTCCATGCATGCAGACACCCTTGAAAATATCTCGGGACATGATCTGATGAATTGAGGATAGTAGCACCTACAGGAAGGAACAAGGGTAACCGGGGGGAGTTGAGAGGGCAAAATGGTTCCAGTCTCTATTTAAAGGTAAGTCGTTTCCTCGTCTTCCTGCGGTCCCACAGCACCTAGACATCCTCAACGATTGAGCTATAGAGACTCGGATCTTTCGATGTTCATCGGTCTAGAATTACACCTTTTATACACTACAACCGTTCGCCGGAGCTGAAAACTGTACCAAAGCACGCCCGCTGACCTATTGTCGCTCCTCTCCAGATCGTCGAGTCCGTCGTGTTCTTGAGTGGCTCCACAGATGGGCACATGCCGGCATCTCAGGCGAGCAGACTCCGTCGAGATTTTGAAAGCGACCAGGGCGACAGCGATGATACCTTCCTTTTAGGGAGCGCATTCGACGTCAGCATGGACTTTGACATCAACGCTGACCTTGCCCCGATAACGCCTCTTCTCCGAAAGAATAAACACGCCGATTCCTCGTCACAAACGAATTGAGAGGGAGGGTACTAGCATAAGTTTGGTCCTAGGAGCATTCAATCGAATGCCGTGATAGAACGGACCGTGATATACTCTGCCGCAGACGATGAGGATTCGAACCGCTCAGACAGCTGCTAAGTGTATATTGAGGACGACCAAGGATCGCGATCCTCTCCATGTCCTCAGGCTAAACCATTCAACGGACACGGTCTCTCGCTGGGCCATTGCAGCAGCAGACGGTTCAGGGAAGGGAGACAGTGGAAGCCTACCGCGTGCCCGAGCGGTGAACATGATCTCTTCTCCCTCTATGAGTTCTACGGATATTCTCAACTCGGAGCAGACCCGACAGTTTCTCAATGCCTGTGACGCCGAACATCGTCGATGGTAGAAGAGCGATTACCAGAGCAAGACCCCCACATCGTTCACGATAGGGGATTCCAACTTCACTCGAGTGTTCCGCCGGAGCTTTGGATATAGTAAATGTCCCTGTCGGCGAGTAGTCTTTAAGCATGACTGACACCGCCAAGCCATCGAGGCCCGAGAGTTTCCGAAAGCGTCGTTCGGAGCGCTTGAAAACCTTGAAGACTGTAGATACCACAGAAGTCACGGCAGACGAGCGAGCCTCAAAGCGTAGGAAACAGTATTCAAGGCGCACGAAACGACCGCGACCCGTGGACCGCAAGGACTAATAGTACCGCGTAGAGCGTCTGCTCCAAAAAAAAAAGATAGTGTATTCTATCCAATAGATAAAACATCTTCGAAAGGACCCTCTTTTGGTCCTCTCACCCGACGCCAATCCACGCATCATCCCAAAATTTCACGCAGGCTGGGTTGACATTCACCCCGGCTCCGTCGAATCAGCACTCGAAGACTTTACAAACCCACGGCACGATCAGTCCCGGATGGAACTGCTTCAAGGAGCGACGGGATTCCTCGTTGAATGGCAGGAATACTCCCTGGAAAAGGCTTCCTAGGTCCCCGAACTCAGTATCCATGATGGTTTTCACGCCTCTCAACGATGGCAGTGGGGGTCGCTCAGATTCAGCCGACTCTCATCAAGAGATTTTCAATGCCGGCAACCACGCTCCAAAGTCGACTCGAAGCAGATTTTCGAGCATTTTACCATCGCAACTGTGATCGGAGCTGGACGACTGCCGTCTGAGGAAGTACATGATGGTGGGAATGCCTTGGAACTCGATCCTGGAACAGTTCCCGATTCGCAACGAGCTTGAAGTCGACGCATGATGGAAGACTTATCTCGCAGGTGACGAAGACGGTGAGTGCTTTCTCTTGCTCCAAGGCATCGAATTAAACCCCGTATCTCTAGATCCCTCTAGTTCCGCGTAGGATCTATTTCTTTTGCTACTCGTACTAGGTCATGACATGGAAGGTGTTAGAACTAGCATGCCCTAGCCTGCAACTAGCCAACTTGGCCAAAAAAAATGGCATAGTATCGCACTTCAGTGCGATACTGCTGGCTAGGGACTATATATATGCTAACAGAAGGAGGCCATTTTCTGGGAGGCCATTTTCTGGAAGCTGACACGCTGCAGCATGATTCCCGGGGCGACAGCGGCATCTCCGAGAACGCAGGAGCGTGAAAAGTTATTGATCGGACTGGCGACGACGAACAATGCGCGACATGCTTCAACGTGCTTGGAAACGGGAGCGGCGAAGCCGCCAATGTCATTGCTTTCGCTACCTGCGGACATGTATGATGATGCTCTTGCGACCTGTGGTGAGTATCCCCACACTCTTTCATGCTGAGAGAAACTAGGCTCCAAAACTTATTAAAGATAATCTCAATTAGATAGCTGAATGTAGACTAGCTCCATACCGCCCCCTCCCCTCCTGGCCCCCCCCCCCCCTTTTTTTTTTTGGAAAATGGTGCTATTTGAGGCTGTAGAATCGTGACGCAGTGTACTAAGGTGGGAAAGATTGGTAGTATCACTTATCGCAGTTCTTCTCCGGCGAGGTGTTCGGCACCGCACTTCCTGCGTCAGCAATGCCCGACTGATTTCTACGCTCGCTCGGCGAAGATTCGGATTTCTCTGGAAGCGGTGGGTTATCAAAGTCGAAATCAAACGGTAGCTCGTCAACGACGGAACGGATCCTGTCTAGGTGCATTGGCATCCATGTCTCATAGACATTCTTGACAAACTTATATGCTGTCCATTTTTCTCGCCCATCAAGCGCTGTAAAGTCGAACGAGTGAATCAGATAGCGATAGAAGGTGGTCTCCTCTTTCGTGATCACGGGATAGTGACCGAAGATTCGCACATTCTGGTGATCATGCGATACCGAAAACGCCAGGATCTCCCGGTCAATCTCCTTTTGGCGCTTGACGAGTTTGAATATCTCGACAATGGCCCTTCCTGCCAGTGTCATGCTATGTGCATTCTGGCGGTCGGCGATTGCCAGGCCCGCAGTGGTGCCTTTGACTTCGCAGGCCAGAAACGGGAAGTACATGTACTGCGTGGCCATGAAAAAGGACTGGTCGCCGTCCACCAAGTCGCCAATAAAGGGCGCGAGCTTCTTGAGCTGCTCTTTCGAAAACGCCTTGGGCTTGAATCCGACGGAGTAGTCCGGCTGCGGGCGTGTCCTAGTCAAAGGGATGGAGTGGACCCAACCTTCATTGACACTTTCAGCCAAAACTTCTAGCGATCTAGCGCCAAACGTGGCGAAGGTCTCGGCAGAAGGGACGATCAATCGAGTGATGTCCTGAACGATCCTTGCTTCATTTCTGTCTTCTATGTTTTGGCAAGTGCGTCGGAATATGTCGTCCCGAAACAACGACTCGGCAGGGACCGTCTGCTCTGCTCGAAGCAAGTCTAGACACATGGCTCGGCTGTTCTCCGTAATCCCCAAATCCGAATTTTGCATGAAGCTTCCTTTGGCTTGAAATGAAATTATGAAGCGCGAGCCATGATATGATGCGCTCGATTCTCCTGGCTTCTGATCGGTGGATGTGGTCGATATGGGGGAGGGCGTCGACCTCTTCCTCGGACGCAGATGGCTCATTATGCCCGGCTCAAAGTATTCCTTAGGCCAACGGTGTTCTCTCCGCCAGTAATCAACAGGATTAATAGGCGCCCTACTCGCAAGTTCCGCCTCCCGACCTGCCGGTCTGCTTGGAGCGGCAAGGCTTGCAGAAGCTTGCGGTGACCTCGGCGAGGGTACGTTTACGATGTCGGCAGATAGCTCTTCGGCTTCAGGTGGCTGTTTCGAACTTGTAGGCCGCGAAGTAGTCGATCGATTCTGCGAAAGTCAGCTCGAGCCAGCCGGTAGAGGGAAACGGCGGTGACATACCGTTGCTTTCTTCGCGGAGGGAGGGTGTTGCTGGCCAGAACGGTTGCCAGACTCAGGGTTCAGGCGAGCGCTCCTACGGAGAGGCGTTTGCGGTTTCGCTTTGCTGACGCCCTGAGGATGTTGCCCTGCCTGCAAGTCAGTCGGGGTCGTCGGCCGGGCAGACCGGCACGCACCTCTGTCTCCTTGTTTGGTCTGCATCTGCTTGCGCGAGCGCTTCAGAGGCGCTAACTCGCTGCGACGGGTGGCCATTTGGACTGCCAGGAAGCGTAAGAGAGTCTTCTTATAGCGGTGGCACGTCCGGTGGTTGAAGGGTGCAAACTGCGAAGCTGCGGGGACAACGTTGAGGCTGCCAGAAAGAAGTCGCAAAGTCCCCGAGCGATTCGGCTTTGTCCCACACGAGGCTCTTGGCACGAGAGACAACAAAGCTCTTTGAGCACCGCGCCCGGGCTCGCTTCCGTCGCCGCATCGGAGCATGGGTTGGCGTGTAGGCGTGCGATGTGCAAAACGATGGAGGCAAGCACATGGATGCGTAGAGTTGAAAAGTTTGACAGGATGAGGTGGAAACTGAGGTGCGCCAGCTTCCCGGGTCGATCGATCCCGGGAGATCGTCGGGCAGGGGGGGCGAGCACGCGCGTGAGCAGGGACGAAACCAGCCGATTGGCCCGCCCGGCCGCACGTACCTGCAGGCCGGGGCTCGTCCCGCCGCCGCGGGGCGGTAGGGGTCCAAGCTTTGTGCCGCGTCCTAGCGCGCCATCGTCCCGGGCCGGAGCGAGGAAGCCGCCGCGCTTCTCTCCGGCATCGAGTTGTTTTTTTATTCAAACACACTACGGAGTGCCTGTCATCGACGTGTAGCCTGAGATAACCTTCTGATAACCAAGGCAAGAGGAAAGCTTAGGGAGTTCCATACCAGCAGGAAAGAGTTCGACGTACGCCAACAGGCGATTGGAACTCCACGGCACGGATAAACCATAGACCCGTCGCGGCTTGCCCGCTCGCGCCTGGATACACTCAAAGAGCGGTTGTAAGACTGGTAAATAGGATGCAGTTTCGAAGCTTGTGAAACTAAGATTCATAGTACTTCTAGCTGTTTTCTAGTGCTATTTGGTTCGTTGTTCTCTCGGAATCGCCGCGGTCGAACGTTATTTGATATAACAAACTGGCAAGAGTGGCAAGGCCCAGGATATGGCTGTTGCGGCTTCATCTGGTAAGAAAGCCCAAGAGGGAAAGAAGGCGAACTGTGAAGAGGAGGAAGAAGAGAAGAAGGCAAACAGCACGGGCAAAGGGTCTAAGTGATAAAGTGCAGTAATGTCTGTTGGAATATGGTATATTTGATTGGTTATGCTACGAAGCGAGCGGAAGTTGGTTTTCACCACGATACGCGAGATTGCGTACGTAAACCATACTACATACACTAAAATCAAACGATATGAAACAGCCCCATTCCGACAATGTCCTCCGACCGAGACACAATCACTGTAGGTGGCCTTTGTCTTTTAGTTGCTAATTGGGCCGAACAATTAAGCTTGATACCCTAACTCACTCCTCCGATGCTTTAGCAGCCCCTCTTTCATCGAACAAACTTCGCAGGTCTCGGTCGTACTGTTCCTTCTCGGCAAACTTCTTCGCAACAACATCCTCCGAATTTTCACACCGAAATTGCGATACAATCTCTTCGGCATTCAGAGACAGAGTACTAGAGAATCTCAGGTAGAGATGGCTCTCAAGAAGGAAATACATAGCGTTCACAGACTCTAAACAATGCCAAAGCCACACTCCCTTGGATTCCCACATCGCGCTAGCAGGATATCGTGCTCCTTTCACGCCAAACTCTTCCGCTCTTCATTCTCGAAAATATGCATTAACTCCTCTCGCCCCTTGTTGAACTCATGGAAATGCTTTTCTTTTATCTGGTCAATGCCTCTTCCAGTGAGCCAGTAGGGCACCGTAAGCATCTCTACAGGGAGACAGCAGATCCACTCCAGATCAATGAGACATGAAATGTTCCATTCTTGGTTGACGAAGATGTTACTCGCGTGAAAGTCGGTAAGTTGGAGTATGAACGGTCCTTCGCGAAGTTCTTGCTTTAGGTAATGATGCGAGAGCGCCCGGAGCAACATCTTAACTGCCATTTGGCCACGGCAGTCTCGCTCATCGTACACTGCGTTTGGCTGGCCAAGGAAACGGTTATTATGGGATGTGAACAAATCCGATATAAAAGCATCGGTGCACGTATACGTGTCGCTCCTTTGCAGTACCCTTGGCGCCCCATCATTCTCTAGTATCATATTTGAACAAGAAAGCGGCCGGTTTATTGGTGCGATGGTGCCATCGGCATGAAAGCGGAATGACCCTATTCTCGGCTGAGGGACACGGGAAATGATCAGGCGAGCCATCCCTCGAAAAAGGTCCCCTTTTCTGCTCGGCTCTTCCCGATTTTCATCCCGTGTTTTGGACAGCATCTGTCCTCTGCTTGGCTCTATGAACTCGACTATCATGTACCCAGTGCGCAGATGGTGGGCAATCGGGCTGCGGGAATATTGCGAGAGGACAGGGTATCGAAGGAGGGCATAGAGGTGACGCCAGACCGTGTGAGTAAAACGGACATAGAAAGGTCGGTGAGTTTTGTGAATAAACTAGTGTTCCAAGCCAAATGGATGTTAGTGGCAGACAGTAAGAATGGAAACAGCATGAACCAGAGCTTACATGACGGCCGCCTGAGAAGCCAAACCCAAATAAGTGGGAAGTAGGGATATCGTGACAATTTTTCTGCACCCACGCGTATGCACTCACTTCTCATTCGAGCTTTTCGTCCACCGTGCCAATGTATTCAGCTTCGGCAAGCTTGTGCGGTATAGGACAGCGCGTGATGGTCTTCCTAGATGCACCACCGGATTTTACCTCGACCGGTATGCAGACATTAAAGGTGCCTCGGATCCACGCATGTTGGCTAAGGACGATACAGTCGCTGTTCCCGTCTAAACCAAGATGGTGAGCGGTGAGACCTTCGATCGCACTCCTCTGCTTCCTGAAATACTTGTCTGAGTTCTTGGTCTTCGAAACGTAGGTCAGTTGGCTGATGACGTTGTCTTCAATCTCTACGGCAGCCTCGTATGTACTTGGACCATGGTCGAGGAGTTCGAACGCAGGAGGCATGGCGGAAAGGATCGCTGTGGCGGATTGAACCAAGTAGTCAAAAAGGCTTTGTCTGATATTTCACCGAGCGTTGCTGAGTTAGGAAATAAAGAGAGACAGCTGTAAACGCGTCAAGTATCAGCCGAACTGCACGTGAGGCGCAGTTGCTGTTGAGCATCATAGAGTGTACGGCGTCAAACTGAATGTAAGTATGCTGCACGAAGCGAAACCGGGGCCGGCATTATGCAGCCCCGAACTCACGTGGTATTGCTGCCATTTATCATGGCTACGACAGTTAATTCGCGTTATTTTGCCAACCCAAGATATTCCGAAGGGCTACCGCGCGACTAGTCAGATTGTGTCAGACTGTATTTAGTGTACCTACACTTACTTATATTACCGTGTTGGATCAGGGATTGATATACGTAGTTTTCTGCGCCTTACTGCTCCTTCCAATAACAACACACTTCAACTTCACAGATTGTAGCTAGAGTGCCTGCACTCGCTTACGTTGCTGTGTTAGTTTAGATTTTGCCTTTACATGATCAATGTCATGGAGATCCAGAATGGGTAGGCCAAATCCATTGACATTGGAATGATAGTGCTATCTGGAACTGCATAAACGCACTTGTAGGGCCCCTGTCGGGGTCGGCAAACTAGGTCCCAATAAGCCACCCAATATTCTCATAAATATTCTCACAACCACTGGCTTCCTTAGGGAGAAGCAGACCGTAGGCTTTCCTATATAGATAATGAGCTTCATCATAAAATTTCAATCTTTACGTATAGTTGATTTAGACTGAGATACAACGACATCCGGCATAGTGCCGTTCTTGCTAAGGCATTCCTGTACATATTTGACTGGCTCCCATTTGCAGATTGGCTATGCTCAACTTTGATCAATGCGGGAGCCGGAACCAGTTCTGGAACTTTCGTCTTCAGGGTTCGTTCAAGGCGGCGACCGAGATAAGTCCCTCCAAGAAAGCAGAATCCGTAACTAAGTCCAATATAAGTTCGTTTCAAGAGTCTAGTACGAGAATGATTTTTCTTCCCGTGTTGATCTTGTAGACTGGCCTGGTGCTGCTGGCCTCTAGCCAATATATCTATATATATTAGTCCAGTCAGCAGTGACTAGGCTGCCACGATCAGGACATCCAATTGCCCAACCATGTGTTCAATTCCATTTGGAATATCATTTCAATTTGAGATCGTGGCCTCATGAGAACGTGGCCCCGTCGACTCGTTTATACTACAGCTAACCGCGCCATGTTCTTTCTATACCCTATATTAGACCGCGGCGCTTGCGCGCAACCTACTAGGACCCACGACGCTACCACTTTCACGTCAGGCGGTTTGCATATTATCACGCCAAGAACAACCGCATATACTGCTATCACGGCACGATGGACAACTACATCGACAACCCTTAACATCGCGACGCGTTAGACCACGTCTATATCCCCAAATGTCACCACATAGTGGACAGTCACATCCATTCCATCGCCCCGAACACCACGACAAATACCGCATTGTTCGTCGCGCCCGCTGCTGCTGATACTACAGTATACCTCCCCCGAACCTGCACCACGTATACTAAAACGTATATTACCGCAAGCGGACTTCGATGAAAAGCGGCGTCCGCAGATCGAAATGTAACTATGCAATTTGGCTTTTCGTCCACACCCAACTTAATTCCGTGGCATCGGTGGGTCTCCGGGTCAAGGACCAGTCTAGATCTGGTGAAAGTTTTTCGACAGGGTCTCTGCAAGGCACGGCGGAAGTGTTGCTTTGGTTTGTCCAGGCATCCAACATTCATGTTCATGGTTCAAGGTTATTCTAGTTGCTACGTAGTACGCTATTAGGGGTAGCAGGTAGCGATGCACGTTAAATAGATTTGAGACGTCGATGCTAGCGTAGTCAGTAGCGTGGTAGGCAAAAAGCCGACGAGGCAGATTGATTGACTTGGAGAAGACTCCTTGCCCCTCAGCACGTTGACGTAGGAGAGAGAACTGACGTAGCTACCGCGCCGACATTCGCCGCATGGGTGGCATTGATGATGATTGCCCTGGATCCTGCCATCCTCCCGCTGAGCTGTGGAAGATCTCATTTCTCGTTCGAACGTTCCTAACATAGCAAGGCAAAAGTCAATGCTGATCGATTTCGAAAATGAGTCTCAAGGCGAAGGAACACACGACGGTCCATATGACGGAGCTTTCAGTCCTGGACGCTATAACTAAACTAGCTAGTTCGCTCAGCGTGAAGCCAACACTTTTCGACCGTAGTAATTTGTAGACCTTGGCTCGGCAGTAACCCTTGAATAGCCTGTTTAAGAAGTCTAGCCGAGACATCAATATCTGACCAGCTCGTGTAGAACTCGTTTTTACCCAACAGAAAACCTGGAGTTCCAGGCTTGGTTAGCCAGTCTCAGATCCAATACAAAATGTAAAAAGACTCGACTCGAATGTCTGACAGGATGGAAACACTAGTTTCGCACCACTGCTCGTGGCAAGACCCAGGCTGGCTAGGTATCGGGTCTGGAAAGTCTACGTAGTGGGCGGAAGATATTCTCCCATCGTCTATTAGGTAGCATCTCTCATCCTCAAAAGTCTGCCCAGTCAGGCGCTGTCCTCTTCCATCTCCACAAATTCCATGTGCAGTCCACTAGAGCACTCCAGTGAGAAGCTCATCGCCACGGGAATGACAAGTGCTTAAGACGTAGACGGCTTCGGCCGCTTTAGGTTTGCCAAGCCAGTTCTGCAGCCGGGTGACGTGTCCATTTCAAGATATCTCATTGCGACATAAGATCCGGGTTGGGCCTTGAACCGCGGGTAGCTTTCCGTTTGGTCTGGGAATTGTTGGGTGGGCCCGCAAAGCAGATTCGAGCCGTACACCTTTGTCTTTCCGACGCCAGCACCAGCGAGAAAGATAGTTAGCGGTCAATCTGTTGGGCAAGACGGAGCTTCACGCTGCTTCTACGCCAAGGGACCAAGCTTCGCGCCGCTTCTCCGCTAGAACTGTTATTATGAAACCTCTCAATAGGACTCTCCGATTATGCGGATCATTATATGGGCGCTAGGAGGAACACATCATTTGGGTTTCTTCAGCGTTTTGCAATGGCTCCCAAACTGTTAAGGTTTATTTTTCCAAGCGTATCTCCACATCTCGACAACGGGTCCATACCGAAGGGCATAGGTGTTGGATTGCTGTGGAGATCTGGAATAGGTAGACCAAGTCCATTGACATTGAAAAGATAGTGCTATCTAAGGCTGCATAGATACACATGTAGGACCTCTGTCAAGGGTTGGTAAACTGGACCTATATAGGCCATCCGATATTCTCACAGATTCATCCGACAATAGACCATACTATCGGAAGCAAGTTTCGCGATCTCGGCTACTACTCTGCTTGATGCCGCACACGAATGCTCAAATACTACATCTGCACGAAAAACTTGAGCACCAAACCAAACGTCGCGAGGGGGGACGTCAGCCTGCGACAAGCTAAGGAAACAACATATGATCTGAGCGATCCACCTCCTCCTGAGGGTAGCGAACTGATATTTTGATTGGCACTGGCTTAGGCTACGCTTTGCGATTTCCAAGCGCATGCTACGCAAACTGTTGCATACGTATTCCGAATACTCAGAGACGCCATGAACTGGAACCTTAGTATGCCTTTGTTAACTATAGAACAGTCCTTCGTACAGACCCATGTCGATATTGTTGATCTGATTGGGTGGGGACGGGAACGTGGAAAGGTCGAGGAAAAAGTACAGACCTTTCAGCTGGCAACAGAGCTGTAAGCTTATCGCAAAAGGACGAGCAAGATATTTCGCAACCCATTCGGCCAAGCAGACGGCAACGTTGTCCCAAGGCATCTACTTTGAATGGAGAATTATCACAATAGATTTTGGCGGCCTTGCGAAACCAAAGTTAGAGGTTTTCGGATGCTACAGGATTCGAGTCATTGAACGGTCGCTGTTTTGACTTCCACACTGGACAATTGCCTTATCCAAGAGGGATCTTTCCTCTTAGTGCGTCAAAATGGCTAACTTTGTCCTGGCGTCTCATGACGGGTCCAGCCTGTCTAGCGCTGCAAATTGACCTATCTCCCTAGGTTCCGTCGTCTAGTAGCGTCCCAAGGCGACGTCGTCTTCTATTATTGCCTTAAATAGCATCCAAATAACTCGAAGCTCCCAGCTGGAGCAAATTAAGCGCCTACCAGCGCAGAAGTACCTCTCAGGTCACTTTGCTAGACCAATGATAGAGCCGTTTACAGACACGGATATCAGCAGTAGCCGACTACATGAGAATGGATCGCACCTACAATAACGGGCAAGATTTATAGTGATGACGTCGACGTAACTATCTCTAGTAACAAACATGGGGGGAATACTAGGAAATGTTTGTAAAGCAAATGGGGAGCTCGGAGTAGGATATTTGCACATGTTGACGGAAATTTGTGTTGAGCTACCAATAGCTAGCCATAGAGAGGGTTTTGCCGTCGATAGTAGGATAAAGCGTAAGTCTTGTGCAAGGGGCAAGCATATTGACTACAGCAATTCATGCCGTCAAGGTCATAGGCGGTCTCGATACGTAGGCTGATGTAAGAGTAAACGGAGCAGTTGGCGGCTCGCAAGTCATCGAAAAGGGCCGGGATGGTAGTCTTCCTTGCGCCAATCAGCCTCCTTGATCTAAGGCGCGCGTAGGTGACGAACGAGTGCAAGGAAGTAGGGAAGGAAAACGGTCGGTGCTTGTATAAATAGGCATCCGAGTCGACTGCTCGACTCGGGTCGGATCGAGGAAGACGACGTAACTAGTTTGGACAAGGTTGTCCAGTGTCGGCCGAGAGCTGTCGTTACAGATGCTGGAAATAGAACCAACTCGTTAGCAGGCTATAATACCGCCCTATAGACACTCAGGGCATGGTTGTAGAAATACGCTTTGTGCCGGAGGATCATCCGACAGACATTGCATTCGAGCTTTTCGTCGGAACTTATATGCTGAAGATGCTTCCGCTTGAAATACTTGTTCAGATTCCCGGGTTGGAGAACAAGGAGTCCCGAGCATGAACCGGAAGGTCTTCATTGCCTAAAAAGACAAAGCAGATTGCTAGCCGCTTCTCCTGGTAGACTAACGAGGCGCTTTCGATAGCTTGCTCCTCCAAGCGGACGGACTTGTTCTATTCCTGATTGGTAATGAGATTTCGTTCATCGGTCTTCCGCTCGGGGTGGTAGACAGATTACTTTACCTTGCAGTAGGCGGCAACGGCATCAATGGCAATATTCCGACTGTAGCGTTCTGCCTTGAGATTGCCGGCTCGCAAAGGATGCTCTAGATGAATCGGTTGTATTTGAGGGATCTCTCAATCACATCCAGTTTCATCTTCACGCCTTCCTCGAACTTGCAACCGAACAGTTGAAACTCGATGTTCGGAAAACCCCCTAATCGCGGCTACATTATCTGCGTTGAGGGAAGCCGTCGCCTCGTCCAGCAGGACGATTTTGGGATCCTTGAGAAAGATACGCGCCCATAGGAGGCGTTGCTTTTACCCGCCGGAGAGCGAGTGCTGAGCCCGGGATTTTAGCATTAGCCGCGCCGTCTATCTACAACGGAGAGACTTACCTAGCGTCTGATTCGTAGCTATCCTCGCGGTCCACGATTCCGTCGTCAATCTTCGCCTTGCGACAGGCCTCGTAGACCTCTTCCTCGGTAGCCGTAGGCTTTACGAACCGGACGTTGTACATAATCGACTCTATAAAGATGCCTCCGCCCTTGTCGGGAGCCTGCGGTGTAATTCCGACGTGTATCCGTAGCCTAGTGTTTTTTCCCCGTGTAAGTAGTCAGCCCTCAACGTAGCTCAGCAAGCGTAGTGTACTTGCGAGGCCCAGCTGATCCCTGCAATGTCCGTCCCGCCAATGGTGATGGTCCCCGCAGCGGCGTCGGGCGTTGATGGCGTACAGTAGCATGACATGGGCCTGGGCCAAGGCGCCGCGTCGCCCGTAGCTGGGAGACACCTGGATGGCGGCGCCGACGAGCGTGACGATCTGGGGCATAGCTTCGAATGCGACAAGGTCTAGTGCCGTGGTGATTCTTGTTGATCGCTCGTCCGCTTGGATCTCTTTTGTTCGCAGTCCGAGGATGATTCGAGACGAGTCGGACGCTTGGCAGGGGCGATCCTCGCCTGGACGCGAGCGCTCAGCCCGGTCGCAACACCAGCCCTCACTCCCACGCGTCGACGCCATTCCGGCGTGCTTGCTCGCGTCTTGCGTCCATCACCTCCTTGCTATGCTCGCGCTTTCAGCCTCAGAGGTCGTCAAGGCCAATCCGATCGGAAAGGGCTTGGATGCCTTCCGCAGTTCTCTCGAGTCTCTGCGCGAGGCGGAACATCCCCAGGTCTTTGGACTCGCTGCAAGAGGCGGAAGCCGAAGGTAATGATGCTCGCTCCCTCTCCAACGTTTCCAGTCTAACGCCCCCTACAGAGCTCAAGAATTTAGGCCTCGATCTCGTGTTAGCGCTGCAAAGCCTTCCAGCATGTCGTTCGCTGCCCTCCAGCACTGGTCGCGGAACTCTTACCAGTGACCTCTCCCGGTTCATCCCGGTAATTGACTCCAACGAATTCGACGCGGAACGCATCCGTCCACTCCTAAAAGCGATCATCGATAACGAACCCGACGAGACTATCTTGAACAAGGTGGCCGCCGCCTTCACCGAGTCTACGCCCCCCCCCGACCGCTGCCTTTCGTGAACCAGACACCCTTGACCCGGAATACGAGTAGCTATGTTAACTCCTCCGAGCACCGGAAATACATGGACGATGCGTTGAAGGAGGAGCTGACCTCGGTATACGTCGGAGTTCCGGGGCTCTACGAAGCATTCTTTGGAGAAGTGGATGGCCTCGCGTCCACGGCAGAGGCCGTCTTCAAGAACTGCAAAGAGGAAGACAGCCCTCTGTACAGCGAGCAGCATGGCTGGCGGGGCTGGCCCGAGAGTGCCAAGGAGAAGGACGTCCTGACCTGGTTCGCAAACCTGGTCGGTCGTCTCGCGGACCTCTCGTCCGAACCGTCCAAATCTCCTCAACGCAGGCCAATCGCGCAGCCCAACAGGCCTTTGGAAGGGTCAACAGCGGATCGCAAGTTGGATGTTGGCTTCGTTGACGATCCGAAGGCCCGCGCGGTGTCCAAGTACCACTGGTCGCATATCCTCGTGCCGGGGGAGCTCAAGAGCAACCCCGCCACCGATACGGCCCCCGGACGTGGCTTGACCTTGGAAGATACGCGAGGGAGGTTCTGGCGGCGCAAGATGGTCGTCGGTTCGTCCTCGGATTCACACTTTGTGGACCTCTTATGTGGCTGTGGTCGTTCGACCGAGCAGGCGCGGTCGCGTCGTCGTCGTTCGACATCAACAGGGAGGGCCAGCAACTCGTGTCAGTCGTTCTGGGATATCTTTGGATGAACGATGAACAGCTCGGATTTGATCCAACCATCTCGACGTCGAATGGTGAGCGGTATATCGATATCAAGCGCGACGGTAAGAAGGAGCGCCTTGTCATCGATGAAGTCATGAAACGGGCGGCTTGTGTTGCGGGTCGAGCTACCACTTGTTGGAAAGCACATCGCAAGGGCGACGAGTTACGAAACCCGCTCGTCATCAAGGACTCCTGGCAATATGCGGAACGCGAGGAAGAAGGGCTCCTTCTGCAAGAAGCCACTGAAAAGGGCGTTACTAATGTGGCAAGGTATTACCACCATGAGACAGTGCGCGTGGGCGGTAAAGCAGACGATATTTGCAACGGCGCCCGGAAAGGCCTGGATATCACCCAAAGCAACGAACTACAAGCCAGAAGGCTCTATGCTACCTCCTCCACCAACGAAAAGAGCTCGGAGGACAGGGCGCATCGGGAAGAAGCGGTCTTCCAGTTACGCCGACACGGAGTTGCCGCCTAACAAACGTGCCTGCTCGAGCTCGTCGACCAAGGCCGCTCCAAGAACGATAATACCGAACCGCGTTCATCGCCGCGTTATCGTTCGTGATTATGGAATGCCTCTACCGGGCAAGTTCGCGAGTGGCTATGCTGAAAGCTCTGGTGGGCTGCATTGAAGGTTGGTACACGACCAGAGTCTGGCTACACTCGACGCTGATCAAGAAGGTTACGAGGATCTGCACAAAAAGGCCCATATGTGGCATTGCGACATATCACAAGGGAACCTCATGATGAACGAAGACGACGGAAACCCGTCGTGGTCAGCATTTCTAATCGACCTGGATCTAGCAGTCAGAGTTGAGCGGGAGGAGCCTTCTGGTGCACTAGGCAAGACTGGCACCAGAGCTTTCATGGCGATTGGCGTGCTTCTTGGCGGCGAGAAGCGCACCTTCATGCACGATCTGGAGTCATTCTTCTGGGTGCTCTTCTGGATATGCATTCACTACAATGGTCCGAATGAGATGGGCAGGGTGGTTCCAAAGTTCGACAAGTGGAATTTTGTGAGCACGGAAGAATTGGCGGAAAATAAAAAAGGAATAGTGACTGACGAAACGAATCTCCTCAAGGCCTCTGAGGAGTACTTCATGCCCTACTATCAACCATTGGTACCTTGGTTAAACCGACTACGTCGAGTGGTCTTTCCGGGCGGTGCGAGGCGAAAGGCGCCCGACCAGACTCTGTACACAACGATGAAAGAGATACTGCGGGAAGCTCAGGAGGATGCGGAGGTGAAGAATCCTTAATGAGTTCTACCCCCGAACCAGTTCCTTCAATGTATATATCAAACGATTCTTCCTTGGTCTCCTGCCCTTCGACGCAAACTATGTGCCTAGTGTTCACTAAGAGCTCTCCTAAGCATTGGCGGATGTTCCGTCTTGACGCTCTCGATCTGAGATATTCCGCATGAGAAGGATGGAGGATGTGAGCGACCATGACGCAAGAACGTCGCCGTAGCAGTGAGGCTCGAATGAATGGGAGGCGGGTCGTGTCCCTCCCTTAGAAGAGGCCACCGTCCCGCCCGCCCCGGGGCGAGGTCTAGCAAAGTCACGACGTTCCTGACCAATATTATCTCGATGCATACCAGGCGCAGAAAAATGCCCCGGGCATGATTTTCTAGAACCCGGTTGAGCCTTTGTTCCACGTCGTCACGGCCGGGAAATAAGGGCAAACGCTACCCTAGATAGAGTTTTCCATCACATTGAAGGGTGTGCATCTTGCCATGCATAAGAATGAAAGGGTTGCAAAGGAAACGGATATCCTTGCTCGAGCAGACAACTTGAGGCAGCTTCGGAGGCTTGAATTCACAGTGATAGACAAGTTGGATCTCGGCGTGAATCTTGGCTTGGCTCATAAGATTATATTACAGCCTATGAGAGTTACTGATCCACGAGATGGTGGATTGAATGGTTGAGCTGTGTTGCTCCGTCAAGATGCAGTTTGGTGTTTGGACTTCCTTGACCGGTTGTCTCCGTGTTTTCCTGGCATTTTCTATGAGACTCAAACGGCATAGAATGCGTGCGGAGCACATGGAGACAATGCCGGCGAATAATTCGTTCTCGACGTCGGATGCATTCCCTTGTCTTGATCAGAAATGCAAAAGAAAAGGCCGCGGCCAGCTATGCGACCTGCAACGTTCCTCTCCGTCTGGTACGACAGACTGGAGCCACTCAGAAACGAAGGTGCTAGCCTATTTTTCCTTCCACTCCACACTGTGACAAAGCTGCCGGTGTGTGAAGGAGAGACCAGGCTTCAGTCGGGGCCAAGGCTGGCTGACAGAAAGGCCTGCTGGGGTCACAAAGTCGTTCGGAAGCGCTGCGAAGCATCGGGGCGGCTAGAATTGACTTGGCTACCTGGCGGCTATGCTCTGTCAGTAGGCGAGGCAATGGGTCATGCCGCCAATTGCAGCTGGCGTAAAGGAGCTAAGTGGCTGCAGCCCATCCGACACGGGCGCAGCGCGGCGTGAGATGCGATGTCGCGGCGACCCGGGGAGGGAGAGGGCGGGGGAAAGGTGAAAGGGAGGCATTGGAGAACGGAGGCACAGAGCGGGAGCTGGGCGGGGTTTTTGTGATGTGGGTCGAGGGGAGCTTGGCGACGCCCACCCACCATAGCCCTCGGCCCCCGGCTCGCTCGCAGTCCTCGCCGCCATTTACACTCCCCGATATGCTCAAAATCCGGTACTCTTCCAGAGCCGACTTCATCTCCCTTGGAGCCGTGGGTGCCGTTTACAAGATAAACGACCGCATCGCCTTGAAAATCCCGCGCGAGGCAGACCGCAACAAGTTCGCCATTGAGATCGCTACATACGACACCCTCGAGCGGCATCGCCCTCCCTGTCCAGACATCGCGCAAAGCTTCTTGCGTACCCCGGACGCCAATTTCCTTGCCTTCTACAGCCACGGCACGTTGGATAAGCGGATTAGAAGCCATCAAGTCCGCAGCAATGAGGTCCTTGGGGGAAGGCTTCTTCAAGTGACCGAGCTCGAGCCGCTGAATCTCGTCCATCAATGGGCCATGGAACTCTCCAGCGGAGCTGCGTGGCTTGAGTCACTAGGTCTCGCTCATGCCGACCTTCGACCACCGAATCTTCTCCTTGACGGCCAAGATCACCTCAAAATTGCCGACTTCGATTGCGTGGAAGCGATTGGGACTTTGGCATCGGGCGGCGCACCGCCGTGGGCGCGGTTCTGTGGCCCTGAAGGCGGAGACGAGTCTGGAACGTTCGGAAAGAACGGAGCCCGAGTCGAACAGTTTTCTATTGGTTCAATCCTGTATTTCATGTCTCGCGGGTATGAACCATACGACGATGGGGCAATGTGGCCTCGAGGGCCTGAAATAGTGGATCTGATGATGGACATGCAGTTTCCTCCAATTGGGGAAATGGATGTCGACATGACCATCCAAAGGTGCTGGAGGGGCGAATACTTGATGTTGAAGGATCTTGCGAATGACACCAAGCTCCTCCATGGCGCGTTTAGTCTTCCTCGCGCCGCTTCTTTCGATGACCAGTACTGCAAACACGCCCGGGAAGAGTGTCGAAAACTAGTTGAAAGTGGGCTCCTCCGTAGCTTTGATCGAACGTTTTGAGAGGTTTGACTTGTCATGATGGTAGACACAGTGTCCGTTTCATCCTGCGCTGCTTCCCACGTTCTCATCCCAAGCCTTTTTCCACCTGTTCGCATTCTTAGCATACATCGATGCAATGCACGGCATGCGGACGGAGATGTAAAAACCGGTAACAGCCACAGCTGTGAGCACTGCGACGGGGACGCCGAGAGTCTCGGCGCCGCTGAACATGGCGCGTCAGACTCCACTACCGATGACGAGTTTGAAGACGACGTCGCCATGCTGCGAGACTTCTCGTTTATCTTCATTACTCGCTGGAGGTTCCTCCTTCATACGCCGCGTTCGCCATATGCCACGAGAAAGAATCGCTTCAAGGGGGTGCGCGAATCCGGGAATATCGGGCACCGTCGCTGTGCTGCTACCGTCATTTGCGATGTTTGACTTCAATACCGTATACGACAGGCTTTTACCTATCAGACCACGTCACGACGACCCCCGGGTGGTACAAGCCGGAAGAAACTCAGAATGTAGCCATTTGACAAGCGCTTAAGCTTGCCTATGGATGTTGACGGCTCAGTTTTCCCTGCCAATCTCTCCGCTTTCTATCAAGTCAGCCAGCAGCCACTCATTCCAATAGACGCCTTCGCTATCTTGCCGGTCTTCTGGGTTCTATTTCAACGTTTTTCCCACAAAGGCAATGAATCGTTGCTTCTCCTCGCCTTCCAGTCTCTGATCCATGCGTTCCAAGCTTGTATCCGGAATCGGGGCCAGGTTTTTCCAAGTGCCTGCTTTGCAGCGTTAGAATAGGGTGGTTCTGTTCAAGAAAAGGGACATTGATCTTGCCACACGGACCGTTCTTGTCCCAATATTGGTCGGCTTTTTCACCACACTGCCGCAAGAAATCCAGAGGAGGCGGGGCCATGATGGATATCATTTCTGCAAGGTGATGGGCCTCAGAGTATGGGCCTCCCGAAACTTGCGGCCGGAACAGGTGTTTTGGCTGGAATAGGTCCCAGAGCTGTCGCATACATGACCTTCATTAGCCTCGACTTGCTCGAACAACATCAAACTATAAGCAGTAACCAAACTCATGATAGCTTAAACCAGGAGACTTACCGCCATGCCGAATCCCCATATGTCAACTGGATAGCTCCAAGGCAGGCCACGTATGACCTCCGGTGCGCGGTAAACACTGGGCATGATCCGATCTATATGTTTGGACTCTCCAAACCTTGCTTCACTAAGGTCGATTATAGACGGTTCCCCTTTTGTTAGCGGCATTGGCCGCGACAAGTAGATGGTGTGACCATCAAGCTCTTTTCGCGGGCACGGATTCTCGGTCTCATATTGTTCGAATTTGGCTAACACGGAGTCGTCGTGAATTCCAAGCAGCATGTTCGAAGGCTGAAGGTCTTAAGTTATCAGGTGTGAGCAGGATTCGCCAATGCTAAAGCTGATGAGTTTGGGACAACTTACCAGTGTGTATGACTCGGACTTCCTTGTGCAAAATTGGAGGCCAGTCAAGATGTATCGCAACGTCTGTCGTATAAGTTTTGGGCTGAACGAGACAGATGTGTGTTCCATGTGGTCCCCGAAATTCAAAAGAGTTGTACATCTTTCGTACATACTTTCGCCCTTCATGAGTCGTCTGCAGATTGTTGATTTCCTCATAGATGGGAAGTTCTCGGTGATATTTGAATCTATTGATGTAGATCTTGAGCGCGACGTACTTATGATGAATCCTGAGATCTCGGCACAGCCAGACATGTAGATGCCGATCCAAATCCGAGCTTGCCGATGATTTTGTACCGTTCATGTAGAACCTCCCCTAACTTGGCGGGATAGTAATGCTTGGGGCTGCAGCCGTTCGCCGTTTCTTCTTCGACAAGGAAAGAGGCATCTATCCTTTCAAAGTGCGACGACCTGCTCATAGCTGCGAGCCGATCCGACCTGTTCGTCGGCTTTCGCGGTGCAATCAAATGTCCCCTACGTAGAAGCTGGTGTTCTGTACGGAGATGGAAGTGAAACGGCAAGAGAATGCGTTGCCCATAGGTCATTAAGCGCCGCTGCGATCGCGCGGCGTACATAACTCTCCTAGAGGAGTTTGCTGCTGTGTATTGATGTATATAGAAGTTTGGAGTCAGTGGATACTGCAGGAGGTTTCGCCTTCATCTTTGCATGCACAGTGCTGACATGCGGGATGAAGTGCGTCTTTGCCTACAAAATGAATTAGCTATTTGCAGAACTACCGTCTTATTCTTTTCCTACCTGCGATTTTGCATGTTAGCCCGCTGCATCTGAGTTCGGAATATCCCCCTTGTAACTTTGATAGATACACGACGAGACATAGCACCACAAGTTGGTGCAGTCTGGAGTGCACCTTGGAGTTTGCTGGGCCTAAATTTAGAGCACGAACGATAGTTCCCTGATGTGGTCTCTGTGTTCGTGCTTATTCGGACGAGAAGTAAGATCACGAAGTAAGATCATGAGTCAGCTCACCAATAGCCTTGCACACTGGCGGTACATCGCATAACACCTGTTCTACTAGACATACGCTGTACACCATGTGTAGCACCCTCTCCTTTCGTATGGAAAGCCCACCATCTTCATAGTTGCAAGTTGATCATCAAGACCTTCGCGTACATCAGTGCTTTATTCCGACAGAATAGCCTATGTACTTTGCTGCAGCGCTGTCTTTGTGGAAGCGAAGGTTAGTAGTAGAGAAGAGTACAAGCCATGTGCGAGAACCAGAATGATACTTTGTGAAATCAGTGCTAGAAGATCGTGTATCCAACATGAGTAGAGGTTGAGTGCCAAGTCGCAACCCGTGCGATAGTTGTTCCGAGCACTGGACGTCATCTAAAAAGCAACCAATCACAAGCAAGCAGAAAGACCGAAGTGTTCCCCTAGATGTAGTGTTTTTGGATTTTTCTAAGTTTTAGATACATTGAGCCGAGATTCCACACATACCAATAGTCCGAAATAGGGGCTTAGCGTGCAGCCAGCCAAAGAATGACAACAGTTGGATAGATCCAATTCTCCCCGATTCTCCCCTCGCAACAACGACAACTGTCCACCAAACAGCGATGAACGCTCTGCATTCCCGAATAAGCTCTGGGCACTTGGGCAAGATAGCTCTATGCCGCAAAGCACGGACTTAGTTGGCTTGCTTTTGGAGAGGTTAGCCGCGTGTATGTGGACATGAAGAAAAAAACTTGCAGTCTGCTTGGACGAATCCTCAGCAGCGTGTCCGCCCTTAACCTTGACACCGGTAGCAGTCTCACCCTGAACAGAGTGGTGGGCGTTGGGATCGCCCGAGCTCGTGTGAGACATGTCACTGGCCGAAGTTAGTAAGGCCAAAGTTGCAGGAATCTACTTACGTGATAACCAGTTTATCCATCTGCTTCATGTCGTCGCTCTTGAACAGATTGCCGCTCTCGAAGCGTTCCTTGGCCTTGGCGAGAGCAGCGTCCTTGATATCCTGGCTGATGGCGCCAGTGAGACGCTTGAATCCAGGTCCACTTTCAGAGATGACAACGTCGATGGTCTTGGACGCAGCACTGTTGAAGGTCTTTTCCGATGGCAGACATCTTGGGTTTGGTTCGAGAAGAGTTAGATTCGAGAATAGGCTTGTAAGTAGATAGGAAGAGTAGATCGAGAAGTGATTGTGAGGATGGTTTGACTGTTTTCTGGCGGACTGATGAACGCCCTTATATATTCAATTAATGCTCATACCTTCCTATTATGGTCCCAACGAGACTCTGCGAAGGATTCGCCTCGTTAGGAGGTTTTCCGGCGATGCCGACGTTGCTGAATGCTCGTTGGAATCATCTTCATCAAAGCCACTGCGTCGACAGGGGGTATGAGCGGCTGACATACTGGGCGACTACAATCCGAAACCCTTGCATGATGATGAATTCTAGCGAGACGAATTCATCATGACAATCTCGTTGGAGAACCTCCCGGCGACATCGACTGCTCGTTGGGATCACCCTCATCATAGCTACTGTGTCGACAGGGGATATGAACTGCGGACATGCTATGTAACCGCAGTCCGAATCCTTTACGTCCTATTCTGGTTAGGCTACGAGGCATTGCATGATGAAGGGACATGCGGTAATGTCCATAGAGGCCGCCATTGGATGAAGTCGCCAGCTCAGTATTCGCAGAGTGGAGTCAGCCGTAATGCCAAGCATAGGATTGACGCATGAAGGATGATCATTGGGGATTTGGAGACGTGAATACGCCTTACGATGGACAATATGGGCTGATGGGAGTTGGCCAGATGCGTGAGGATAGGCCTGAGGCAGCCCGGCCTGCACGGGGCTGTTCTGCTCGAGATATGATGTGTTACCTGATTTGGAAGGTGTGGCATACCTCTGGTCGGGAAGCCGGCATTCCGTTGGGGGAGCCAACAATAGCCATGTGTGGTTGGAGACCTGCCCCTGTTTCGTTGGAAGATCTCCCACGACCTTCTATTTCAGTATAGAAGCTACGAGGGATCCGGCTGTTATTAGGACCTTGTAACGGAACAAAACTTTTTTGAAGACTTGAACAGTGCTTGGACAGTGAGATGACTTAGGACGATATCTGGATGGTGGCCCATTACGTCAACAGCAGGGAGAGTACAAGATATGACGAGAGAGCGAATGTAAACTGTCTATCTATATATGCGAACAAAATGCGGTCCTCCAACCTAATCAAACTACATGCCCACAAGCTTCTCAAACGCCCGAAACTCTGCCGATGCCAATACAGTTGAGGCGGAAGGCCTTTTGTCCGGATTGGTTACCAACATGAGACGAAGAAGGTCCCTCAACTGCTGCGGCATCTCCACTTTCTGCAAGATCGCTAGAATGGGTTCCTCCTCTCGACTCATACGTCTAGCAGCTTTGACTGTAGCTTGGAGGGTAGGGCGCTCAACCTCTTCAGGAGTCGGAATTTCCCAATCCGGGAAGAGGCGTTTTATCTTTGCCATGCACCAAGCCGCATTGACCAGAGGGTGGGGGCTATCTGACTTGCCTAAGACACCGGTCTTGATCCAGGAAAGCACCATTGCGGCAATTGCCCAGACCTGCGATGGCTCAGTGCACACCTGGCCTAGGAAGACTTCAGGGGCGCGCATGGCAAGTGGTTGGACGTTGATACGATCGCTGGCCGGAAAGACTATAAGGGTGTTAGTAAAAGCGTGTCTGCCTTATCGATTAACGCTTGCTCACCGAGGCCTAAGTCTCCTACTTTGGCAGTGATACTACTAGTTTTGACGCCAGAAAGTAGGATGTTGGCGGGTTTGTAGTCCGGATTCATAAGCGGATGCTACTTCCTCAAGAGGAGGTACTGTACCTGTATTTACATATCTTGGGCCGTCGAGAACGACACAGCTGGTCAAGGCTGCCTTCAAGAACGTCTTGATGAGGGCGTAGGTGCGCATATCAGGCTGGTATTTCACCTCTGCAAGAGTAGTGTCCAGCCATTCAACAGCGATAGTCATATCGTCAATGACATCGTACATTTCCCGGAACCACGCAGCCGAGGAGACACCAGGAAGGCGGTAACTGGTGCATTCACAGCCCAGGTTCTCTGTGGCATCTGCATCTTCAGGCGAAGCTGTTTTGATGAGAGCCCTTGGTGGCAGAGTTAGCCTCAGAGGTTAGCGACGGTTGGCATTAGGCGACGAACCATTTGGGGGGATTGGAGACGTTCTCGTGTGGAACGACCTCGGCCTTGAAGACGGTAGATGTGTGCGTGGCGTCTCCTTTGATGGCGTCGAGGATGCGATAGTCCCAATGGCGTCTGCAAGAATGCGTCCAGGAGCAAGAGACGACATGGTTCGGGATAAATAGTTCCGTGCAGGAGGTGCGGCGAGACGGACAAATGAATGCATTGCAAGGATGCAGGGGACGATGAGACGGTGAGGGCGTGGTGAGGGCGCGAGGAGGGCGGGTTTGTATAGATGGATGGTGGGTGGATGGGCGATGCCGAGAGGAATGGCCGATGCGCAAAGGCCCCTCCAGGCTTCAGGCCTCCACGTGGGCAGGGCTGGGCCAACCAGAATAGTGGGCGCTCCAACGAGACTGCATAAATCCCAGCTCTTCGCCCCGTCCGCGGCCTTCCTTTTCCCTTCTGTCCTTGCACCCGACTCAGCCTCTTGTAGCATCCAATCCAACCCACCTTGGCGTCTTCAACATGGCCCGCCGCACTCGCCCGTCAATGCCCCCATCCCACACCCCCGCCGGGACGTCTTCTCGCCACGCACCCCTGAATGAAGCTATGGTCCCGCAAAAGGCTTCCACTTGGGCCAATTGGATCAGATCTGGCAACAAGCTGGCCATGAGAGATGAGACACGCGTCCACGAGGCCTTTCGCTTGCTGCCTAACGAGGAGAACACGAGCTCATACCCTGTCGTTGTCCGGCGGGCGCACTCCCTCGGCGCCAAGGAGCTCACAGTGATTCTTGCTCTAGCAGTCGGCAAGTCGGCCTTCAGGGACATGAAGCAGGAATTGAGGCATAAGCTGCCGGACGTACTCCTGGAGCAAGGGTTCCATCGGTCGGCCTCGATCAGCATGTACGTGCGCAAAGTGGAGCGTCGACTCTCGCCAGAAGGCAGATCAGCAAATGACCGGGAGGAGGACAGTAGTGAATGCAGCGAGACTGCCTCTGTGGCGACAGGAGCAAGGGCACCGTCCAACGAGCCCCAGGCACTGCCCTCGTCTGATCTGACACCCTTGCAACCGGTAGCCACCTCTGCCACGCTACAGCCGCAAGGCCACGATGGAGAGAGGGAGACTGATAGGTGCCCAGAGCTTACTGGAAGTGTGTATGAGCTTACCCCGGTCGACATTCTCGAGCTTGCAACTGGCCTCATCGCCAAAAACCTCGGCTGCCCAGGACAGCTATTACTAACGGAGCTATTCCAACCGTCAGCAAATCCGTTCGTCACCGTGCCCATCACTAATCAACTCTGCCTCTACTTACGCAATCAACGAAGGGTTATATAGCAGTTAAGGGTTTAACGAGATATCTTATTTTAATCGAACCGACTGCGTAATATTGCCACTCATGTCGCCATGGCCAGATCAGCAACTGCTCCTCGCCCTCTGCTACCCTTTCATCGACTACGGCAACGCCCCACGGTGCCTGCAAATGTTTTCCGATAACGAACTTGCCGCCTGGCGCGCTAATATCGACGAGGATGGCCACAGCATTGCCAGGTGCACCGATAATCTTAGATGTATCCCTTGCCTCGCTCGAAATGGCGCACTCGTCATGCTTTAGTTATGCGAAGTTAGTAATTGAAGAATTACGGGCGAAGCCACCAACTTGCCTGGGTCTTGCCGAGCTCTGCCAGCTCCTCATCGGTCACAGATTTCTTGGCTTTGATCGGGATCTCCATCAGCCGTATGCAGAGAAAAGGGGGAATGCCGAAGAGCTTTGGGAGGGAGGGGTAGTGGTTGGGTGAGCGTGGTGGTAGTAGTGGTGGTCGTGAAGTTTTGGGGGTGGGGTGGTTCTATTAAGGCAGAAACTAGCTAATGGGTGGGTCTGTGCCTGAGCTGGTCACATCGATGGCTCCTAGGAGGGCACAAGTTCACGTGTTGAAATAAACCAATCAAAAGGGCTTCTATTCTGTCACGGGCATGTAATCTCCTAGGAACCAGTCTCCTAGGAACGATCTTACTACCGGTGCTTCTATTGTGGTAGACCAATCTCCTAGGATGCTCCCAAGTCCTTTCGCGTCGCTCCATCACACTTGTCCGAGCGTGGAAAGACCAAAGGCAGGTGGAATGCATCGGACCGACAACGCGCTTGCTGCTGGCTTGCGCCTGGATGCGGTCGGGTGACAAAGCCCTGGCCGGGGAGGAAGAGCATGTTCAGGCCGCTGCCTTCAATCCCACCGACGAAGACCGGACCTTGTTCTTCAAATGCGACGAGGCCAGTACAACCGAACTCAAGAAGTACGAGGTGCCTGCTGGATACACTTGTGTCGGAGGTGTAGCCGTACGTTTCGAAGTCTAGAGCCGCGCTTGAAATTGCAACCCAAACAAATCGACCAGTTGGTGTGCGTGATAATGATCGCAGAAGATGACGATGGAGGCATCCCCACCAGGCACCTCATACACTTTGAGTTGGGTTGTGCTGGTCTCGTCGCATTCGAGTATTTTGGTGTGTTCGGTTTCTTTGCGAAAGTCAGAGGTGCAGCCATGCATTTCGAAGTCTAGAGCCACGCTTGAAGTTGCAATCCAAACAAATCGACCAGCCGGTGTGTGTGATACTGGTCACAGAAGATGATGATGGAGGCATCTTGTTGCCATTGTTTTGGGAACACAACAGCCAGCTATCCTGTCGTTTCCGAGCTTTGGCTTCGTTCCATCTTCCATTGTTTGCTATTCTCGATTGCCGTTTTAAATGGCTCGGCCAAGTTGGACGCGTATCTTGCAGGTGCATTTGAGAACATAGACTTTACTTCGATTGCGAAAATCATTAGCCGTGTCTTGTGCACGTTCAAAGCCTCTTCTCACCTCTGCTTGATGAAGACCGTGACATCGGGTCGGCCGTTTCAAGCGCTTCCGGGCATCTTTCGCGCCAGTTTCTGGCCCTCGGACTTTGAGCGGTGAGAATCAGTCCAGGTCGATTGCCTACCCGTTAGGCTTGACTTACCTGGCACTGGCTCTTCGGCCCGCTGGGCGTGCCGCAGCCCCAACTCTCCAGTTCGGTCGACGTCCTGTGTCCCCGACGCTTCAGTGCGTTGGGCGTCTTGTAGCCCCGACTGTTTGCCCGTTCCAAAGCTGGGCAGACGGTCAATTTCCGCCAATCGAGCACGTCGAGTTTTGCCAACCTTCGAGAAGCCCCTGGTATTCTTCCGAGCGCACTTCCGACTCGATTCTCTGATCGCGCAGCGTCTCTTTTATCTCCGGCGGCCACATCTGCACGTCCTCGGACTCTACCTGCTCGACGATGGAGTCGAACACGACCTTCGGCATCTGCCGCCGAACCGCGGGCGCAAAGGCCGCCGCCCACATGAGCACGCCGTCCGCATTCAACCCCCCGAGTGACCGCGCATCTCCTGCGCGTGGCGTCGAAGATCAGCTTCATGTTCGTCTTCAACTTCTCCCAGCTCCGAATCCTGCACTCTTCGATCAAAGACGCCCTGGCCTTCCGCACCTCCAACAGGTGCTTCGGGACGATGGGACGGTAGCGTTCGGCCGCGCTCTGCAGCAGACCCCGGACGCGCGCCGCCAGACCTGCTCGTCGTCAGTGGACGCCGCGACGCTGCAGACGCTCCTTGCCGCCCACTCGGCCTTCTCAACGGCGGCTTGCAGGCGGCCCACGGACTTGAACAATGCCATCGTCGCAAGGGAGCTCGAAAGAACTGGCGGTGTTAGGGAGTGCGAAAGTTGAGGAGTGCGGAGAACTGGGCGGGGTTGAAGAGTGCGGACCCCCGGCTGTATATTTCTCCGCGGGCCCGTGCGATAGCGGCGCACTTGGCAAAACTCACACGATGAGTAACGAAAAGCAAAAAAAAAAACTTTTCGCATTGAGATTTGAGGTGCAGATAAAAGCGTATAGCAACAGCCTGTAATCTATCTAACGCCATACAAACATATAACCACGCAGACACAGGACGCGCACAATCTCGCGCCTACATCCACACGCATACAACCACACAGCCACACAACCCCGCACATACACACACACACACACATACACACATACACAAAGCCCGATGCCGTATAGAGTGAAACTCACATGTCCACTGGAGCGGCTTCTTCAACAGCAGGTTGCAGACTCAAAGATGACAGCATGAGGTCCGCGTTCTCGTTGCGCTGAGAGGCGTAGAAGCGGGAGAGAAGAAACCGGATGACGGGCTTGACCATTGACATGACCACGCAAAGCGCCTCGAACGACTGCGACGGCCAGTTAGAAGGACGACTGCGACTTTCAAAGTTGTGGGTGGGAACTTTGTCCGAGTAACGCGCCTCACCTGAGGGAAGATCATCCTGGTGGGCACGACCTGATACCAGAACAAAAACGAGGCCAGCAGGACGGCGGCGACGATGAGGACGACCATGGACCAGTGCCACACGGCGTAGTACAGGCTGATGCGGCCCTTGAGGCCGGCTGGAAAGGTCCGGAGAAGGAAGATGAATTGCGACAGGGTCAGGGCCGACACGAACAGGAAGACGGCGAAGTCGAAAGTTACGGACACGGCGAGGACGCCGGCGAGGATCGCGGCGAAGAGCGCGGCGCCGGTGGCCAGGTGGAAGGCGTTGCGGAAGTAGTAAAGCCGCATGTAGAGGCCCTGATAGAGCTTCCAGAGAAACTCGATCTGGTTTGAAAACGTTAAGAGGAAAGCAAAAAAATAACAAAATGGAGGTGGGAAATTGAAGGTGGAAGGGAGCAAGCAACACTCGCCTCGCGAGCCGTGTACGACAAGGCCGCCAAATAGCCCAGGACGTAGAGAGCGGCGTCGACGGTCTGAAGGGAGGCGTGGAACAGAGCCATGCGCAGGGCGAGAACGGTGAATGGAAGCGCGAAGAAGTAGGCCGAGAGCAGACGCTCGGCGATGGGGCCGTAGTACAAGACGATCAGGAGATAGACGAGGCTGAAGAAGCCCCAGACGCTGTCGATGGCGACGAGAATCGAGGAGGACGCGTCCATGGTAGGTAGGAAGAGGAAGGACGGAGGAAGCGGGGTCAGGACGAGGCGAGCGAGCCCGGCGGCGGCGAGGCCGATCTTATAGGATGCGGGCGAGCCGCTTGCGGGAGCCAGCAGCTGCTTGGAGGGCGGCGGAACCAGCCGCTGGCCGCGCGGAGGGGCGAGGGCGAGGGCGAGAGCGAGCGGGAGAGGGCGGCCATTGTCGCGTTCCGGCGGGCGAGCGTGCGGGGGAAGACGGCGACGCGGACGGGTCGAGTGGGCCCGGGTGAGAAGTCAAAATCACGGGCGGCGGCGGCGGAGGAGTCGCTGTGTGGTTAGGCGGCGGGGGTGGGCGACGTGGACGGGTCGAGTGGGCCCGGATGGGAAGTCAAAATCGCGGGCGGCGGGGCGGCGGAGGAGGAGGAGGAGGAGGAGGAGGGACGCGACGACGCGAGCGAGGAAGAACGGGACCGGGCGAGGCTTGCTCTCGCACGGGCCACGCGGCTGGACCTTGCGCTAGGGCGCGGGGGAATCGCGGGGAGGTCGCAGGGGGCGCCACGCCTGGCAACGAACCCCCGGCAAGCCAGGTGCGTGCCCGGCCGGACAAGGCGGCGGCGCGCAGCCGGGCGCGGCAGCAGGCCTGCCCGGCCCGGGGGCCCGGCACGCCAACACCCCCGCCCGCCAGCTCGGGACCGGACCCGACCAACGAACCCGGCTGCCGGCGGCTTGGGGCGCACACGGGCCGCTGGGGCAAACGAACCACGGGCCGCCGGCTCCCGACCGGACCAGCCAGCCAGCCGCGCGCCCCGGCCGCCTGAGGTCCCAAGCCGCCGGGCCGGGCAGCGCGCCCGGCCGCCAGGTTGCCCGCTTACCCCGCCGTCGCGCGAAGGCGCGGGCCCTGGCAGGGCTGACTTAGGCGGGGCACGGACGCCGTTCCTCATGCTAGCGACGGCCGTCGCATCGCAAGCCCCGGCTGCAAGCAGGCGCCCCGTGCTTTCTGTCATTTTGCTTCCCTCTTTTTCGGCTTTCGCTTTTGGTGGGAAGTCGAGCCAGGCTTGCGGCGATCCCCGCAGCCGCGGACGCGCCCCCGGGCCAATCTCGCCAGCCGGCCCGGCCATGGCGCGGCCAGCAGTAGGCCGCCGCGACGCGCCCCAAATCCACGCTCTCCAAAGTCTATATAACCAGCCTCCGTCCCGTCAGATGGCCGGCTAGCCGAGTCAAAGTCGATGTTTTCGTGCTCTCGCTGATGCAATCGTTCGTTTCTGCGAAAGCGCCGCCTGTGACGTCCTTGTTCACTCGTCCGGTGCTTGCCACGTCTTTCGTTTACCCGCCGGGAGTCTCCCGCGTCCTGCCGCCATCCATCATGCCTGACCGAGGCGCTCAAGGTCAAGCTAGATGCGCCCACGATCCGGCCGAAGACAACTCCAGTTGCTAGTAGGCTTGACGTCAGCCCCTCGTGCGAAGGATTTTTCTTACTGACGGTCGGAATCTTTCCACAGCAGATGCCTCTCTACCGGCTCGCATGCCGGCCAGGACGGATCCGTCGGCCCCGGCCAGTCCCTGATCCCGGCGGCGGAAGCTCGCCAGAGTGAGAGGCACCCCGGACCGGGACAGAACATGGAGCTAGTGCCAGCGATGCATGCGGTACGGGCGTTCCCCCTTGTTGGAGACATAACTTCTGTTCACGCGCGATTTCAGTCCGGCGGCTTTGGATCGCAGCCAACTCCTGGCCCAAGGAGTCGGCTCTGGCATTTGGGTACCTTTCAGGTGCGTATGCAGTCGAGGCCATGCTAGCACGGCGCTCACGCGCGTTGCAGGGCTTCAGCAACGTGGCTCGCGACGGGGTTCCTAACAACAACAACAATAATAATAATAATAACAACAACGCCATGCCGAGCATGACAGTAGACAAGGAGAAGATCATTTTGGACAGCTGGAACTCGTTGCTCACGATTCAACCCGCCGTCATTGGCCACTTTCACACGCCCCCGCAGTTGATGAACTTGGCGCGGGCCCGGCGTGATTTCTACCAGTGCCTTTACACCAACTTCAAGCAGCACCCATTCAGGCAGCCGAGCATTCTGCGCTCCGACATATCGGTGGCGGGTCTGGACAGGCTGACGCGGAGGGCGGCGAAATCCTGTCAGGACGGCCGGGCAGACGAGTGGATACTGAAGATGTACCAGCTGCTGGCATGCCGCAACAACTTCCTTCGCGCGTTTCCACTGCGCGAATCCAGCAACTACCTCGGGCTGGCCCGCCAGGAGGTCAACATCTTCTCCTCCTGGTCCCGCCATCGCTTGCCCCTCCCCGTCCTCGCCGCCTTTGTCCGCGACGCCGAGTCCACCTTTCTCATGTTCGAACTCGCCAACGACTGTCGCATCCCCCCGGTCCGGTCCGCCGTCGAGAGTCTCGGCATCCGCTACGACGAGATGCTCCCGCCCCAGTTCAGGATCGCGCCTCAGCGCTCCGCGGCGACGACCACGGCGCCGGCGCACGGAAGGCAGGCGATGTTCGCGGACTTTCCGAGAGACTCGTATACGGTCCCGATGGCGGACTCGGGGCCACCTGCGATAACTTTGACGGCGCCGCCCGAGGAACAGACGACGCCCGCGACGGTGCCGCTGACTTTTCCGGACATACGTGGGTGGACCACGTACGCGCCGGACGTCGCTTCGCCAGTTTCGTCGGCGGGTCTTTCGCACTCGGGCCCTTTGCACTCGGGCCCTTCGCACTCGGGCCCTTCGTTTTCAGTACCTTCGTATTCAGGACCTTCACATTCGGGATCTTCGCACGCGGGACCTTCGTTTTCAGTACCTCCATATTCAGGATCTTCATATTCAGGGCCTTCGTATTCGACACCTTCGCACTCAGGACCTTCGCATACAGGATCTTCGCGCGCGGGACCTTCATTTTCAGGACCTTCGCATTCAGGACCTTCGCATTCAGGACCTTCGTACTCGAGACCTTTACATTCAGGATCTTCGTATGCAGGACCCTCACATCCGGGACCTTCGCACCCAGGACTCTTGCATTCAGGACCTTCGTATGCTGTACCTACGTATGCAGGACCTTCGTATTCAGTACCTCCGTATGCAGGACCTTCATATTCGGGACCTTCGTATTCAGGATCTCTTTTACACTCGGGACCTTCGCATTCAGAACCTTCGTATGCAGGACCTTCGCACTCGGGCCCTTCGCAATCTTCAAGTACGACCGACGACGGCGGTCTGGACATGGACCTGTTCATCGACACGAGCAAATGCGCCGACAGCTCGACTGACAGGACAACAACCGCCGGCCACTCCATGCACGATATATACAAGAGCTACTGGGCCGCCAAGTCCGCCAATACGACAGGATCCGCTGGCCACGCCACGCACCAGACGAACCCGAGCCACGGCGCGTGCGAAGGAACGGTATCCTACCAGCATCCGGGCATGGGAAAGGCCGTGGTACGCGCGGAGTGCGTACCTGAACCCGCGCATGCCGGCGGCGCCGCGACAGGTACGAGCGGCAATCCGATCGTGGTTCAGCCGACGTCGAAGAGCGAGCCATGCCAGCAAGCATGCCAGCAAGACGCTGCGCGCGGCACGACCAAGGGGGCCGAGATGGATGCTACCGAAGGTCCATCTACCAGCGCGACAAAGCAGCGCAAGTCGTAGGTATTTGCAAAGACACGGCTCGAACCACGGACGATGAGTGCGTTAGGACTAACGCCGGGTACAGTCGAGCCCCGAGGGCGCCTTCCAGGTTGTTCTGCTGCATCATGTGCGCCAAGGTCTCCGAGGGTTGGACGGCCGCGTTACGGCACGAGAGCGCGGTACACCGAAGCCAGAGTTTCCCTTGCTCGTTCAAGGACTGTGAGAGATCCTGGCCTTGGCGTGCGTACAAACGCCGCTCGACCCTCGACCACCACCTGTTGGATAGACACGGCGTTGGACAGTCCGACCTGACGAAAAAAAGGGTGACTTGATTAGGCGAAAGGCGGCGGGGGCGGGCACGGAGTAGGTTTTGAATCCTTTGTACTGTTCGGTCGTCGTGCATGAGCCACACCGTATACGCACTTTTTTATAGAACAACACACAAGACACAAGCTTTCCTAACACGCTCTGCCCCTCCCGGTTTTGAAGCTGCAAGGTCGTCAAGGCTGATCGCGATTGATATTCGCGGTGCCGGCGAACGTCGAACAGGCCAAGCCCCTCGAGGGCTCCGTCCGTCCTGCCCATTCGCGGCCCCTCACAATTTTCGCGACCAAACCAAGTCTTGTCGTGGATATCAATGTATGGCAGCAATAGGAACGTGACACTCGGGGCCAAAGGTAATGCCGGCCCCGGTTCAGCGCACAGCATAGATAGATCGCAGAGTGCAGGTCCACCTACACTCTGCAACCTCACCGTATACGCTGTGACGCTCGACACTGTCTCCTACGCTGGCGTTCGCCTTACGCCGGCGCAACCTGATCGCTGGCGGACGGGGAGCGTCAGTGCTGTGGGAGCCTGTTCCGGTCCCTCATCTAGTGTTCGCCTTGCACTAGACTCTAAGTTAGTGCTTCCTCTCCGTTTACAACCAGATTGCGGTGTTGTGAAATCCATTCAGGTACCTAACCTGCGCCTAGCGCTTTCCTCACGCCGGCTCCGTAGTTATTGGTTTTTGGCTTCGAGGCAGCTAAAATTGAATCCGGCGTATCAAAAGCGCTATCGTACGGAGGGCTCTTCGGTTCTCTCGCTCTGGTTCGATTTGCTTGGCTTCTTGGCATGTAGCTCGTGAGCACCAGGCTCATAGACGTTTTAACTTTAATTTGTCATCACTTCATCCTAAAATCAAAGTCAAAATGCACAATGCAATATGAAATCATTCAATATTGTCAAGAAAATGCCAAAGAAGTTGTATTAATCATCCAAAATTCTAAGGAAAGCATAACTAGCTATTCTCCTATTTGTGTAAGCACACCCTCTTGGACCTAAGCTCCGCCAATTCACCGTCAATGTGCTCTAGGGCTTCGTCACTCGTTCGTTTGAGAGCAGTAATCCCATCCTCAATCCTGTGAAGGCTGTCTCTGATCTCCTCCTTTTCTGGACCACCATATCCGTGAATGGTTTTCTGTGTGGAGCCTTGCTTCAGGATTTTGTTGAATACCTCTTGGATCATCTTAAGCCTGAAAACGATGATTAGGGAGCTACTTTCAAGAGAATCGAATCTTTGTCCCACCCTTTCAAACTCGTGATATAGCCGGGGGCCCCATGAAAATGTAAACTTAGGTTTCTTAGCCAGATGGCATACTTACAGCGAGTAGTATCAATATTCTTATCAACAGCATGTGGCGAAGTAGTCCCCTCGTTAGTATTTCCTAATACCCCCTTATCAGCTCGTTTGGTACAGCCTTCCACCGCGGGACGTTTGAAATGACCTGGCTTCAGACTTGTGACTCTGCTTTCGAGCCGCTCAAGCTTAGCTTGGACAATTGTAAGATTCTCTTCAAAGACTTTGAAAGTTCCACTATTGTCCGCAAGTCTTTCTTCGATAACTGCAAGCTTCACTTCGGCTTTCTGAAGCCGTCGAATCACTCGACGGCCCCCTTAAACAGTAAGCTAGGCCACCTTAGTAAGGGATTAATGTCAGATTCCGGTGGAATTCTGGAATGAGTAGGCCAAGTCCATTGACATTGGAAAAATGGTGCTATCTGAGGCTGCGTAAATACACTTGTAGAATCCCTGTCAGGGGTTGGTAAACTAGGCCCAAATAGGCCACCTAATATTCTGATAATTAATACTTACAGAGTGGAACCTGGTAAGAACCTGTATATACGCCAATGGCGGGTGACAAACATTTGATTTGTTTTTGTGCAGGAGCCTCCGCTGGACACCTTTCGGGAGTTGATTTCAGATTCATCTACTCGACGGTAAGCTGGATGAATGAGTTTGGGGTGTGGATGTCGTTTACTAACAGCGCTGCCATCTTTTCCCGGTTATTGGAAGGGTTGTGTTCGAAGACAGCCGGAGAATCCTAGGCACGTTAACAGCATCCTACAGATCAGCGGGCATAATGGGCTCACCGTAATCTGTTCATCAGCAATCGGCGGTCGAAGAGGTAGTGTTGGTAGAGCAGTCGCCGCACTCCTAGCGCCTACACTGAGGGTTCTATTGGCGTATTGGATTAGATCTTGAGAGTAGTAGCCCTAGTCTTTGTTCCATTCCTACTGAATGATGATAGACACGCCACAATCGGACCCCTCTCCTGGACTTGTCGTTGTCTATAAGAGAACGGAGTCCCAAAGAGTAGTTCTGCCCCAAATCCACTATCATCAACCGCATCCACTTCCTACAAGGTATCTTTTCAATTGAACCGCGCTATCGGCAGTTCTTTCTCATAGGGACATTTTCTCTACCCGTGCTTGTTTTAATTTTCCCTCTCAGCTTCAGCACTGCAGAGAAGAAGCCTTTTCTCGCCTATCGACTAATACTTCGGCCATTTTTCATCGTTAACTATGTCTTACACCCAGAAACTCGATACCACCTCCTACGATGGCTCTATCGGCACTATTCGCATTAGATGGACTACTGTTGCATAGGAAAGGCTGGCTAATTTGGCCGCCAGATCTGGCGTAAGGGTAGAAACGTTAAAGGCTCTTACCGAACACTTCATTTACGCTGCCGCTGCGCGACTTGGAAATACCTACGCTGTTATCCAGTACAACCACCATAAAACATGCTTTAGCATTACTTTGGTATTAGTCCAGTAGGCTAAGTCTCTCTCTAGGGCACTACCCCATGAAATGAGCGTGGACAGTGCGACTGGTCAAATATCTCAAGACGTTGAGCATCTCACTGCCGAGCTAAGAGGTGGGGACGGCAGAAAGAAGATTCATGTTTACCTCAAAGGTCGAGGTACAGGCGTGACAGCGTACGACAATATGAGGGTGAGCGGAGAATCCGTATTAAGGAGAACCAATCAAGGTTATGTTTTGGACCAGAGCCTGAGCACTAGCACCTATGCTATAGCGGGTGTATCTGGAGCCGCAACCACGACTACTACGACGACGTATACACAGGTAACAACCACGGCGTTACCAGGCTTAAGCTCGGTCAGCGTGGCGCCTCAATACTCTGACTGGGTATGGGATACTAATTATGGAAAGTATAGGCGTTATCACTACACTACCGAGTGCTGAGAGTAGCAGTGATTATATTGCATGTAGTACGCGTTAGGATGGCTTTGGGATTATTTCAGCCCTTCCCCTATATTAGCCAGAGTTTGTACCCCATTTAGCTAGTTATTTGGCTAGCATCTTATGTATATCTAGCCTTAGTCGCTCGCTTATAAATCAATTCAGGTTCCAATTAATTTTTTCTTATTAATTAAGATAACTTGCGATACTAGCGCTTCGAAGGATCGCGATGGAATGAGGGAAGACTATATAGGCTACGACATTAAAAAGAGTGCCAGTGGCCATCACACACGGGCGGCTATGCTGAAGGGCAAAGGGGACAAGTCGATGGAAAAGTATCGCCAGCATTACTATTCGCATAGACAAAGCTAGATGGACATAGGCACCATGTTAGTAGGTAATTGGTTTCTGGGTATGTGGCGGACCAGGGATGGTTTTCCTATAGGTAACGTTGTATTTTCCTTTACTGTTTACTCGTTACGGCGGAGTTCATCTAGGCTCAAGCGACGCAAATGGCAAACAATCTGGTCTAGGTGCTGAGTGGCCGCAAGAAAAGATAGCTTGACTAACGTGCACCTGAGCTTTTAATCGCCGATGATGGAAGAAGTAGACGTTGTGGGAAGGGACGCGATTGACCATTAGTATATCCTGCCTACTCTCCCACGGCGCCTCATGATAGAGGCGCACAATACATTGCGCCTTCTTAAGCACGTACATAAAGCAGTTTGCAACCAACCTATTCTAAAGCATTGGCTCACTCCGAGGCACTCGTTTAGGATTAACAGATAAAACCTGACGCCTGATATTGAATTAAAGTCCTGTTCGAAGTGCTACCTATATTCTAAATGTATTTGGTGATAGACCTCGTTTGGTGCGGCAGGCGCTACCCGGCTAGCCACGAGATGCTGCCTATGCCCATGTCATTTGCGAAGCTGTTGGTGAACGACGTGACTGGCTTTACATGACAACACACATTTGGAACAGGTCAAAAAGCGTCGTGAATATCATGTATGGCAGCAGTAGACACGTGACGCTCGGAGCCAAGGTAATACCGGCCCCGGTTCAGCGTGCAGCGTACATAGATCGCAGAGTGCAGGTCTACCTACACTCTGCAACCTCACCTTATATACTCTGTTTTGCCACCGTGTACGCTGTAACGCTCGATAGGTTGTAAGCCCGGATTTGCTCTGAAGCATACCATCGTCGACCGTATCACTATAGTATTCGTATATACGGTGTGTATACACCTCTTGTTCGAGTTCAACGGCGATCGTAGTAATTACCATAAGGTCCAAACTTAATTGTTAAAAAGCCCCTATTTTAGGTTAAATGCTATAACGTAATCCACCACCTAGTGGCCCACACCACCTAGTGGCCCACCCAGCCATCCTG
>MU001707.1:39921-73085 GCA_010093515.1 Lineolata rhizophorae
CTGGTGCCAATGGATCCAGATCATGTCATTTCGAAACTGGACATCATGCTACGCACTCCGACACCTCCGAGGATCAATGAGAGCACTTGGGCGGCTCAGACGCCTTCAAATGCTGAGGAGTTTGGCTGTCAGACACAGCTCATCAGAAGGAGCATCCAAAGACACCAATCTAGCTCTCCAACACCCATCCTTGACGCCTTGGATCAGCTCCGAAAGGGTGCTGAGAAGCAAGCCAAAGCAGCTGTCCTAATCATGGATGAAGTCATGAAGCTCCGAGAGGCTAATGAGATGCTCTCAAGACGTCGGCAGCGCAAGAGAAAGCGTATCAACAGTCAGAGGCCTCTCAGCATGCTAGAAGGAATGGAATTGGTCGATCATCCTGCCATTGAGGCTCAATTGCAGCAAGAAATGCTGGTGGATGCTCCCATCGCGGTGGGCGTCACCACCAAGAGAAGGCGATGTGGTCGCTGCGGCATTGAAGGACACAACTCCAGAACATGTCAAGCTGCTACTCAGGCTGCTGCTGCCTCAAACGACGCTTAAAACACTCGAATCCGATGAGAATTGGCCAAGATATTGGCATTTTGCTGATGGAGATGTTGCTGGGTGGGCCACTAGGTGGTATGGGCCACTAGGTGGTGGATTACGTTATTACTATTTTTAAAGGGGAATAACTTTAGGGAACCCTAGATATATATAGGTGAGAAGTAATAGCGCTTAGGTTAAGGCGGAGTAAGGGTTTAGACTAGGGTTTAAACTAGGGTAGATACTTAGTAATAAGGAAAAAGTATAGTAGGAAAAAATGGTAGAATCCTCTAAATTCGGAGGTAAGTTTCCCTTGCGTTTTCCTGTAAGAATGATAGTGCATTATCTCTATTATCTTGACTATCCGTATACGTTTGAGGAGAAAGCTAACGGATCGGACTTCGAGATTTCATAAAAGATACCAGATGTAACCCAAGGCTTTAAAACTCAATATTATATCTCTGGCTACTGCTAAATCTCACGATATTACACTGTTAATAGATGTCACGAAAGCGGTAGAAGCGGTCGTAAGTCGCTGATGAAGAGCGCTCAACCGCGCTAACTAGACTGATTCGCGATGAAAGGGTGCTCAATTAACAAGACGTTGCGTGAAGAACTATCTACAAGTCGGCGTGCGTGCGAAGAAAAGGTGGGCGACAGTCGCCTAGGCGGGTGTCGCCATGTCAACCAGTTACGAACACAACAGTATGGTGGGTGCGCAGTCGCCTAGGCGACTGTTGCCATGTCAACCAGTTACGCACACAACAGTATGGTGGGTGCGCAGTGTCACTCTGTGACAATAGATACGTAACCACAACGATATGCTATATTCTAACAGCGATCCCTGATACTAACGTTAGGAATATTCGCGTGTGAACTCTTGAGACGACCTAATTCGCACTGCAAAGATACCAAGAGCTATAAGAGCGACGATGCAGAGTCCTACCAAAGCTTGCAATGGCAGCTATTACCGGGAGACCCAAAAAGCGTTGTGGGGCCCCGTTTCCATGCCCTTTTCTGAAACGGGCTTAATTACTAAAACTGGGACTATCGCTTGTTGGATACTTAGGGTAAATCTCTGCATTCTCGTTCGCGTATAAGACTTGTTCCCTATCACAGTGACGTGGTTCAGCCACTTTCATTGAAAATGAGGCTTATCGAACTCTTGTTTTTGTAGCGACGATCACTTCTTTCGGCACTTCCTACCGAGTCTATCTCTATAGACCCAAGTCTGATCTCAGCCTTTGGTTTAGAGGCTGTTCAAAATTCCGATGGCACTGGGAACTGTGCTGGTTCTGACAATACGCTGATACCATGCTCCTGTCCTCCCTGCCGCGGAGAATTCGTTGACAAAGTAGCATCAGCGGTCGTCGCGGGTGATCTTCTAGGAACTCTGATCACGTTTATCACGGTCTGCCTTCTGGCAGGCGGAGGAAATGGTGGAGATCCGAATCTCACTAGATGGTTGATTTCAGATCAGGGTCCGGTCGATAGGCGACCGGGGCCGGATTGATTGGTCAATCACGAAGTGCACGATGGGCAGAATATGGATAAGAATGAATGAATTACTATCTAGGTTTTGGATCAAAGTTGGATCATGGGATCCAACTTTGATCACGTAACGCCCTCCATTTAAGGGTGGCGCCTCCTAACCGTATCAACGTTTAACAATGATCTATACGCCCAGTCCGCCAAAGACAAGCTAGACCGCGCAATAACTTGTCTCATTTCCTCGCAGAGTTTCGAAGATATCCCCGACGTAGGGTGTCCAGCGGTCTCTACACCGAATATTCTTTACCAACAGAAACAGTTTTCTGGCCTTGACTGAAGCCAAATGTGTATGGACTGCCATGAGACCAAAGTGGAATTTGGGGCTGAAGTTGGTTGTTTAGGAGAAAAAATCTACCAATCGCTTTCAGGCTAAGAAATGATCCTAGCGTGCGTGACATGACACTTTTTGGGACGAGCCAGTCGGCGATGCAGGCGGGCCGATTTTTGTCTCCCAAAGGGACCTCTTTCGGGATCTTTCCCCGTCCACATATATAGTCTCTGCTTCCTTCGAGCCCTCAACAGCCCACAAGTACCTCAACCTGAAGTAGCAGAAGGATACGCTGCGTTACAAACTGCCGTTCCTATATCTCTCAAGCCTCTTTCCAGGATTCGTTTAACTAGTCATTGCTAGTACTGACCGCTGTGTTTACCAATTCACCGTTCACATCCGCCATCATTGACCTAGCGGAACGGGACAATGCCCTTTTTCAAACCAACCAGGCTATCAAGGTCATACTAACCGAGCTTCTTCAATTTGAGTGGGTCAGGACTAATCAAAAAGTCCGTTTCTAGATCTAGCAATGTCTCATGGACACGCAGCGGGAGCTAAGGCGTTAGCCGAGGAGGCGCTTCAGGATAGGTTTAGAGAGGTCTGCATGCATCGCCACATACATTGGAGGTAGACAGCAGGGACGGAAGAGGTCACCCGGAGGATGCTCCTTGATGAAAAAAGCGGTATGCTCCTACAGCTGGCATGTCACTGCTTTATCAAGTTTGTATAGTCCACTTTTTGATGGTAATATCAGCCCTGAGACACTCGGATCGAGCTTTATGAAGTATCTATACTATGGGATATTAGGGTCTTCGAGATATATAAAATCTACCTACCTCTATATCTCCTATTAGTTTAATTTTTTAAGCTTATCGCTAAGTAATATCTATATCTATTTTAAAGAGTATAGAGTAAGTAGAGGATATTCCTAGTAAAAAGTTTATATTAATAATAAGTAATTCTAGGTCTATATATAAAGATACTATAGAAATATTGCTAATATTATATACTTCTAATATCTAGTAAATACAATTAGTTCGTCCTAGATAACTCGTAGTTATTCTATTAGTACTAGTATATACCCTATCCTGCAAATAGCCAACTTGGCCAAAAGACTGGCACAGTATCGCACCTCAGGTGCGATTCTGCTAGCTACGAACTATATATGCTAACACATTCGGACTTACTCGAGATTTCCACACGATTATCCATCAATCTTTTCCCTCACCTCGGGATTTCTTGTACTTATCAGTACCAGCTTCACTTCGGCATAGTATATCTAAGCATAGGATCTCAGTCAAGCAGTGCAACCTCTATTCAATGATACAGTAAGCACTGTGGCCTATAGAGCTGAGTATCTATTTCGACCAACGCTTTTAGGTACGTCTGATTAGGAAACCAGGAGACTGATCCATGGCTAACGGTATAACCTAGTCAAATTGGTATCCCAATAAACAGAATCAAAATCACTCCAAACCAAGTTTCAAGTTAGTAAGCGTACTTGACCATACTCCGTGCCAGCTTGAAGTTTTCAATCAACAGCCTAAAGTCCCGCGACTGCATACACGCCAGTAGTTCCACGAATTGTGACCTTGAGGATGTATAACACCTGATGATCTGAAATTGCCCATCAGCTACCTCAAAAACACATAGCAAGAGGGCTCGCATAGAGTTGAACATTTGCATCCTTGGAAGCGCGGGTAAGGCGTTAGCTAGAAACCCGCTGCCTTGCCTGCAGCCATCAACATTCCAATGTTACAAGCATCTGCAGCTCTGTACGGGTCGGGGTCGTTGGCTGCAGCAGAGTCCATCCACGGGTTCAAAATTTGGCGCAAAAAGCGCACAGATGTCTGTAAGAATATCCTGCCGACGTCTCTTGGTCGCGCCGGAGGATCTCATTCAGCTGGCAGTCCACAAAAAAATTGCCGGATCACTTACTCAGAAGATCGGAAGGGATCAGGAGGTCTGATCCCTCCTCATCTTCCAAAGGTTTCCGCACAAATTTTTGCCGGATACTCCGTTGTCTTCTCGAAATGCTCGCCGAGGTGGAAAGCCCATGTGATCCATAGCCAAGATGTCGCTTCATTGACGCATATATCTTCAATAGAGACTCAAAGATCAGAAATGCACTTGATCAGGTGATCTTCGATGTCAATATGCAGTCGATACTTTTCCACGATTGTTGCTATTGAAGCAAGCGTTTCGAGCTCGATTAACCTGGCCTTAGGGACCACGGTGCTTAGGTCCTCGTTCGTATCATCTTCGGCTCGACCTCCGTCGTGGAGGATTCTAAGGACAAGGCCCGGCGTCGCAGGAGCGTGCATCTTGCGTGTCCTCTAGCCACGCACTTGGCGTCCTGGATGCCACCCTCGATCTTAGGAATTGGAGACTCAGACACCTGCTTTTTCCTTTGGTGCATGCGCGTCTGCCCTCTTAAAGGCTCCAAAGTCCTCCTTGGAGAAGTTTTCCGGAGCGAGCGACGGTCGACAGGATCTTATCCCGGTTTGACGGCAGTGGAGGGTAGCGGCTATAGTGGTATACGTGTTCGTCGGGGTAGATGCCGAAGTCAAGGAGATGTTGTTAAAGGTGGCGATGATGGGCGTTGGACTTGTTGCTCGACGGCGACGTGGCCTTTGTTGAACTTCGGGCATGGGAACTTGGCCCGGAGCTTGGTCTAGAGCTCATCGCGATACGAGGATGGGTACGATGCAGAGATCCGAGGTCGCTCCGAGCCCCGCTCCACACGCGCCAGTCTGAGACTTCCGCTCTTCTGGGTTATTTCCGTCGGCTTCCCGCCGAGCCTCTCCCGGTCTTTGGGTCGCCGGCCGATCTGCGCGACAAGACACGGCAACGAGCATGGGTGCCGCGACCAATCACATTGCGGCGCGCTCGGCGCGAGCATTCCAGCCAGAAAACCAGCGTCCAAGATGGCTGTGCGGAGTTGAAGCGTGCTGCGTCGGGAAGGAGGGTTGGCGAAGCGCAGAGAAGCCATGTGCAGGCGAGTCTGGGCGCGCGAGCCAGAATCTGCCAGGCTGGACGCCCAACAATGTCGAAATCTCCATAGGTGCTGCCGCGTGGCATCGGGTGCATCCGTGCCATGGATTATGCGCGCAAGACTTCCAGGGTGGTTGGGAACGATGGCCGACGGCTCCGCGCAGGAGAGCGATGAGCTCTTGATTGCTAGCCAGGCTCGCTTCCACGGCAGGCCAAAGCACGCCTTCGGGCTCTTCGCCAATCGCGTCGCGCATCGAGGGGCCAGCTGTCCTCGAGGCGACCGGTTTCTGCCACCTGCCTGCGATCCATGTGCGTCGGGGCGCTCGAAGAGGGGGTCTAGAGAACAAGAGCGGGTAGGAACTTCTAGTCCACTGCGACGGAACACTATGTGCACGAGTTTACGAGTTCAAAGCAGCGCATCGGTCAAATTTGCGGGGAAAGCATGGCCGGCCAACTCGCATGACGTGAACCCTCAAAAAAACTAAGCGAACGATTTGCAGACGCAGCGTCCACAGAGAATGATTCTCCTCCCGCCACTTCCTTCCACCCCCTCGTTTTTTTGTTTTTAACAAAAAAATCACCGAAAAAATACCTCTCCTTTTCGCCTTCCGGTCTCTATCTAAAACCTCGCTAGCGGATGCTTCGGGCGCGCCACAACACGAACCAACGACTATGAAACGAAGTCTTGAATATTGCTGACGATAAAAGGCGAACGGCCTCCGCACCTCGTAAAGAGCATACTAATCACAGATCACTTCTCGTGCCTGACGTGTCAGATCGTCACCGGTCAGATCATTTCGTAGCTGGATGCAAGACTACCGTCCGACCCCGTGTCGTCACCGCAGGTTTTCTTTCCCGACGTGCGCGCCGGCTCCTTTTCTCCCTCTTGCGGGCCCACGCTTCGCACCTGGACGTCGTCCCTCCACGGAAGAGCAGCCTTGGAAAGACTGCTGTAGCCTTTCAACGGCGGCACGCTCCCGCCCGCTTCGCTCTCCACGATGCTGCAATCATCCCAGCCTCCCGACCCCTCGGCCGAAACGCGACTTACCGTCGACCACGACGCGCTATCGGACAATGCGGCTGGCCGCACATCTCCGCGGTCCGCCGAGGCCGCAGCCTTCGATCCTTCCGTCTCGGACAACTGGCGAAGAGCCTCGGCTAAGCTGCCACCGTCCGCGGCCGGTTCCGAATGCACGGGCGTGACCTGGCATTCATCCTCGCTCCATGTCCACCAGTGGCCCGAGGTTGCTAGGCGATACACGATCCAGCAGGTTTTGACCCAGCGTTCACGGCTCATGTCCAACGTGTCCAAATTCTGCCGGTCCCTTTCGCCATCGTCGTTGCTGAAGTAGTCCTCCGGGAAGTAGACGCCTTTCCGAGTCTCTTCGCGCGTGGCGATCCATGGCTTTGGGCCTTCTGGCAGCGGCGTCTCCTGCCGCTCGAAGTTGAGGCCTGGGAGACATCTAGTGGCGTCCTCGGGGTTGATCTTAGGAGGCTCCTCATCTCCGACCTTGGCCCTGGAAGATTCCCGAAGTTCCTTTTCAGGCAAAGGCCGTTCGAGAGCAATGGGGAGACCGCGCAAGACATATTCTTCCGGCAAGATGTTGTGGGACCAGCCCGGCTCCTTGCGCGGAAACTCGACCGGCGAGTCGAACCGCGGGAAGGCCGGACTAACGATCCTGTTCCAGTCTTCGCCGCCGTCCTTCTTGAAGCGATCCAAGAGCGGGTTGACGTGGAGCGCGATTAGATCCGGGCGGAAAGCATGGCAGAATCCTTCCGTAATGGCCTCGGTGTCCTCGGACCCGGAGTTGGACTCGGTGAACAATCTCGCGGCTATGAAGCGCATGAAGATGGCCGTGACATAGATGTACTGGTACATGGGCACGACCCCAAGCCATCTAGGGTTGTTATAAGCCGCGCCGCTTATAACATTCATCAAGTCGCATTCCTTGTCGAACACCTTCATGCACAGTTCCCTCTCGTGCTTGCGGAGTGGCCTCGCCTCCTCCGCTCCCTCATGCCGAGGAAAGAGTGCATGCCGGACGGGACCATCTAGAACCCGGACTAAAGAAAAAAGCAGAAGGGCAACGTCTTGCCTAGACCAGATTAGTATTTGAGAGTCTTCTTCGCGAGGGATTCCAAGACTTACCCTGTTGTCGGAGTTTCGTTCATCGAATTCATCTCAGCTCTCCGATTATTGTATACTCTCTTGTCTTCTCTCCTTCTCTGCTCGAAAATCGGAATCATTTCATGGAGTACCGTCGCTGGTAGAAGGAAGGTCCGCACGTCCTTAGCTTTCTCCTCCACAAGAGCCTCAGCGTTCTCCTTGGCACCCTCGGCCTTCGTCTCCGCGAAGTCCTTGACATCCACAGTTCCGTCCACGGGACCGCCAACTTCAGCCTTCGAGGGTATAGCCGGACAGTGCCCAAAGACAGCGGCCTGGTCAAGCCACAAGTTCCGTCCTTGCAAGAGGGTGGACAGACTGTCGAGGCTCGAATCGAAGTCCTCGAGGCTCCGTTCGGGCGTCGGAAGCTCCGTCCGGGAACGGAATTCGGCCTTCTCGCACGCGGCGAAAAGGTGAAGGCAGCATTTCATGAATTCCACGGTCGCCTTGGTGTGGTTTTGGGCTTGGAAGAAAGCGGCGAAAGAGGACCTTAGAGATGGCCACGCGTTGTCAAATGTCTGAGCAGCCGCAAGGCCCTTGGCGAGGAGCAGAATTCTACGCAAGGGTTCGGCCTCGAGAACGCCCCGATGATGGTAGAGTCGGCCAACGGCAGGGTCTTGCTCGGAACACCAGGAATACAGCTCTCTCGCCGTGTCCGTCCAGGCCTCCTTCACTCTGCAGTCCTTGCTCTCGATGGCCATTCTAAAACCATGTTAGGATAGGCGTCCGCGTAAGGCAGCGGGAAAATACGCACCGGTAGCGAGCCAGATCGCCCATACATTCCTTCCAGGTGCATTCAAAGTTTGGCGCCGCGTCGGAAATCTGAGCTAGCATCTGGTATGCAACTTGGATGAACGCTTCGATATGCTCTTCCGAAGCCGGGAGTTTGTGCCGAAGAAACTCGAGTAGGCCGTGAATTCCGATCGCCCATAGCCTAGCCGGCATGCAGTATTCCAATGGAAGTCGCTTGAACGCTGGAGGGGCTCGCGGATACTGCGTCGCAAGGAAGAAGTCGCCGTACTCATCGAGAACAGCGCGATGCATCGCCGTAATGGCCTGGAATTGTTCATCATTGAGAGAGTTCTCGCATTGCCGTCCCGCTCTCTCGATGTACCTGGATAGGTCTCTGGGCCAGGTCATATCAAACCACTCTTTGTCATTCACGACGGTTCCACCACAGTCGACGGTTGCAAGAGGCTGAGCTTCAAACGGAAACGAGGGCTGCCCACTGATAGCTTCCATGCACCTTCGCTCAAGCGTACGCACCATGGTGTAGATGGTTTTGACTTCAGCATCCAGTTCTTCGTCGGTAACAAGCCGCGATTCCAGCCGCGTAATCATGGTCTGGGAACCATGACGTACGACATGTTGGACAATGCTGTTCCGGGAGTTAGAGGCATTCTGTTCATTGCGGTTGGATTAGAACATACCCATTTTGGAGCTTTTGGATTTGAACGGATGATTCCTGAGCTTCAACGGGCCATTTTTTAACCTGGGTGGGAGCTGATTCCACTGTGTCATTATTATCTTGCTGTTCGTCAACGTCGCCGCTCGTGCCGTTCGTTGGAAGCTTCGGGTCCCTGTTTTCACAGTTAGCCACAAGCACTTTCCAGCAAGCCAATAAGCCCAGAGAACAAGCACTCTTCCAGCAAGCCGGTAAGCCCAGAGAACATACCCGCCTCCCATGTTCTGGGCATTGTCGGCGACTCCTTCCATGATGGCAGCAATACGGCGGGGAGGCAGATGGATAGGCCGGGGTTCACGCGTGGCGCCGCGTCCAGCCTTGCGCTATGAAACGCCGAGCGACGACCAGAGGCAGGCCGGAGTAGGATTCGAGCTGCGGCGAGCTGGACGCGGGATCGAAGAAGGATCCAGACGGCGCAAGGAGAGGAGACGGCAGACCGGAGCTGGAGGAGAAAGCGGGAGCAAAGAGCGAGATCCAACGGTCCGGGAGCAGCACATGTCTGACGCCGCCAGCGAGGACCAAGAGCCCCGCGCTAAGACGGGCGCGACCCGCGGGGAGCACGCACATGCAGGCGACGGGCGTCCGGCGCCTTCACCGCGCCCTTGTCCGGACGGTCGAAGTCTAAATTCGAGCGGGCGAACCTTACACGGCCGCGGCGCATGACGTCCGCGCGGCGAGCAGAGGCGCGTCGCACAGGCGGGAGGCTGCCGGCTGCTCGCGGGCTCAACGTTGAGAGAGAGGAAAGCGACAAAAGAAGGCAACGCCCTGCGCACATGCGGCTCAAGCGGGGCCGGCTGTCGCCCGCTTGGCGTCGATCAGGCTCCGGGCGACGGCGCGCCAGATGCTGGAAATGGTATGGTTGATTGGTTGTGCTGCGAAGCGGGCGGAAGTTGGTGTTGGCCGCTGCACGCGAGACTGCGTACGTAATCCACATTACATGCACTAAATAGGGTAATATGAAAAACAACCTATTCTGACGCTAGACCCGTGTCGTCCGCGCCGCAAACCACGCTCGCACGAGTCTGTCGAACCGCGGAGAAGAGCGGCCGAGCCCGGCGGACGATGGCCTCTTAGCGGCGTATAACAGCCCACTGCGCGTCCGCTGCGCGCCGCCCGCCCGGTTGCCTTCTGACGCGCCAACCAGCGTCCGGCCGCCGCCCCGTCCTGCGTTTTCGTCCTGCTCGATCGATGCCGCGAAAGCGCAAGAGCTCGGCCGCGCTGCCGAGCCAGACGCGGCCGCCGGCGCGCCTCCGAAGCCCTACGCCAGCCCGTACGCGCCCCCGCCGTCTCCGTTCCTGGCCGACGCCGCGCGGACGGCGGCAGACCCGCCCCTGAAGCAATCTTGCAGCTCGCGCGCGGCCGCGGGCCATCACGGGCGAGGCCCCCCCCCCCCCCCGGGCAGCGCCGCAAACGCTCGGCCCGGCCGCCGCGGCTTTGGTCCGCCGGTCGCACGCGGACCCGGGCTGCGCGGCGGAGCTGCGCGTCGAGGGCGAGCTCGAGGACACGGCGCGGTCCTGGACGGTCGAGGAGCGGAGGGCGCGGCGGCGGCTCGTGCAGTTCGCCGCGTCCCGGGCCGGCGGCGCCGTCACGGCGGCACGTCCTGTGGGAGGAGATGCGGGATTGCTTCGTTACCAGCGTGGACGCCGTTCGCCCTCCTGGAGGCGCTCGTCGGGGCGCGCTTGGCCGGCGACGAGAAGAACCGCGTGCGGCGCAACCTGCAGGGCTTTGATTCTCTGACCGTGCCGAGGGGGAGGGGGGGGACGAGAGGTTCTTCAAGGTTATCACGGGGTTCGCGAACCCGAAGCCTGTCAACATCACCAAGGACGTCAAGGTATTCCGGTGGGGGATCTGGCCCCCGCCTTGGAGACCGTTTTCAGCAAATGGGTACGCGTTATCCTACCAGGTGAGCACCGCTGGATCATCCAACAAACTCTCTAATCGGGGCCATTGCAGGGCTATTCGTCGACCCCAGGCGCGCTGCCAACCCACTGCCTGGACCGAACTCCGCCCTGACCCCCGACGGCAGCCGCATCTTCCCCGCCGTTCGCCGCGCTGGATTCCCGGCCCGCATGACGCCCAACTCCTCCCCATCGTATCGCCGCGCCCGGCCAAGCGGACTCGGCGCGTCATCGTATGGAGACCCCGGAGCCGGCGCGCGCTCCGCTTCCAATGTAGTACCGTTCGTCAAACTTCTGCGGCCCGCACGTGCGTGAACGTCCGTCCCGCCGCTCTCCCCCGGGCCCCCCCCCCGGCAGCGACGAGCCAGCGTTGGCATGTGAAGCGCGAACTGCAGTCTTGGCAGGTGGGCTTGCCGGGGGGCGTGCTTGTTCCAACAGCGCTCGCGCTTCCCTCGCGAGCCCCAGCAGCCAGGCGTTGCGTGCTCGATGTAGGTACGCGCTGGGGTTGGCCCCGCGTGTAGAGATGCCTTGCTCTGCGGGGCGGGGCGGGGCGGGGCGGGGCCAAGGGGGTGCGTGGTTCTAGGACAGCCAAGCCGCATACGTATGCGAGGCAATTGACCACGCGCCGATGCTGCTGGGGACTTGCTAGGGACTTGCGCGCCTAGGTTTCGGGTGTCCCCCCTAGGGGGTGCGCCCCTGGGGGTAGGGTGCTTAGCACCTGGATACTCTAGGCTAGGGTATGCTAGTTCTAGCAGCGCTCGCGCTTCCCTCTAGCACGCGAGCTGCAGCGGCCAAGCGTTGCGTGCTCGACCCCGCGCAGGTGCATGCTTTTCAACGGTGCCTGGACACGTGATAGAGTTGGCCCCGCGTGTAGAGATGTCTTTCTCTGCGGGGTAGGGCTCTACGGGGCGGGGTAAGGCTAAGGGGGTGCGTGGTTCTAGGATAGCCAAGCCGCATACGTACACGAAGCTAACCATGTTACGTGCCGATGCTGCTAGGGACTTGCTATGTGTTTGCAGTGACTTGTTAGTGACTTGCGCGCCTGGGCTTTAGGTGTTTTCCCTGGGGGCGCGCGCGCCTGGGGGTAGGGCGCTTAGCACCTGGATACCTACTTACTTTCAAGGCGGTCAGAGTGCTAGAGCTTGGGGGCAAGCGCCCTATAAGGGCGGATCGCACCGAAATGCGATACTATGCCAGTCTTTTGGCCGAGTTGGCTAGTTGCAGGCTGGGGCATGCTGGTTCTAACACCCAGGCAGCAAAGCCCCTGACTTCCAGGGCACTCGGAACAGAGTTGACACGACTTGTCGTGGATATCATGTATGGCGGCAGCAGCCACGTGACGCTCAGGGCTAAGTGATGCCGGCCCCTGTCTAGCACAGCGTACATTGATCGCCGAGTGCAGGTCCACCTACGCTCTGCAACCTCCAAGGCCCCGGGCATCGGGGCCTTGGCTCCCAGCCCCGGGGGGCTGGCCCGGGCCCCGGCACCAAAGCCCCCGAGGGGGCGCCGGTAGATAGGGCCTCCGCCCGCTGTTCTGAATACCGCCACCACCACCAACTAGCACTAACTTAGGCATCCCCCCCTGCACATCCGCACCGTGACACCTTCGCCCGGTTCTCCTCCGCATTCCCCTCGTTCCAACCACGTGGTCGCGCGTCTGCCACTGCCCTTGGACTAACCCCCAATGTACGTTCCCTCCTTACCAGCACACCGTCAAGACGGCGGCATGAGCGCGGCGCCTCAACACATTTCGTGCTTTCAGGGGCGACCACACAACGCGCCGCTGCAATGATGAGTAGTCGTAGTCCGAAATGCCGTCGAAAGAGCGAGATCCAGCACCGACAGCGGATACGCTACGCCCGGCGCACTGGCGTCGCGGGGAATGGCTTCGAAGACACATTGCCCGGTCTGCTCTCCCAGACTACGTAGTGGTATTGGGGTCAGATGGTTGGGGTCAGGCCTTTGGGAACAGGTTATTGGAGTCTAGACCGGCCAGTCCTTTTGCTCCCCGCCGTGGAAATCTAACCGGCCGCGGACCTGTCGTGGAGATCAGTGTATGGCAGCAGTAGACACGTAACGCTCGGAGCCAAAGGTAATGCCGGCCCGGTTCAGCGCACAGCGTAGATAGATCGCAGAGTGCAGGTCCACCTACACTCTGCAACCTCACCGTACACACTCTGTTTTTGCCACCGTATACGCTGTGACGCTCGACGCAACCGCGTATGCTCCCGTTGAAAAATTTCTGGTGCGGGCTAGACTATGCTTGACTCATACACCGCGCAAGACCGTGTATCTAATGTTATCCCACTCAGTTCACCCAAGACGCTGAGGCGTACCTCCACCTGAGGCTAGCAGCCTCTCTGGGCTGAACCCGAGACCACAGTCAGCTCTTTCAATCCCATCTAGGCTTGCTCGATTGCCAGTAAGCCGCCGATCCATTTTCAGGGGTTCTTCATACCCTAAACGTCGCCGTACCTTCTAGCTGCAGGCCTACTTCCTAGCTAGGATTGGTTAACGGGAGGCGGAGCTGATACGGGTTCAGGTCTTGTCGTTCGCTAGTGTTCGACCGGCGACCTGCAATGTTCAACCCGTCGAGCCAGATAGACCCTCCCCACCATTTCCGGGGAGCTGGAGACGACAAAGTCCTGGCGCAGTCGAAACGAATGAAAGCGAAGTAGCGAATACATATTCTACAGAATACAGCAGCCAGCTTTCGGCGTGCAGCCACTATAAAAGTTGTCCTGGAACATCTTGGAGCTATGGAGCTGTCGTAACATGTACGGTTCTATCTCCAAACCAAGCCACGTTGCCGACGAACACTATGCTCATTTCTGAAATTCCCGCCGAACGATCCATGTGTCGCTCTGGGAGAGGGTCGTCCTCCACTAATCCGCTGTCTCTATTGCCCAAGTCCTGTTGCTTTTTTTATGCAGCCTACTTCGCTAGCGGGTGTGTCGGCGGCCTGGGGCTGCGGCTGCGAAATGTTGTGTCTATCTCTGTCGTAGGGTGGCGTTGGTTCTGGTGTTGCCGGATGGCTGCTCGCAGGGCCATCCGAGGAAAAGCAGCCAAAGATACCCGGACCGCGGAAGAAATCCAGCTAGGAGCGGAAGAGATGCGAAATCCGACCTGGCCAATTCTTCCGGTGAGGATGATTGGACTCGTGAAAATGCACAACGGGCCGGGCGGGCTCCGTGTCCTGTATCTGCAATCAGTTATCAGAGTTCAGTTCGATCAGGGATTAGTTCTCACCCGACTATTCATGGTGGAACGTGGGAGAGTCCTCGTGTATGGCGCAGAAGAGACCAGGGCGCAAAAAGAAACCCAAGGGGCACAAAAATGTTAGATCTAGCATGCCCTAGCCTGCAACTAGCTAACTTGGCCAGAAGAGTGCGATCCTGCTGGCTAGGGACTATATATATGCTAACAAAGAAGCTGCAGGTACGCAACTACAGCCTTACGCGACCGCATTTATATACGCAGACAATTCAACATTGTACCCCTGAAATTCTACCATACTCCGAATCGATATATTATAGTACGATTAGACGAGACGCGATGCTAAGAGCTAAGCGTGACTTATATACAGCGTATATCTTGAACAGTAAGTCAGAGTTAAACATATCACTAGAAGCGAGTAACCTGCAATAACCTGCATATGTTAACTAGCGGCTGCTTTCTCATGCCGACGCTCTGCGCCCTTTTCTTTTCTCCATCCAAGGTCGATCGGCCATCCAATTCTCTAAACTACATGTGGTATAGCCTATGATTTTCCCGTGGTTGAACACGTCATTCATCGCATTGCGAAAGGCCCGCATGCGTGAAAGCTCTAGTTGAAGTAACTGTGCATGAATAGAATTCTGAGGTGCATTTTCCGAACCCGACAAACTGAGTTCAATAGCTAATCACGAGGTCTACGTGGACTGTGCTGGCCGCAATGCTGTCGTGATATCACACGTAGCAATCCCAATGCATGGCTAGTATCAAAGTAGAAAGCTGGCACCGAGATGATGTTCCATTGGTGGCTCCAAACCCATTGCTTCATCGCGCCTGCTTCTCCGTCGCGGACTCCAAGTTCCATACGATCGAACTCGAGCTTGTCGAAAGCATTGCGCGTAAAGATGACGACACAACCAAACTTTTCAAGCTCACGCTTACGGGAAATGCTCTGCAGATACGCATCGTGTCCCTTAGGCACGTCCTAGGTCCTAAACGTTCGAAGCTCCTTATGTATTCTTAAATGCGACTAGGGGTATCACGGAGTATTTCTCGGAATTTTTTGAGAACTTTGAAAGAGGCAAAACAGATAAGACCTAGGTGATTGACTTTCCACATCTCCGCTTTCACACGCTCGTCGATTTTGAGAGCCGTACTTGGCTCCTATTTATCGGTTAGTTGCGAGCGGCAGATGGAAGCAGAGTTGGCTTGCATTGACATGAATTATCTAGGGTCAGCGAGGTCGAGACTACAATAACGAAGAAGGTTTTCGTACTTGTCCTTTTCATCATGGAACCAAAACCTGGAAACAAGAGTTATAGAGGGATGGGCTTTGGCAGATCAAAGGCTAGAGAGAACTGTACTTATAACCAGGGTAATGAAATGACTTAATAAAGAACGCAGGGCAACGGAGAACTGAGACTTACACGTGCACGCTGCCCGTAATCTGACGCGCAAATGGAGCCGCCGGGGACTTGCATTTAGCTGTTAAAGTTGCCAGTCTACCTGCAGGTGTAGATATCCTGCTCGCCTAGGTGGCGGCTAACATGCAGTTGCTCCGCCGCCGGTAGTTCCTCGAGGTCGACGTGCGAGGTAGTCCAGGAAGCAGGAGAGCTTTATTTAGCAGGAGAGCTGGCCCGCTCTATTCACCGTCAACAGAACAAGAGTTTTGCCGGATTCCACTGAAAATGGAGGCCAGCGTTCCGCCTGCCGGCGAGGCCGCGATACCCAAAATTCATATAAAGGTTGAAATAGTTGGAGGGAATGGGATACGTCGTGTCCAGTCTACTCTGACTTTAAGGCAAGTAAGGTGAAAATTGCGGTGAATTGGTTGCTAGCCGCTTACAGCAAATGAAAGGCGCAGTTCATGACGGCCTATACGAGCAAGGCTTTAGAGACGGAGATTACTTTTTATCTGTTACATATGACGAATTCAGGTTAGAAGACAATTACGGTATTGTTGTCGCCGAGAAATGCTGGGATACGTTGAAATATAATACGCCACTTACATTAAATCTAGAGGTATTTTTTACAATTTCTAGCGGAAAAAGAAGTTTTGCTAGCCCAAAAAAAAAGAAAAAAAAAGAAGCTTTCAATTGGGATGGAGGTGGCGACGTAGAAAATCTCGGTTGGGTTTCTATCAAGCCTTTCCCAGGAATTACTTCCTGCAGGTTATGAAATCGTTGTCTCAGCAATTGCCGAATGGAATAGTCAGTGCGCAATTCTTTTCTCCATGTATCGCCATGTCTTGCATATGCTACGGCCGACGTACCATCTCTATAGATACGTAACATGTTCGTCTGCGATCTACCGAAACATGAAGTTCTAGTTTGCCATGCGAACAATCTTCCAGTGACATTCGAACGATACGAACCTATCGGCGTGGCCAACTGCAGCCAAGGCGAGAGTAAGCCCGTTCGCAGAATTTGCGAGTGAAACAAGTAGCGCTTGAAGACATAAAATTCATTCGCGCAATGTAGGGACTCGAAGCCGCCCAATGTCTAATGTATTGAAAACGAAGTGTGCGGACTCCGATGTCTTCATAGGTGTACGCTCTGAGTTCGCGTCTCTGGACACTGATGTGGAAATGCATTGGGCGTCATGCGAGACTAGATTGCCAAACACACGGCAGTCAACCTGTCAGCTGAGTACAAGCTTAGATCTCTTGCTTTTGTCGACTACGATGCCATTACAATCAGGCAATGGTACTGGGCCACAATTTTACTCGAGTTGAATTGGCCGAGAGCGCTCCGACTAGAACCGCTGTAGTTTAGTAGTCTGGTACGGTGCGGATAGTATTTGGAGTGAAGCTCGAGACAGTATGGATGCCACGCCACAGTCTCAATTGTCAATATCCGTGTGCGGCCAAAAGCCACCCTCAACGTGGGACAGAAAATTACCACACCTTTACGTAGACCCTTTGCAGGCCGTAGCATGCCCACGGAACTGGCGTCCATGCAAAACGACTAATTTTTCCTAGAGATAGTGCGTTATTAGTAGGTGAACATGGACCTCTTAAGCTTCACATTGTGAATCGTGAGCCCCGTAGATGGCGGTAGCAGTCGCACGCGAGCTCAGAGGCCGCACGAAGCTCGCCCCGTGGTTAGCTGGGGTTCCGCCACGCCATGTGTGAGATTATAGAGCGGAGCTTAATACTCGCTCTGCAACCTCACTAGCTCGGTTCTGTTCGGCACCGCATACTCCGTGACGCTCAACAATGAGGACCGAAGCGCATTTCCGGACGTTCCACCGCAGCCGCGTACCACCCCAGCCCTGGGCAGCCCTAGTGGTAGGGCAGCCGGCCCTCCCCGTGGGACAGCGACCCGAACCGGTGCCCCGCTGATCACGTACCTGTTGCCTCTCTGGTAGGTGCCTGGGCGGGCGTGCGTCTGCACTCCGGACCGTTCTTCCCGCACCGTCGCTCCCTCCATGACGTACAGGCGGCTGCGGCCTGCCGGCCGCCAGCTCGCACCCTGGCGCGACCGACGCTTCTCGCACCGCATGAGGCGTTCCAAGGCATGAATTTATTGCCAAAAGGCGGTCTGCACGGCGACTGCGACGTGGGGGATAGGACGGTCGTCGGGATTTCCGACGGTGTGGAACTGGTTTGGCCCACGAGCTGGGGAGGCGCAAGGGCCGTGGCTGGGGTGTGGACGTACCGACACGCTGTCCGCCCCGCCTCCAATTAAGGAATAAGCCCGCTGACCGGCCACTGGAAAACTGAATCGCTTGTCCCTGGCAGACACGCGATGGCGTAGAAGAAACGCTGCAATAGCGTTTGCGTCTCTAAACCGACCGTGTCTGTGACTCTCTGGATAAGCTTTTCGGTCTTGAACTAGGACGGGGTTATGGGGAGGTTGCGGGAAGGCTGATGATTGGGTTCGTGTTTTGGACCTGCCGTAGTTCAATTTTGCCCGGAGCTATACCTTGCACTGTCCAATCTGAACGTTCAACACAATATTGCACGGCAGATGCGGGGTTCGGGTGCTTCTGCTATAGAACAACATTCTGCATTGGCGTGCGTGATGGCAATAAACAGCTCGAGCGTGCGACCGCGAGTTCCGATGGAGATTTCCGGAAAACAGCCTTTCTGAGTGCTCGTTCTCGGGTATAAATTGGCTACTTTCAACCGACAATCACGGATACAACAGCATCCTTCAACACTCGGTCGAGAACGTTTCAGACACTCAACGATCGCCGTCTTTGCTGCCAACCCAAAACTCATTTCGTACTGCTTCCTCAAATCACTTCACAATGTTCATCGCCTGCTTGCTGTTTGCCGGCCTGCTCGCCGGCACCGCCGTCCATGCTCATCCCGGCACCATGTCCTACTACGGCTACGGGCCGGACGGCTCGTCGAGCTGCTACACGACGCTCGTCCCGGAAACGGCCGTCAGCACCAGCTACTACACCAGCGTCGGCACCAAGACCGTCTACGTGCCCGTGACCGACGTGACGTACGTCCCGACGACGTCGACGGGCGTCGTGACCACGGCCATCGTCACCGGCAGCGAGGTCCTGTCGACGACGTACGACGTCAGCGTGGTCGAGGAGACGGTGCCGGTGACGACGTACGTGGTGTCGACGTACACGACGACGGTGCCCGCCGTCGTCACCAGCACGGTGCCCGTCACGTCCGACGCCGTCGTCACGACCGAGATCGTCGGGTCGGTCCCGTCCACCGCCGTCGTCAGCTCGCCCGCCGTCTCGTACTGCACCGAGACCGGCTCCGAGCTCGTCACGACGTACACGACCGTCACCAAGAGCTTCTGCACCTCGGTCGGAGGGCTGGACCATTACTAGGCGCGACGCGTTGAGACTTGGAAGAAGCTTGGGCACGCCCGAAGCTGTGTGGTTGGGCATGGTACGCGAGGGGGGGAAGGCCGAGGGGGAACGGACGATTGGTCAGGTCGCTCCTTAATGATTTTACGAGAGTTATGAGGCTGAAAGAGAGGCACGATGCCGATGCGGTTATCCTTCCACTGTCCTTAATGTTGAATAAATGGCGTACTCTGCCGTTGTGACGCAGTCTTCTCCTTGTTGTCGTAGATCGAAGCATTCTTGCTCGATCGAAGTGAAGAAAGGAGTCCCGGATGAAGAAGTGGGGATTCGAATGAGTGAAAACAGCGATACGTGAAAAAGTGGCGTTGCAGCTTGCGGAGTGAGGAGTGGAAGACTCGAAATGAGCGTCTCGGTAACGAGCGTCTCGGTAAAAAGAAATCCCATCATCTACCAGTGAAAGTGTCCGCACGACCAACCCACAAGAAGATCATTTCGCAAAATGCAGTCGCGACCACCGCAACTTCGGACGAAGAGCAAATGAAAAAAAGAGAAAAGCCGTCACCTTGGCAAATCGAACTCGTCTGTCCGCCCTTTCGAAAAAAAAAAAAAATTACGGACGGCGCGTCCGACCGACCCGCCCTTGTCGAACAAGCTCTGACCACTCAGCAGCCGCTAATTCGTATGCACGACACACGCACCCAATCCGTGCACGCCCAGCCGCCCGGTCCTGCCCCGACACGGGCCAATCCCGCCCCAATGCCGCGACAATGAAGCAATCACGGCTCGCGCACGCCATCAGGTCCACAGTATGTATGTATGTACATATGTATGTATGAACATAGCCTGCCCCGATCTATTGACGGCAAAAAAAAAAAAAAAAAAAGCAAAACCCATTCTCTCAGCCTCTCTTCCCCCCCTGACACCAATATGTACCTACATCCGACCCGCCGCCGTGGGGCCGCGCGGCTCTTGCCCCCCCGGAGACACCACCGAAGGAGCCTTCCCTCGGAGCTGGAGCCCCAGCCCCCAGCCCGGGAAAGAGCGCGTCGCGCGTGGCTTCCGCCCCTCTCCCCCTCTCTCCTTCCCGGCCACCGGGGGGGCCCAGATCTGACGGCGCGCGGCGCCCCCATTGGTGCCCTTGTTTTGGTACATAGCACGTATGTAGGGGGGCACGCCCTTGGGCCGCTCCTTCCCCCCCAATTCCTTGGTTGAGAAGCTGGTGCCGGTACCGCGTGGACGTGCGCGTGTGTCGACGCCACGAGTGGGCGCGAGCCGAGGGTCTGGACCGCGGGCGAGGGCGGGTTGTTGGCGGGCGGGAGCCCGAAAGGCTACTGGCACGTACGTGCGTGGGCCGCTAGGCCGTTTGCGAGGGGGGCATTTGTCTTCTTGCCAATAGACGCGGGCGCGGGCGCGAGGGGGGCTTCATTGGCGACGACGGGTTGGTTCCCCCTAGATGGGGTTTGGGGGGGACGGAATTATTTTTTTTTTTTTTACCCTCTATATATCATTCCACGCTTTGTACGATGTTAGGAATTGGGGGATTCCTGCCTTTGTCGAGCCCTTTGCCCTCCTTTTCTCTCTTCCGGGGCCACGCCTTTCGATTCCCATCGATCAAATGAGGGCCCTGCTGGTCCCGCCGTTGCTGCTGCTGTCGGCGCTCGGCGCCAGCTCGCCAGGGCTTCGGGACACGGTCGGCCCGCGCTCGCCGCGCCTCGGCGACTCCATCAGCAGCGTCTGCGGCCTCGACCCGGTCGACTGCGGCGGCGGCTGGTGCTGCCAGGTCGGACAGGTCTGCCGGCCGCCGGCCGACGACGGCGTGCCGCAGTGCCAGGACTTGTTCCTCTTCAACGGTGACGGGTGCGGCAATCTCATCATCGCTGGCGGGGAGAGGAGAAGGAGAAGACGAAGAAAAAGAAGAAGAAGAAGAAGAGGAAGACAAAAAAGGAAGAAGATTCGAACGCGCCCGGACTGATTGATATCTGGAGTAGCTCCCCGGTTACGATCTCGGCCGCACCGTTCAGCACTGCCGCGGCGCGCTCGACCCTGTCCGAACGGGCCCAGCCGGCGTCGACGGCCTCCCCCTCCGCCCTCATCGTCGACGTCCCGACCATCTCGTACGACGCCGCGACCCGGCTCTCGCAGCAGACGTTCGCGGCGACGCCGCCGACGGGCGCCGCGCCCGGCGCGGCGGCGACGGCTAGCAATGGGGCTCCCGCCGCCATGGACGGTAGCGGTAGCGACGGTGGAAGCGCGCGGGCGATCGTCGCCGCGCTGGTTGGGATCAAGATCGCACTGTTGTGATTTCGCGGTCTGGGCGTGACGCCTCGATCTATTGGTCTATCTCGCTATCTCTCTCTCTCTCCGACATAATATTTAATTACTGGTAAGAAAAAAAATAAAATAAAAAAAAAGTTTGGAGAAAAAGAAAAGAAAAGAAAAGAAAAGAAAAAAAAGAAAAAGAAAAAGAGTGTTCCTCCGCCCCGGTGCACACACGCGCTGTCTGAAAGTTCGCACCAAATTTGCCGTCATACGGCCATGCCGATGATGGAGTCCTCGCTTCTCCGCCCGACGGTCTCGAAGTGGATCTGCCTGGACCGGTTCGCGAACTGCCGCTCTGTCTGGCCCAGGACGTCGCGGATCTGGGCCGGCGTCGAGACCGTGGCCGGGGAGACGAGGTCGTCGGGGCGGCGGCCGTCGGCGTCGGCGTCGGCGGCCGGCGGAAGCTCCTCCTCCTCCTCGCCGTTGCCCCGCCGGCGGATCCACAGCAGGCCGGCGGCGACCAGCACCGTCGGCGCCAGGTAGAAGGCGTTGTCGAGCAGCTGGGCCAGCGGGAAGACGTCGAAGGCGCGGAAGCCGCAGAAGTAGGAGAACATGAGGGCGGCGACGCCGCGGATGAGGAGCACGGTCGCGAGGCCGTAGAAGGCGACGGCGGCGAGCTGGCGGGGCCGCTTCGGCGCCGGGTCGACGCCCGCGTGCGCGGCTTCTTCCTTCGGCTGGCGACCCACGCATCGGACAGGCCGCGCCGGCGGACCGCGGCGCGACGAGGCCTGCTGCCGCGCCCGCGTCGACAGATAGCCCGCCATGAAGACCAGCTTGAGCGCCCAGGCGAGGACGAGCCCGGACCAGGCGATGTTGAGCGCGTTGTACATGGCATTCTCGCTGGTGATCCAGTCTGCCTCGCTGCCGGTCGCGAAGAAGGCCACGCACTGCGCCGCGGAAAGACAAGCCAGGACGAAGAAGGTGAGCTTCGGAAGGACCATGAAGGTGAAGCTCTCGAGGAGCGGGCTGGAAAGAGAGACCAGGAGCCCGGCGATGAGGCTGTCGTCGAACACGGTGAGAAGCACCATGTCGCCAAGCTGGCGGACGACCGTGGCGACGATGATCATGAGCGAAAAGAGCGGATCGACGGTGACTCTCAGCTCGGAGAGTATCCGGGTGCAGAGGGCAAGCAGAAGATAGCTGCATCATGGTCAGTTCCGGTCGTGTTCAAGCACGGAGTCCCATTCTCAAAACGTACACGATGGTGATGCACAAGGCCACGCGAAGCCACCGGGTCTGAGCATCGCCTATTTTCGAGGTCTGCGGAAGGAACTGGGAAGTCGAGGCGAGGAAGACGATGACTGTGAGACAAACGATAGCGAGCGTTATGAGGGCAATTGAAACGAGAAGGAACCCGTTGCGAAATCCCGAGCCAGCGAGTCGCATGGGCGTGTCGTACGTGACGGCGGAAGCCTCCGCGCTCGACATCGGCGCGAAGCCGTAGCCGTACGCCGGGAGGGCTACCATTGTGGGAAAGGGAAAGACTGCAGGGCCATTGACGAGGACGCGGAGCAGAAGACGGAGGAATATATTTTGCTTTATCTTTTTTCCCTTTCCACCACGGCAATATACATAGAGCGGGAACCTATAGCGGCGCAAAATGTTTATCTACTGTGCCGCACGCTCGGCGGTGGCCCACGGCAGGGATCGCGCGTCGCGGCGGCTACGGCCCGCGGCGAGACGGCGTGATTCGCCCGCTCAGCCTGTTGGCCGTGACGGGCACGACTCAGCCCTCCCGGCGCCGTGGGCGAAGGATAAGGCCCGGCGGAGCGTCCTCCTGGCGTTGAGCTTGGCGCTTGGTTGTTTGCGAGGGCGAGCCGGCTGCATACACATCAGCGCAGATCCCCGGATTCTTTTCTCGGGGCCGGGGGCTTTGGCTACGCGCTCGGGAAAACGGCCGCCTTCACCCGGGCGAGCGGTGATTGGTGGGATGCTCGCGGCTTGCTCGGGAATACGCCTGTAGTATGAGAGGGCCCGAGGAATTTTTTGATTGGCCGCAGCGGCGAAATAGCCAGAAGGTTTCCAAACAAGCTGCGGTATAGGCAGACAGTGCCGTTGAGACCCGGCTAGGCCGTGACGCAAATAGGCTTCGGACGTTCGTTTCACGAGCTGAGGCTGTTCCGACAACCGAGCAAAACATGTGCAATGCCTGGCGCAAGAGCCGGCCGGGCTCTGCGGCTCCTGGCCAAGCGTCCCCGGCCTCAGGAGCGAGAGTCATGGCAGCTGCAAGGGAGAGCAAAAAGACGCCTTGGAGGGCGCCTTGTATAGCGGCGGAGCGCGCGCCGTGCAGTTGCCGTCACGGCGCCTACGCAGGGCTCCCGAGCGAGCGGCGCCCGCGCCGCGGTCGCGCGGCGAGGGCGGCAGACGGGGCTGCCGCCCGAGCGGGCGAATCAGAGAAGGGCTGGACGCGGCCGTTGGACGCCCCGCGCCAATGGGCGGGCCGCCGTCGCCGCCCGCACGTCGAGCGGTCGAGCAGGAAGGTGCAGCGCGGCGCCGCTCGGGCCGACCGCGGGTGTCGCAAGCGCGCGCCTTCGCCTCCCTCTCGCGCCACCTCGCCCGTCCTCCGCTCGCGAGCGCCCTCCACGCAACCCTCGCAGAGCCATGATCCCGCGCACACCCGCGGGCGCCGCCGCCGCTCCCCAGCAATGGACCAGGTCCGCATCTCGTCCCTGCTGGACGACTCGCTGTCGCCCGACCGGGCCGGGGCCGAGCCCTGGCTCAACCCGTCCTCGCTGCACCACATCATCCAGCCGCTGCCGCGCGAGCCCGAGCACACCGCGCGCGACGTCCCGCTGACGTACGACCGCATCAGCAGGCGGAGGCACGCCGGCCCGCGGCCGGGCGAGCCCGGCCCGGGCTTCGCCGGCGAGCGCCTGGCCCCCTTTGGCGAGCCGCACGGCCAGCGCCCGCCCTACGGCCGCCTCTTGTACCGCATCCCGTCCATCCTGCAGGGCCACGACGGCGGCCAGGACGCGCGCGCCCGCCCCGACGAGCCCAGGAGGGCGGCGGCGGCGGCCAACGCGCCCGCCGCGCCGCTGGCCGGCGTCCTCAACGAGCAGGATCGCCAGCCTCGTCCGGCGGCCGGGGGCGACGCCGGCGCCGAGATCCCGCCGCCGGGCGGCAAGAGGCGCAGGGCGGCCGAGTCCGAGCTGTACGTGCTCCCGAAGCCGCAGCCGCAGGTGAAGAGGAGGACGAAGCGGCCTCAGATCCCGCCGTTGCTGCAAGGCTTGCACCAGCCTCCGCCCGACGCGAGGCTGTTCCCCCCCATCCAACCGGATGGCAGGGGAGGCGGCGGGCAGAGAGTTCCGATCCCGACGCCTCGTCCCGCCGAGCTGCCTTCGGCTCGTGGTGACGGGCCCGGCTCGGCTATCGGCGGCCGGCCCCGGCCGACCGACGACCGCTTGCCTGGCGGAGATGCTGGGGATTCTGCCGGACGGCTTTCGAGGACGACGGAGGGGCGATCTGACTCCGATGGCGGGAAGGCAGGGAAGCCTCAAGCCCCGAAAGCGAAGCAGAAGGCCAAACGAAACAAGTGGACCGAGGAAGAGACGGCTTGCCTCTTGAAAGGGGTTGCCCGATTTGGTATCGGAAGCTGGAAAAAGATTCTATCCCACGCAGACTATTCCTTCAACGGCCGGTCCGCGATAGACTTGAAGGATAGGTTCCGTACCTGCTGCCCCGACGAGTACCGCAGGCACAAGGAGTCCAACGGCGGCCCTCAGCCGCGGGCAAGTGCCGCCGAACCCTCCAAGGAACACGACCCGAACAAGCCGGCGGATTCCAGCCGTTCAAAGGACGCCCAGGCATCAAAGTGCATCCCAAGACCACCAACGGACCGAATGACGATTGAGGATCTGGCGCAGCTAGGCATAAATGAGCCATTTCAGCGCAAGAGGCGTCGATCACGTCACGATTTCATGCACGAGGAAGACGAGGCGTTGCTTCGCGGGTTCGAGAAGCATGGCCCGCATTGGCACCGAATCAAGCTTGATTCCGGCGGCGTGCTTGACTCGCGCAACCCGACCGACTTGCGAGACAGGTTCAGGCACAAGTGGCCGGAAAAGTACGAGAAGGCCGGATACAAAATCAAGGACAAGGGTTCAGTCAAGCCTTGCCCCCCAGGAGAGGAGCCGAAAGGCGATGTTCCGAGCAGGTCGAAGGAGATATCGGCGCCCAAAGGAAACCTGGAAGGCCGGACGGAAGGCCCAAGAGAGAGCGACTCTTCGCACAAGGACAACAACGCATCCGCTTCTAGTAACGACATAACCGCGCCAAGTCTGCCCAGCCTGTCCCTTCTCGCGGGGTCGTCGAAGCCTTCGAACCTGTTCCCCCTCGAGCCGCTGGATTCCTCCTTTTCGCACGACTGGCTCTCGGAATTCGCCTACGACTTCTCGGGCGACGACGAAGGCGACGCCGAGGCGAGCCCCGTCACGCTCAACCGGCGCCCGTTCGACTTCGCCGGCGCCACCGGCTCGCTCCTCCTCGCCCAGCCGGCCAACCTGGCGAGCGCCGCTCCGGGTGCGCCCTCGAACCCGCCCGACGCCGCGACGCTGCCCAAGCCCGACCCCCAAAGGCAGAAGGCGGGCCGCGACGCCGCCGCCCCGAGCGCGCCCAACCCCCCGCCGCCGCCGCCGCCGCCGCCGCCGCCGCCGCCGTCGACCAGCTTCGCCCCCTTGCTGCCCCCGACCCCCCGCGCCGCCGTCACCCACATCGACCCGCTCATGACGCTGAACCGGCCCAAGGCGCCGCCGCCGGCGCGCCGCGAGCCCTGGCGGCTCCCCGCCAGCCTACCGTCGCTAGCCGCGCACACGGGCGCCGGCGCCGGCGCCGGCGGCGGGCAGCAGGCTAACATCAACTTGCCTGGTCCGGCGGACATTCTGTTCGGGCTCGAGGCCGAGGGCGAGTGAAAAAGATGAGGGGAGCATGTTAAGGTAGTTTTGAAATTGACGGGCGTACGGAAACGTCCAATCGTACGACGATTTTTTTTTTTTTGGCGCTCCTGTGTCGTTGATGTGTGCACCGAATCCCCATCCTGCACCTCCGCAGTATACGTCGTCTCTCCTTTGTCTTGTCCACGGAAGACGCGTTTGTCACCGGAGGGAGATTTAAAAAACCACTTCGCTACTGACCGACCAAATGCATGGTGCGTGGCCGTGCGCCCCTCTGGACACGCTCTGGCTAGTGGAATGGGACATCACGATCGCCTCTCTCAAATGGCTTTTGTTTTATCGGGAAAAACTAATTTTTTTTTTTTTTCCCCGATTCTGAGCATCTCAGCATTACTACTACGTGAAGAGATATCAATCTAGCATTTACAAGCTGACTGAGACATCCATCCTTTTCCGGATCGGATTTTAAGAACTCCCCAAAGGTAAATTCCACTACCATTTTGTAGGTTTTAAAAAGCGACCCTATTACCGAGCGCCTGAGCGCCACTGATCCCCCCCCCCCCTCTACCTCCCTCTACCTCCCTCTACCTGGCCCGAAGAGAACCTACTGCTCCAGATGGTACAGCGGCTGCCGCGGCGGGACGTCCTTCCGCAGGATGTACCTCTTGAAGTACCAGGGCAGCATCTTGAGGTAGTACTTTGCGTGGGTGGTGGTGGGCACGCTGAAGACCTGGTCGAGCTCCTCGAGCGAGAGCGCCTTGGTCTCGGGCAGGGCGAAGTAGGCGAAGCCGGTGGCGAAGCAGTTCCAGGCCGCGTACCAGCAGAAGGCGCCGGTCGGCGTGAAGGCGTCGGAGAGCGACGGCCAGGTCAGGGCCAGGATGAAATTGAAGCCCCACGTCGTGGCCGTGGCGAAGGACATGCCGACGTCGCGGATGTAGAGCGGCTGCGGGGCGTGCGGTTAGTCTGACTGATCCATCCCGAATGGGCGTGTTTTTTTTTTTTTTTTCAGGTTGTGGGGGTGTGGGACTTACGAAGCACTCGGCCGAGTACGTGAACGGGACGGGGCCTTCGCCGGGCGAGTAGACGGCCATGAAGAGGTAGATGCCCGTCGCGACGCAGCCCAGGCGGGCTTGCTCGTTCGGGATGTAGAAGGAAAAGCCGGTGAAGAACAGGAACAGGGCCATGAGCGGGAAGGTGGTCACCAGCAGGTTTCGCCGGCCGAAGGTGTCGATTGTGTAGATGGCCGGGATGGCGAACAGCCAGTTGATGATGCCGGTGCCCATGGAGGCCAGGAGCGCCTGCGGCTGGGTGAAGTCGGCCTGGATGAAGATGTCGGACGAGTAGTAGGCGATGACGTTGACGCCGCAGAACTGCTGCATGAACATGACGAAGAAGGACGACTGGGCGGCGCGGCGGTTGCGGGGCCGCAGCCAGAACTCCTTGAACAGGTTCTTGCCTTCCTTGAGCTTGTTCTCGACCTGGAGCAGCTTGTGGATGTAGTACACGTCGCGGGCCGCCTGCAGCTTCGTGTTGCGGAAGCGGCAGAGCGAGTTGAAGGCCTTGTTGTACTTGTTCTTGGTCATGTACCAACGGGGGCTCTCGGGGGCGAAGAAGATCTGGGCCCCGACGAACAGCGGCGGAATGCCGGCCGACCCGAGCATCAGGCGCCAGTTGAGGTATTGGATGTTCCAGCCCTCTGGCGCGGGGATGTAGAACTGTTCTCGGTCAGGGGAGGAAGGAACGTGCAAACGAGGGTGGGATTGGCGTGTGAAGGGGAAGCCTTACAAAGACCACGGACGCGATGAAGCCGCACATGATGCCGAACGCCGTCCACATCTGCCACATCATGACCAGGGCGCCGCGAATGATGGCGGGCGAGCACTCCGCGCCGTAGACGGGCGTGGTGGAGGACTTTGCGCCGATGGCGAAGCCCATGAAGAACCGGGCGATGAACAGGTGCCACCAGGAGTCCGTGACGGCCTGCCAAAAGGACGAGGCCGTGGAGGCGAAGCAGCCGACGAAGATGGTGCCGCGGCGACCCAGGTAGTGGTTGGTTGGGGCAGACGTCCAGCAGCCGATGCATACGGAGCAGAGGTACGGTGCGCCGTTGACCAGTCCTCGAATCCACGTGTCGGTGATGCCGAACTCCTCGGTATAGAAGCTGCAAGAGTCAGCAAGTTAGTTTCTGTTTCATTTTACTTTTTTTTTCTTTTTTTGGACCTTCGGTCAGTCCAGCTCAGGGCAGTCACTTACACCTGAGCACCGTTAACGGTGGTCTGGTCCATGCCCTGGACAATGGCCGATCCAGCACAGAGAACAGTCATGAAGTACATCATCCACGGCTGCTTCCAGCGGTGCGTCGTCTCCATGCGGAGGGTTTCCTTGTCCTCCTCGGAAAGCTCTTCGATCATCTCGAACTGCGACGGATTCTGGGCCACCAGGGCGCCCTTCTTGAGGATGTCGATGTGTTCGGTGAGCCCTTTGGACTCGGCAAACGTCTCGACATCCTTGAAGAGGGCCTTCTTGGAGAGGCCGGCGAGCGGGTTGCGCAGGGCCGCATTGGCGTTCTTCTCGACGGACTCGAGGAACTCGGACTCCCTGCGGTGGACGTCGTCGATATCGGACTCCTTCTCGGGGTCGGAGTTGTACGGGGAGCTCTTCTCCTTGTTGAGGGGAGGGTCGGTCTCGACCGCCTCTTCGTCCCTTCTAGGCGCCATGACGAACGGATATGCAACGATGCACCTTCGTTCCGGGGACGAGGAACGGAGGAAAGGGAGAAGCGGATGGGATTTAAAGGGGCCGGGAAAAGATCAACGCGCTGGGTGACATCGGGACCCATCTTTATAGTGAGGACTCTTCGCCTTGGGGGGGGTGGGGCGGGGGGTTGCAATCGGTGCATCCCTGCGATCGGTGCATCCCCACAACCGGCCATGTCGTACGTCGTATACAGGCTCGACGCGGTGGGCACATGCGATCATCGGGCGTCGCAGCCGACGACGATCGGGCTTGGGGAGGCAGGGCCCACGGAAGCCGCTCAGGCGTTGGATTCTGGGCATGAGGCGCTTTGCCAAGGGCTCCGCCGTGCGGCGTCCCGCTTTGCCGAGCAAAACTCTCGGCGCCAGTTCTGGGCGGGAGACCGCCGAGCGCAAGCGTGCGACCGACGAAAACCGTCGACCGAAACAGAGAGGAGCGGGGAGGCGGATTTGAAGAAGAAAAATAAATGAACAGTTTTGATGAATTCCAAAGGACGCTTGGGTTAAAATAAGGAGAAAAAAAAAGAAAAGAAAAGAAACCAAAATTTGTCTTCTCTTTTCTTCAAGGCGCGCCCGGGGGCGGGTGGAAGGCGGGCGCGGAGCGGAATTGGCGACTGCGTAATCCAAGCAGGCCAAGCGGCTCGTCAGGCCCGCGCGTTGCACTCCCAAGGAGGCTCCCAAGAAGGCTCCCAAGAAGGCTCCGTCCGGCCCCAGAACGCCAAACCGCCGCCCGCCGGACAGCCATTCGCCCGTGGGCTGACGCGTTCGCCCCGGGTGCTCGCACTGGAGGCTCCTCTCGACTGCCCTTGCCGGCAATGCGTCCGGTCGGGCCCTTGGCCCACGGGGCCGGCGAGAGAACGGCACGCAGCACCACGAGCGAGCGGGCGCGATAAGACGACGGCGAGGAATGAAACGGGAATGGGGAACCGTTCGGAAATAATCAAAAGACACATTGTCGAGAGGGCGCTAGCGGGGGTCCGAGGCGGGTTTGCGTCGGTTCGTCCGAAATCCTTACTCGTGCACGGCGAACGTTTCAGGCGGTGACATCGCCCAGGACCGCAGCTTAGAAGCGCCACCAGATCTCCGCACCACGCCACTCCTCGCCCCAAACTCCTCGCCCCAAGATGCGGAGCCGGCGCTACATACGTATGCGGGTAGAAGAATCCGGGGAAGGGCTGGGCAACGCAGGAGAAGGCGCGAAGAAGTTTCGTTTTACGTCACGGCCGAGGAGAGAGAACCGGTCTGCTTGGCGGCGGCTGGCGTTGCGCGACAAAAACGCCTTCCGGCCTGACCGCGTGCGGCACAGTCTTCCCTCGGCAGAGAGCAGCAAATCCGAGGGCCGCAGCGCCGTCCGGGATCTGTGAAGTCGACTCGGTGCGACGATGTGACGTCGAGCGTCAGCGCCAACCACGATTTCCGTCCTGGGCAAGGCACTCGGCGCCAAGCGGTTTTCTGGGCGGCGGAGCTGGATCCGGAACGCGATAGGTAAGTAAGGACACCAGGCACCGCGGCGCGAATCGGATGGCCGAGTTTGGAAATCCGGTGCATTCTGAGGTCAGCCGAGACGGACAAAAGTGCCGGCAAGGTATCTACGTAGTACAGACGGCTCGTTCTCTACTTCGAAGTAGCGGTCCAATCAGCCAGCCCGTTATCTCGAGCTAAGCATGTCCGTTCGGCGCCCTAGGCGAAATAAATACGACGAAAGAATGGAGACGAAAGCTTAGGCTGCTGGTAAAAAAAGGCGGTCGAAGACTGCAGACCGGGAGGCTTACCACGTAGTCTGTCCACGCGAGCAGTGGTTTGATCCACCTTCAATGCCAGTTCTCGCTGCCCGGGCACCAGACGGCGGGACCGACGTGCAAACCGGCGCCATATTGGCCTCGACAAGGTTCACCATCCTTCGAGGCCGTGCAGCTCCACCCCCAGCTTCTCCACTTCCCTCCGGGGAAGCGTGTACGGCTCGGCCTCGAGGCCCAAGCGCGCCGCGAGCTGGGCGGCAAACGCGCCTGCGGCCTCGTCCACCGTGACGTCGGCGACGCCCTCGTTGCGCAGGCTCGTCGTGAGCCGGCCGTCCATGCCGCACGCGACGATGCGCTCGAACCAGCGCAGGTCGGTGCTCACGTTAAGCGCGACGCCGTGCGACGCGACGTGGCGGCGGAGGTGGATGCCGATGGCCGCGATCTTCCTCCAACCATCGTCGCGTTCGAGCGCGTCCGCTTCTCCTCGCGCCCTCTCCACATGTTGCCCGTGCCGCCATATCCGAGACCCCTCCTCCGCCCCTGCCTCCTCCGCCTTCTTCTCCTTCTTCCCCTGCTTCTCCTCCCTCCCCTCTTCCGCTCCCACCCCCTCTGCCTCCCGCCCACAATGCCCCGCCCTCCTCACCCACACCCCCGTTCTCGCCGCGTCCACGCCTGCGCCGCCCCCGTGCCCCCGGACCCCCCACACGGCGCACGTGCGCACCAGCGCGGCCTCGAGCCGGGCCACCCAGCCGCCGACCCCGACCCCGACCGCCCGCAGGTCCGCCACCACGTACCCGACCAGCTGGCCGGGCCCGTGGAAGGTCGTCTGGCCGCCGCGCGGCGCCGCCGCCGCGACCGAGGCCGCCGGCCCCCCGTCGGGGCCCGGCGCCCGCAGCTGCGCGAGCAGCTGCGGCGGCGCGGCGTGCTGCCGGCGGCCGAGCGTGTAGGTTGGAGGGGGGGTGAAGGTGAGGAGGACGGGGGGGGAAGAGGACGAGGAGGGCGAGGGCGAGGAGAGCGAGGGCGAGGAGAGCGAGGGCGAGGAGGGCGATGGCGAGGCGGAGGCGTCTGGGTGGGCGGCGGGGGCGGCGGACGAGCGGCGCGCGCGGCTGGCGGCGGCCTTTTGCGCGAGCAGCCGCGAGCGGAAGACGTCCTGGATGCGGTTGGCGGTGGCGTACGGTGTGAGCCCCGGGAGGTGGAGGTGGCTCAGGCGCATCTCGCGGGACAGTCGTGGATGAAGGGGGGAACGGTCGCGAGGCCGCGAGTGGTGAGGCGCGGAATCGAGCGCGGGTTATAGGTATGCGGAGGAAGCGGGGAGCGGTGGTTCGATCGGTGGTGAGGCAATGGAGATGTAAAGTGGTCTGTGCGCGTTGGGGATGGGCGGTGATGGCAGTGCGGCAGTATACTACGTACGGTGCGACTTCTGTAAGCGAACCTCACCAAAACAAATCAGCTTACCAGAAATGCCTTGAATACATGGAAAATCTCTCTTCTTTAAAGAATCCTAAGGTAATGGGTATAATAATCACTTAGATATATTTTAAATGGTTAAAAAATGTTAGCATGTGTGTAGTTCCTAGCTAGTAGCATCGCACCAAGGTGCGATACTGTGCCAGTGTTAGAACTAGCATGCCCCAGCCTGCAACTAGCCAACTTGGCCAAAAGACAGGCATAGTATCGCACTTCAGTGCGATGCTGCTGGCTAGGGACTATATATATGCTAGCAGGTAGTCTTTTGGCCAAGTTGGCTAGTTGCGGGCTAGGGCATGCTAGTTCCAACAAATTCGGCAATTATACATCGTAGTCGATCGCTGGGTAGAAGATAAGGGTTCTTGAAACATCTAGTCATAGTGTAGTAGTGTTATCGCGGTCCACTCAAGGGGTTCCTTCGGAGGCTCGATGTTCGGCTCGTCCGGATGTTGGGTGGCGGTTGTTGCAACCGGATAGGCGTCAGTGCCAGTAACGGAGGCGAATCTACTCCTTGCAGTTCTCTAGTAGTACCTTAAGTACTTAGGTAAACCGTGTGCATTAAAGTAACTCCAACGAGCTATAAACTTGTATGCTGGTGCGGCCGTTTATATAGGTAACTTCCTAACACTCGTTGTCCAATCAGCTGGCCTGTTACTTGCTGATGCTAAGACCTGGAGCACGCCGAGCGCGCGGAAGAACCGTTCTTCCCGGTGCTCCAGTTGCTCCGTTACATACCCGGGTTGCTGCCTGCCCTAATCCTTATCCGGGCCTGGCACTTGCGGCATGGGCTGTCCAACGCCAACCTATCCGCCCGGTGCTTGTTCTTTAGTTCCCTGCTCCGGCACCGCCACGTTCCCTCACTGTCTCCCTAGTCAGCGAAGCTCCTGGCGCACCTGGACCAATCCCTTGCTACCTGTCTAAACTTCGCCGCTGCGTCCCGTCGACAGTGCGTGTCGTGCCTCGCATAACAAGTAGAGTAGGATGTTCCTACCTAAGTTTTTCTTTACTTTGCAACCCCTTACGTAACTCCTTAACCCCGGCGAAGTGTATTTCACTTTCTCTCCCTTTTTCTTTTCTTTTATATCATCGATAACGTATTCCACCACCGAGTCGCTCACCCCACCGAGTCGCTCA
>MU001707.1:74811-104805 GCA_010093515.1 Lineolata rhizophorae
ATTCTGAGCGACTCGGTGGGGTGAGCGACTCGGTGGGGTGAGCGACTCGGTGGTGGAATACGTTAACATATATACCATTCTAGACAATCACTTTTACCTTGCCATGCACAACAGAAGTTCATTCCCTATTTGGTTTTACAGCTCCCCCTTCTATTACCCTTTAGTTAATATAGATCCGTAGAGTCTAGTAACGCTATGCAACTACGATAAGTTGTGCTAACAAAATTCTTGCTATAGTATAGTAGGTGTATATAGAGCCTTAGTTGCTGATATATAAGAGTACAGAGCAACAGAATGCAGCATATAGAGTAATCGAGAGAGCGTAGAGTAATGGAGAAAAGATTATTTTTATATAATTACATGAGTTGCGCTTACCTCGCGAGCTGGCTCTTCGCTTACCCTTGTTAGGCTTTCTCGGCCCCTATAAAGAGTAGCAGAAATATAGTGTTATAGCAGTGAAGCAGTAGAAAGGTAACGTAGGGGTAGAGAGGCAGTATAGTAGCAGAGAAGCAGCATAGCGGAAGAGACGCAGCACACTAATCTAGAGGCAGTATCACAAATAGCAATAGCAGCGTTGTTTCTTCTAGGTTGCTACGCTCTGTTTACGATCTTAGAAGTTACTACGCTGCTATCACTATACGTAATATGGCTTCTAGACCGCTATACGATCTCTCTACCTTAGGATAGCATAGACAGCACGTAGTATAGCATAGAGATATGCATGCAGAACATAGGAATATACAGAGCGCTAGACGAGCATGTAGAGTACTAGCGCACATAGCACGGGAGGAATATATAGCATAATAGGGATACGTAGCAGAGTAGAGTACTACTACAAACTCCTAGTACGTAGAGAACTCATGAAGAATTCAGGTTGCATAACAGATCACGGAGGAACCTGGAAAGATTCCATGGCAGAGTTCGCTACTGGCGATCCCAGAAAGGGCCCTTGGCGGGTTAACTCGGCACCTACACATATATCGTACAGAAGGGAGAGAACTCTAGCTCTCAAGTAATCAGTCTACTCAATACGTCCTTTCCACATCCTTTCTAGGCTCTTGCATTGTGATTCCATCGCCAGTTCACACGACCATTCGCCCTAGATACATTCAGGACTCTAACAGCTAGTTGCAAGCTAGGACATGCTAGTTCTAAAAAGAAAGTAGAAAGCTCTATCCTTATTCAGGCAAGGACAGGACAGATAGGACTTACTGCATTCTTTGCAAAGGCCTAGGGCCTATAGTTCCCATCCAGGTAATGTTAACGTAGTGGTGGAAACCAGACGCCATGATATATTTTTATCCACCACCTAGACTTGCAGGAGGACAGGGAACAGATTAGGGGTAGGTATAGCTTTTTAGACTACAACGCGCAACTTACAGTCCTAAAGCGAGCAGTTAAACCACTGAATAGCTAATACAGCACCTTGAGATTTAGCAGTTCAGGCTAGTAGTATAGTAGAGTAGGAGGTCCCTAACCGAATTTTTTTTTGCTTTCGCCTTTCAGCAGTCTTTTATATAGCTTCTCACCCCTGGCGAAGTGTATTTAGCTTACCCTCCCTTTTTCTTTTTTTCTTTTATAACAACAACAATATATATCATGGATAGTATAGATAGTGGTAGCAGTAGCACGTGAGTTCGAGGCTACGTAATGCCGGCCCTGCCACTCCGTGCGGCATACGTAGGCCGTAGAGTAGAGCTTACCTCTTACTCTGCAATCTCATCAATACACTCTGTTTAACACCGTACATTCTGTGACGCTCGACAATATACACCAGCACCTGCTATCAATTCTGCCTTGCTATTGAAAATACAACTAAAGTTCATCCTCTTATTAGTCTTAGAAAGCCTTTCCTTTCACCTACTAGTTAAATAAGAAACCGTAGAGTCTAACGATGCTAGTCAACGACGATAGGTAATACTACAAACCTATAAACCTCTCCCGTCCTACTACAGTAGGATACTTACCATATGGGACAGAGAGAGCCTGGAACCGGCTAGGGCTAACCACTCCTTGCTACGGTCCTAGACAGCTACCCCACGGGTGCAAATAGGCGGCGAGTGTTTAAAGAAGACGAGGGCGACTATGAGAATATTAAGTAGCCTATTTGAGCCTAGCTTGCCAACACCTGACAGGGATCCCAAAAATGTATTTATGCAGCTCCAGGTAGCACCATGTTTCCAATGTCAATGGACTTGGCCTATCCATTCCAGATTTCCGCCGGAATCTGACAGCGACGAAGTACACCAGGTTTTCTTCCTTAGAGCGTTTTGCCTGTACATAGACACCGAATGGAAGCTCCCTATAAGCATTCGCTTCAAAGCGTGCAAGAGTCAATAGGAATAATAATTAACGAGGGGGTAAGATATGCAGCGAGGAAGCAGTCTCTTGCAGAGACCGAGGTATTTGACAACTCTGAGCAATACCGATTTGATACCGATGGATCTCCGATAATCGATCGCACAGTCTGCATGGTGTTCCACGTGACCGCGGCCAGGTCAGATCTCAATCGACGCTTCGGGGCCGCGGGGAAACCCGCTCCGGAGCGTTTGCCCCTCTCTCTCGCCCTCTCCCGGCGCCGGCAGTGCCTCCGCCCCGAAGCTGCTCGCCTCTTGTTCCCCTCAAGTCCGCCCGCCTTCGGGCGACGACCCAACGCCCTCCGTTGATCGCTCCATCCACCGTCATGTCCTCCAATTCACCCGCCGCCGTCGCCGCGTCCGGCAAGTCCGCCGCCGCCGCCGCCGCCAGCTCTCCGGCGCAGTCGCAGGCCGGGTCCGCCGCGAGCGGCGACAGCCACTGCGGCGGCGGCGGCGGCGGCCAGCGGCGAGCCGGCGGACACGGCAGCTTCGGCGCGGGCGCCGCGTCGCGGGCGTCGTCGGCCGCGGCCCCGCGCAACAACCAGGCCGCCCGGAAGCAGCACAAGGGCTCCCGCAAGTACCGGTTCGCGGACGAGGATGCTCTGGCCGAGTCGGTGAGTCGGGTCCCGCGTCCCCCTCGCGGCACGGCGCCGGCCGGCGGCCGTCTAACCGTCTCCCCCAAGGCAGCGATGCGGTCCGCGAACAGCAGGAAGGGCCAGACGTCCATCACCCACCTGATGAACTTTTCCCTGCCGCCGAGGCCTTCGCAGCACGGCCATGCTCCCGGCCACGGCCGCGGCTACCGGAGGAACCCGACCTGGGGTCTGGGGTCCGGTTACCACGCCGTGGACAAGGCCAGGTACGCGGCTTGGTTTTGACCCCCCGCGAATCAGTCTAACTTTCTTCTGGCGGACAGATATGTCCATGCGAATTACAGGTTCATCGTCGACCCTCGCGCCGACTACCTAGCCCAGAGCGTCGATGCTGACGTCCACCTGGACTGGGGCAACGTCTTGCAGATTCTAGCGTCATCGCAATCGCAAGATGCCTCGTGTCCCATCTGTCTCGGTCACCCGGTGGCGCCTCGCATGGCCAAGTGCGGCCACATCTTTTGCTTACCGTGCCTCATCCGCTACATGCATAGCGAGGACGACAGCCACCCGTTGCCGGAGAAGAAGCCGCGACGCAAGGCTTGCCCGCTGTGCTGGGACAACATATACATCTCCGAGACGCGGCCGGTGCGTTGGTATGCCGGGCAGGAATGTCCGGCTCCGCGCGAAGGCGATGACATCGTGCTGAGGCTCGTCATGCGGTCCGCCGGTAGCACGTTGGCGCTTCCCCGCGATGGTGCCGATGCGCTCGGAAAGGATGTCGACGTCCCGTGGTACCTTGCCGCCGAGGTCATGGACTACGCGCGCATCATGAAAGGTAGCGAGGACTATATGGAGCAGCAGTTCGACGCGGAGCTATGTGAGCTCGAGATGCAGGGAAAAGAGGACGAATTGCTATTCGGCGAGGATAATGTCGAGTGGAGCCGCAAGGCGATCCGATCGATTCACGATGCTAAGGAAAAGGTTAAAGGCATCGGCAATCCGCCCTTAATGCCTCAAAAACCCGTCGAGGCTAAGAAGCAGCGCCCACCCATCAAGTTCAACGAAGTTGACGAGTCGTCTCCAGAGAAGTATTTTCTGGAACAGTCCTCCGCGGGCTCGTCAACGCCAGCCACCCAACCGTCAGGAACCCCTGGCCCAAGTACCAGTGGCACGTCTATGGTGTCGGCGTCGGCGTCGGCTCCGCGTCAGAGTGCTGAAAAGCTTCCGTCAGCGTCGCCGAGTGCATTGACTACTTCGCTAGCGCAGGTCCGCACCCAGCATGGCAATCAACACTCGCACACGCCATCCGAATACTTCTTCTATCAGGCCCTACTGCACTACTATCTCTCCCCGCTCGACATACGCATCCTGAAGTCGGCGTTCGGCGCCTTCGCCGCGTTCCCGTCCACTATACTGCCACGCGTCGAGCACGTGTCCACCGGGCACGTCGTCGACGATGATCTCCGCCGCCGCACCAAATACCTGGCGCACCTGCCGCGGGGCTGCGAGGTCGCTTTCCTGGAGTGCAACTGGGAAGGCGCGCTGCCGGGCGAGGTGCTAGAGCGCTGGAGGCCTGAAATCGAACGGAGGAGGCGCGCGCGGAGGGAGAAGGAACTGAAGGAGGAGAAGGCGAGGCGGAGGGGCGAGGTGGCGGGCGGCGAGGAGGAGCGCAGGTGGGCCGCGGCGCGCAGAAACGGTGCCGCTACCGGGACCGTGGGGCCGGCGGCAGAAAGCCCGAGTGCCTCGGTCTCTGCCGCCGCGTCGTCTGCTGCTGCCGCGGCCGCGGCCGCCGACGACGACGAAGAGTTCCCCGTCGCGTCGGGTTCGAGCCCGCCGCGGCCGCCTTCGTGGCCGCCCGCGCGCGGCGCGGTCGGCGGCGCCTTCGCCAGCCTCGCGTCCTCCGCCTCTCCCGGCACCAGTCCCGAGGCACCGCGCACCGTATGGGGCACCGCGGCCGTGCATCCAGTCGAGGAGCAGCTCGTCGTCGCGCGCGACTCGCTGCCGACCGGGTCCGAGGAAGAGGGGGACGACGTGCACGTCGACGGGTGGTTGCAAGGGTGGGAGCGGGACTTGCTCGTGGGGGGGTGGGAGGAGTTGGACGGCGGGGATCAGTGGGGTGGTGCGAAGAGTGGTGGTGCGGGGGCTGGTGGCGGGGATGAGGATGTGGGCCGTGGGGCTGGGCGAGGGAGGGATGCCGGTGCTGGTGCGGGAGATGGGAAGAAGGGGAAGGGTAAGGGGAAGGGCAAGGGCAAGGGCAAGGGGAAGAAGATTACGTTGATGAGTACGAATGGGCGGAGGGGCGCGTGATGTGAGGGTCTCCATAGTGGCGTGCCATTGGTCAAAAGCACGAAATGGACATTTTGCCGCGCAAATTTTTGGGGCCATGAAGAGGGCCGCTAGGCGTGTTTTCATGGTGCTTAAACCTGGTTTTGATTTCAACAATTTTTTTTTTTTGGAGCAAACGTGCTGTCTGGGTGCGCTTGTAGCTTTGAGCGGTTATTTTTGGTTAGGGTTGTGTCGCGCATTTTTCAGGTCTTGATTGGATGGTTGAGGCGCTAACCTTTTTTTTGTTTTTGCGATTTTCAGAAATACAGACAGATGCGGCGCGTGCATGGAGCTTGCTTTGATTATAGGGACGGGGAAAATATTCTATAGGAGCATATTTGGCGGATAGTTGGAAGCTATCATCGCCATCATTGACTTTCATGAGCTGGCGCCCGCTTCGCTCATCGCTCCGGTCTCGCTCTTTGAGGAGTATACGGCGCAGCACAGGCTATCCAGCAGAGCATAGCACAGGGTGGAGCACGCAGCACAGGTAGGAGCATGTTGAAAGATGGCTCCCGCAGGGACGGCACACCGCAATGCGCGGCCGCGGTTATGCCGCTGCTCTGAGCATTCTTTTCCACGTTGGGAGGCGTGGCAGGAGCTGGCGGCCTGCACGGGCTCAGACGAAACGAACAGAGCGGTCGTGGCCATTATTCGCGCGCGAGTGCGTCCAGATTCTGATTCTCTCAGAGAAGATTCATCTGTTCATTCACTTATACATTTGGGTTTTAGTCTGATTCTCGCTCCCGATTGATTCAAGTTGAAGATCATATTTTCGGGTCGGGGTCCGGGTGAATGATTCGTGTCTGGTCGGTGCGTCAGGTGTTCCTACGATTCGTGTACGGAACCAGCAAAGTCACGTGAAGTACCTGCTCTGCATTCCGCTAGACTGTATACCAGCGTCGCCTCCCCTGGAGACAGCGAACAAAACTCGCGTACCTATATTAGGGCAGGCGACAAGACTGATCCTCGATCAGCCGACCGGTCGCAAAGCGTAGAGGGAAGTCAGCTGCAGTTGGGCTGTGGCAAGGAATCGACGAGCGGCGGAGTGCTTGTACACCGAGCTACGAGTCTGCAGACCGTCACCGTATCCAGGGGTCGTCGCCGATCCCGCAAACAGAGAAGGACGGAGGTAGACGGCCCCCGCTCTGCTCGCCGAGACACGACAGCATGGCCGTTACACTCGACAACAGGAATTAAAGCATCTCGCGTCTACTCCCTAGCACGGGTGCAGCGGCGCCCCGCACCGGCATTTCTGTGCCTCGCGTACGACAGCTACGGAGCGTTGGTCAGATCCTAAGGTGCCCGGCTCGCAAGTCGGTTCGACTGTCCATCATCAATCATCAGTCCGCCACTCATCGGGTCCATCAGTCTACTGGTCGACTACTAACCAGGATATCAAAATCCCAACTGCCCTGGCCAATGTTTCGCAGATTGAAATCTGTGCACCAATCCCCTTCAGCCGAGACAGCTACCACTCACCGTTCAGCTCTCCGTTCGTTGGCTTTTGGAGGGCATTCCATTCTTACTCGTGGACGACTCGGCTCCGTCCACAGCGGGGCCGGTAGCCCCACGCTTCTTCCGAAGCCTTGTTATCGGATGCAACTTGTCCATGGCGTCTTTGACCGTAGGCTGTTGGATACTCACCGTCCATTCGATGACGTTCTTGACGAAGTCGTGGCATTCCTGGATGCCATCCTTTGCGTACGTGAAGCTGTCGAGCCACGACATGTAGAACTCGTTGACCTCGGGGTTGAAGTAATGAACGTGCACGAATGAACGTGCACGACGGCCTGCCTTTGGCTGACAGCAGCTGACTCGATGCACGCCGCTGGTGGCAAGCTGGCCTTCAGCCTCATACAATGTGCCGCCGCCGGCCTCTGATTTCAGCTCCGTGAGAAAGAAGGGAAACATGTTGGCCTGCGTTGGCTGCGAGTACGGTCGAACCTTGGGATGATCTGCAACCGAGAGTTGTTGTGCGGTCCAGTTTGACTTGCGCGTGGGAGGGAATCCCGAAATGACGGTCAGTCTTGGGTGCAGCGAGGGCGTATGCATAGTCGGGATTGTGAGGCAGAGGCATGGTGGACCAGACAACATCACGACCTTCCGCGACGTCAGGATGCTTGACGGGAAAGAGGGGAGGTACGATGATGTCCGGTACCATGGGTTCAGGGCTGTCCTAAACCTCCTGGATCGTTTGTTTCATGGCGGTCTTTTGGTCGTCTTCCAGCTTCGGCGATTTGCGGTCCTTTCGAATGTGTACGGTGACCAGTTGCCGGGCGTCCTGTGGAATCAGATCCCCGAAGTTGCCGATGATCACATTGTTCATCGTCATGGTTCTCCGGTACGGCAGACTCGATGTGCTGAGCCTCTCGCCTGACCCGCCCAGCGTTGACCCCCGACCAATGGGTTCTCCATCTCGTTGCGAGATGCGATCGACGTCGTGGTAGTGTCCGCCCGAGCTCTGGGATGGACTCTCTACGATTCCGCTGATTCACGACGCCTTGAAAGAACTCGACCGGCGGACTAGTAGTCGGCCTTCCTTTCTTACCCCCCCGAAAGGTCTTGTCCAAGACGTTGCGCCTGAGCTCCTCCTCGCAGACCCGAGCTACCAAGTCCCAGGGTGGATTTCGATCCTTATCGATACAGTATCGATACTAGCGCCTAGTATCGATTGGTATCGATACTATCGCGGATGATTCCTTGGCATTCTACCCATTTTCACTTCTAATCTAGATTTTCAGTGATCCCACTTAGTTTCCAATGCTTCAAACACTCCAATTTCTCCACAGTATCCGCCGCCAGCTGTGATCTTTCCCATGAGATTGTACGACGTGCTCCGGAGAAGATACGCTCCGGTTCGTCGCTCATAGCCGGGATTGATAGGATGTCAACGGCCATGTACCATAACCTGGGCCAGCGCTTCCGTTGTTGATCTTGACACCACCATTCAAGAGGAGATTGCTGGCCAATATCATATGGATCTCCATGGCAGTAATCCTCAAATTCATCTTGACTTTGAGGTCGGTTGTAGTCATTCAGACCTTGAACCACTCTGTCAAACATATCCAGCTCGGACTCCTGCTCCAATTCCCTTGATCTGAGAGAAGCGGCGACAGGAATGGGCATCTTTTCTCTGTAAGACTCCCAGAGCATGGTCACCTTCCTCATCGTTGGTTTGATCCACTTTTTCTTCCAGTTTGCGTCGATATATTTGATGCGACGATTCGGATGGAGAATAAGAGCTGCGGCGTACAGAGGGGAATCGTCTGTCTTGCTGTAGTACTTGTCGAATATCTTCCAACCGCTCTGAATCCGAGAGCTGAGCTCGGGATCAGCAGCGTGCTCACGTAGAGAGCCTTCGAAAATTTTGAGGAGAACATCCATGGTGAAAAGAACATTATCGATTGATGCCCGGTCTCCCTCAGTATGTAAAGTGGCCCGTTTGAATGGACTGAGGAATGTCTGGATTGCATGAAGCCGTTCCCAGTTCTCCGGAGTAAGATAGTCTTCTCGAAGTGTCGCAAGATGGAATTTGGTGTACTCATCCACGTGGTTTTTCTCCTCGTTAGACACAAAAAGCATGTCGTACCAGCTGTTCCATCTCGTACGGTTGTCGAGAGGAATCATCCGCCCTGCCATACGCTTGAATTCTTCAGTACGACCAGGCGAACTTCGGATATGAACGACAATGTTATGAAGCTTGCCGAGAGGTCCAAGGAGCCGAAAGGATTTCCGAGTTGCTTCGTCGTCTTGTTCGAGTCCTCGCTCCTCCTCTTTGTCGTACGACTCGAGATCATGCATCTCCATGAAATCTTGAAAGAGAAACGCTTGTACCGCTAAGTTGATGATATGACCTGTACATCGAAGTCGATTGTGTATTGAATTCCATTGGATACCTTCCTCGATGAGACTATCTTCGACTACCTGGCAAAGCGTATCGTTCGTAGATGCGTTGTCCGACACAATTGATCCGAGTTTCTGGCTGATGCCGTAATTCTTCAAGGCCGGAAGAAGAATGCGGCATTGCGCATCTCCACTATAATTCTCGATCCGACGGAGAGCCAACATAGCTTTTGAACGTTTTTCTCGATCTCTGTCCACAAAGTGGGCGCATATACCGAGCAGTAGAAGCCGATTCGGGGATGTCCAGATGTCGAGCGAAAGGTGGATGTTTGAGAGAGCGGACTGGAGTTTTCTCCGCAAGATATCCTTGTGTGTTTGCCAACACCGATCGATCTTCTTAGGGATTTGAGAGTGCGACGTGGAGATATAGCTTGTGGATTCGGGATTGAGTGCCTGGCAAAAGGTATGAAACTCCGGCCATGCAGAGATTCGGAAAGCCAGATTTCGTGTCACGATTAACGATACAAGAGCCTCGTCAATGACATCTTGATTCAAAGTCCCTCTGAGGACCATGGTGTCGATTTCCGTCAGCTGCTTCGAGCCTCTGATGCGAGAATAGAGTTCCTGTAGTTGTCGGATTGCTGCCGTCTGCACCGCGCCTGATCCTCGATCAACGATGATATTATGCTTCGAGGCCAGATGCTTTCGCATATTTGTAGTGACGGTCGATTTGTACGCAGGACTATCGCAGTATATGCAATATTTGAGGCCTTGCGCCTCGTCCTCACGGGGTTCACGGGTATGTGCCCAGGTCGTGGCAGCGGCTTGGTTTTTCTTGGTTTTTGACGTTTGTGAGGCATTCTCCGCTGGATCGGAGGTGCCTGAGGTTAGGACCGTGGATGTATCGGCGTCAGAAGCCATGATATCGGCAGAAAAATGATGGGAAGGCTGATGGGAAGAGGATTTGAAGAGAATGGTGGAGATTGTGGGAATGCCAAGAAAGTATCGATTCTGTATCGATTCTTAGCGATTCTTATCGATACCAATAGTATCGATACGGTATCGATACTATCGGTATCGAAATCCACCCTGCTAAAATTTGAGTGGTTTCCAAATTTGAAGCGTCTTTGGTTAAAGTAGCAAACCACGGCCGCAGGGGACATTACTTGAAGTTAGGAGGTAACGAGTTTGGAGCGCTAATACAGAATATCCGTGCTAAACCTGCCTTGGCGGTTATTACGGCATGGTTGCATACCTAGACACGTTTGGGTAAGTCCAAGTAAATGTCTGATTTGATTAACTAGTTGGTTTTCTAGCTGCATTCCTCATGAAGTGGCGGGTAGAAAACGCTTTGGCCTAGCTATTGGACTTTGCCGGACTAGCTGAAGAGTCCCAAGTATTTGGCGCCCAATACTAAGCGTTTTACTCGCTCCGAGGACCACTGTGTTTTTGAAAAGTTATCGTTCCTAGAACTTCAATTACCAAGCACTCGGGGTCCGCACGTTAATTTCCTCATAGTTTAGTGAAACTTCCCTCCAGATATCCAGCGTAGGCATCGGCCTTTCGAGGCTACTACTTCCATCACTCGGCCGTACTCTCTACCCTACTCCTCCCATTTCTCGCCTAAGCCCTTGATTAGGGCTATAGTTTTTCTCCTTCCTTCCCCTCCTTGGAGGTTTACTAAGTCGGGCTTCGTCGAACTTAGTACTACTAAGAAGGTCGAGGAAGAGAAAATTCCTACTTGCAAGCTAGAAGATTGTCACCCCGCTCGCGTTGGGATATATTTGGATAAGATATTAAGTTATCTCTAAGCTTAGCTTTGGGGTTAAATCAACGGCTCGGTTATATCGTGATCTCCGGTAAATACAGCCCTATAATTCGGCCAAGTTATCGAGCTAATAGCCTGCGAGGGAGCACCGGTATCTTTGTCACGGGCCCCTATTCACCAATCTACATTCACCTAGAACTTTCCAGTTGTTACTCTAAGTGTTACCGCAAGTAACGTGATCTATGCGTGTTACTGCTGCCGGGAACTTTCCTGGCCCATGTATATAAGGCCCGTCCGGCCCACTATTCTTCCTTTCCTTCTCTTTTCTTTTTCTTCTTTGTGTAAGCTCTTGTCTCTTAGCTCGAATTCAAGGTTTTCCTACGGGAATTTCAGCTTGTCTTCCAGACCGTGACACATAATACACCAACATACTATTACCCTATTATACAATCAAGTTGCCTTGCCACTAGAAACTTGACACACCCTTACTTTCACTCCTTCTTTTCAAAAGTTAGTTAGAAACCAGTTGCTTCTTTGCCAAACCGAGACATGATACTGTAAGAAAGGGACAAGATTACTTGATGTTCTTTTGTACTATTTCCAAGTAAAGTGTTCTACCCTGCTACAATACTAGAGTATATTCTCTAGAAGAATTACAAGAAGACTGGTCTATAATAATGCAATAAGATGCCTATAGAAATTCTGATAGGTTTCCCTCAAATGCGCTGTATAAGCGCATGATAGCATACGTGGCCAAAGTGAAGTTTGATAGTGGTAATCCGTGGATTAAGGCTTCGTTCTATAGTTTACCCCTACAATACTATATCGGGTAAAGTGCCTCAACTTTTCTGTTAGAACTAGCATGCGCTAGCCTGCAACTAACCAAGTTGACCAAAGGACTAGTACGCCATCGCACCTCGATACGACGCTGCTGGCTAGGAACTATATATATGCTAACATTTCTACTCTAACAGGACTCAACTTGTCGTGGATACCGTGTATGGCAGTAGTGGTACGTGAGTTTGGGGCCAAGTTATGCCGGTCTAGCCCCGTGCGGCATATGTAGATCGCAGAGTGTATTTACCCCTGAACCCTGCAACCTCGAATACACTCTATTTTTCGATACCGTACACTCTGTGACATTCGAAGCAATCGACTTGGTTCTTGTCAGGCCCAAGTGCCACGCAGGCGTAACGCAGGGTCTGAAAGGGTTGGTTATCCTATGAATTTCACAATGAACTTGATGATCTATTTCTGAAGAAAGCAGGTACTTCGCAGGCCCAAATAGAGACTGATCGCTGCAGTGTCAACTTCCCCGCTCGATCTCCTTTTTGTATTGTGTGTGCTGAACTAAGCCTGCTGTTCCTCCGCTAACCCTATCTGGTAGCCATGTCTTGGCATCACTACTTCAGTCCTAACAGTTCTATAGAGCATCTTGGCATTAAAGTCTGTTCCTCTGAATACTTTCCACACTAATCATAAAGCTTCTCTCGCCTCCTCGAGAACAGCCTTCATCCGAGGATACAGCCCTCTATGTTCACTGAGCCACCGCTTTCCCCCTGGGAAGACTACTTTGCGTAGTTCCAAGATACAAGGTACTAACGGCTTGCAGTATTCCGTGAAACTCTCTCCCACTTCTTTGCTGAAACTGTCTTCCTCAACTACTGTACCCTTCTTGATTTGCGCCAGTTGCGTTGTTGGCTCGTAGTTCCAGGCCTCATACTTACTATTGCCTCTTGATTGTCCAGGCCCATTCCAATGGACACCAATCCAGAAAAGCACCCAGAAAAAGGATTCCAAGTCGTGCATAAAATTATGGCCCTCGTCACCATGAAGTACACCAATTGCCATGAACACTTTGGTGCCAGTTTTGCTCGGCGCTCCTGATACCTCTTCGCGGTTAGCTTTAATAGCAAGGTCGAGATCAATTAGGAAGCCATCGTCCTCAGCCTCATTCAGCATGATATTCCCGATGGAAATATCACGATGGAGGATGTTGATATTTAGTAATGACTCGTGCCCTTTTTACGTTAGCGATAGCAACGGTATAATGGGAAAGCTACTTACCCTTGATACCTCCAAGCAATGCGGTAAGCATGGTTTTAAGGGTGCTCGCCTGGTCAATGCTCTTTCCGACGCCATGCATAATCACCCGACGATGCACTCGGTTACGTAGCCGTTGCGAGCCCGAGCAAGAGCGTTTAGGAGGAGGCATTGATATCTGCAAAGAGCTTCGCGATCTCTTCCGCATGCTACTCCCGCTTGCTGATCTCCCATTTCCAGGACCCGAACTGTTAGATGCGGCTGCGCTGGCAGCATTAGATCCCGCTAGACGTCGTGGTTGGGGTTGAAATGGGTTCTTCCCATCAGCAGTGCTCAATCCTTTCCGGACGTTGTGGTAAACATCATCGACTGTACCGCCAACATATACAGTCTCATGGTGGTACCACAGCGCCACATTCTCTGCCCCGGATTTCGTAGCATTCATCAACAAGTCGCCTTCTTCAGGCCGCTCTTCGTATTCCCACGAATCCTTGACAACAACTCGCTGCATTGGCTTAGTCCCAATAAGGCGGCCAATCCAGCAGGTCGTTGCTCGTCCAACAACTGAACGTTGTCGCCGTATAACATCTTGCAGATACAGGCGCTCGTACTGACCATCCCGCTGAATTTCAACCTGTTTCCCGCCTTCAACTATGGTCGGGTCGAATCCAAGCTCTTCTTCATTCATCCAGAGAAACCCCAGGATCATCGAGGCGAACTTTTGTCCATCCCTGTTGATATCGAATGGCCGAGATGCTAATGCACCTAGTCGATCAAGCTCCCAGAGCCGAATAATCGAACCGCAGAGGGTGAAGCCCAAAACGAATCGGCGTGTAACTTGGGCACCAAACACCTCCCGAACATATCTCAATAGGTCGAACCAAGTGCTGTTATGGGTATCTTCTTGCGGATTGCTCTTAAGCTCGCCTGCGATAAGAATATCGGTCCAGGCACAATCCTGATTGTCGTAACCTTCCACCTGATTGCCGGGGTCATAGGCTAAGCCTACATCCAGTTTGCGCTTGCTAACAGATCCAAGTAGAGGCTTGTTCGGAGTGGCGATATATCGCCGACGCTTAGAGGGACGGAAGCCGCTCTCATTCGCAAATGTTAGCATCTGGCTAATGAGACATCGAAGCCAGCCTAGAACTTTGGATTCTTCACAGCTTCCCGGCCATTCCGTCCAGCCGCTATCGTCCGTGTATAGTGGCGGTTCCGTGGCCTTACACTTCTTAAAAACGGCAGCGGTAATCTCGGTAAGCCGAGATACTTGTCCAAAGAAGGCATCAAAGAGCAGCGGCTGATCAATTGTGATGTTGTTTTCCATCTCGGCTCTCAGCATAGGGCCGACATCTCGTCGTAGGTCGGAGCTGTTCACGGCACTTGCAGTACTGAATTTCCAAGGAGTCTGCTTGGAGACGGCGAAAGGTGCGCCGGAGTGAGGGGGTGTTACGGGTGAGGGCTTCGTTCGGGTAATGAGGTCGTATACTGCTGTCCATATCTGGGTATCTTCCGCACGAGCTACGACTGCTCTCACAAGATCAGCCGTATGCCTTAGGTCTATCTGACCCGACGAAAGGCCGGCATAGAGCAAGGCGATGTTGCCGCTAAGACGACCAACATCATGGCCGAAGCAGAGGCGGGACGAGGCTGGAAGTAATTGGAGGGCTCCTAGAAGATTGAGAACAATGTCTCTCCCGTCTATGTTGTTAGACGATGCCGCTAGATTTGAAGACAAACACTCACTGAAACTCACAAGAAACTCTTCAACGTTGTCTGACCGGTCGTTTATGGGGGCGCACGCTGACTCGAACGAGGCACGAAAGGAATCTAGTTCATCTTTGATGGGATAGGTCTTGATGACTTGCAACTGGTCCTCTGAAAATTGCGTCATAGCGCAAAGCTGCGATGTGATAGAAAAGACGATGTTGGAGGCAAGAACGTGCACCGACGTGCATACCTATAGCGGAGCTCGGTACAATATTTATCCGCAAGGCAATAATTGCGATATGCTAAACCCTAAACCAATATAGTAACATAAGCGAACTTGGATAGCTCTAACCATGGGTTATCAGTTTGAGCGTAGTGCGACCTTGATATAGATACATTACAGATGCTCGACTAAAAGGGAGAAAAGAGAAACAGTAATATCAACACGGCTATAATAGCCCCTCTACTCTTCGATTAAATATATAGAATCTCGTCGATATTATGGTAATTGTCTTCACTAGACAGGACCTGCTTTGAGGGATAGCGTTGAGAGGATTACTTCGGCTCGGTAGGCCTTTACGCCTAAGAGACGGGAAAAGTATCAAAAGACATTGCCATCGCTGCTGTCGTTGCTACCCTCTCAAAAGAGTCCCTGTAGTACGACAAGAGCAGAGGTATAGAGGTTTTAGTAGTCCAAGGTTCTACGCTCGAGCTTCTTTCAACCTGCTAACCTTTCATTGTTGCAATGCCATGCTACTTGGAACCCACATTGGAGTGACCATGCAAGACATCTAGGGTTTGCGATCTAGGAAGCACAATTTTTGAGCTATCTGAGCAAGCAAACTTCCCAACCATCTCCACAATTCAAAGAACAACAGAGTCCGTCGTGGCCGTGCTAGGATTGACGCGATTGCGATTGTTTTAGCACGAAGCCGATTTACACGCCCAAATTTAGAGTTACGTTTGGCCGGGGCTCGGCATACTAGGCGACAGTGCCACGGCTGCATTATATGCAGAAGCCATTCGTGACAGAAAGAAAGGTAGCAGGTTGACGATTTCAAGCAATTGCTCCGAGCATTAACTAAGCCATAACCAGTTTAACCGAAACGAGGCACCTGAAAATGCAGACGGTTGGCCTCCCAAACAAAACAAAACGAAAACAAAGACAAAGGGGAAAAAAAAAAAAAACTACATATTTTCCACGTACTCCTTCACCCGCTCGACCTCATCCCTTGACAACCCGTCAGCGATAACCCTCCTCGTCACAGCCTCCAACTCCTGCCTCGCGACGTCGGGGCCCGCCTCTCTGAGGCGCTGCTGCGGCAACCCGTAGTCCTTGCGCAGACGGTAGTACTTGGAGGTGAGGGCGGCGTAGCAGGAGGAGCGGCGGGCGGTGCGGGGGTGGTAGGTGGGCGAGACGCCCGGGTCGGCGGCGCGGCGGCGCGGCTGGCCCGGCGGGAACAGCCCCGCCCAGCCGCGCGCCACGTCGCCGAAGTTGCCGCGCGACAGGTGCGCCACCATCACGTAGAACTTCTCCTCCAGGTCCCAGTTGGGGCGCGGCGCGCGCTTGGTCGCGCTGCTGTGGTAGCTGGTCGTGATGGTGGTGGTGGCGGTCGACGGCGACGACGACGATGAGGAGGAGGAGCGGTCCGCGTTGCCGCCGGCGAGCCACCCGGGCTCCGAGTCGAAGCCTGGGCTGGCTGAGGCGCTGGATCGTGTCGGCGACGGGGACGGCGACGAGCTGGCGCTTTCCTCGCGCTCGCGTTTGTGGGTGGGCAAGTCGCTGTTGGAGGTGACGAAGGAGAGCTTCATCCTCGCGTCCTGCCTTCTGAGGTTTAGCCATGACGCGCAGGTTCGCGCGCGGAAGGGACGTCTTACGTCGTCGTCATGATTATGACAGTGGGAGATGCTTGCAAGTCTGCGACTCTGGGAGACTCGAAGGTCTTCGATCACGTGCGACTGGAAAACGGGCCAAGATACGACGATTGGAAGAGGCGCAGAGATGGTAAAGCGGAGACAAGTTGAGGATCTCTAGAAGAGCGTGCCATTCATCCTTCAAAGAAAAGAAAAAAAAAAGGAAAAGAAAAAAAGGAACGAAAGATGGGAATGATTAGACTAAAGGAAAGGCTGGAAATCGCGAACTTCCCCAGGCCGAACTGATCAGCAAGGGGGAAAGACGCCCAACGGCGAACCCGGTCAAGCTCCTCCGCCCGTCGCTGCGTGTCACCACTCGATGCGCGAGTGCAGTCCGCAACCGCTCTCGCAAGGAGCGGGCAGCCAAAGCAGCGCCACCCCCCGGGGCCAGATGATGTGGCCAAGGGCCCGTGGCGGCCTTCCAGACGCGGCGCGCAGGCATACGCCTATGCGCATTCCTCGGGGAAGCGGGAAGGCTGCGTTCGTTTGGAGAGCCGGGGCGTCGATTGGGCAGCCCCGGCGGCGCCGGAGGGGTTGCAGAACTTGGCTCTCGGGGGGAGACAGGATCCCCGTCTCTCCCCGTCTCTCCCCCTTTCTCTCGTCCCGCCGCTCCCCAGGCGTGTAACGTGTTCGGGCGGTTCGAGCAGTCCAGCTGGCAGGCTTAAGCGCGCGATAAGCTCGCCGCCGTGCCCCGAGGGCAACCGTCGATCGCGGCCGGGCCCCTAAACCTTGTTTGCTGCCCGCTCGCCTTGGCGCCAAGTCGCCGACTGCGTCGTGCCTGCGACTCTGGGTTTGCCTGAGGCTAGGGTACCGCGAACGCCCCGTCCGGGGCAGCACTCGACCCCGGGCTGGGCACGAGAGCCACGGGAAGCCGTGCGTTGTCCGCCGTTGGGACGACTCGGCTTGGCGGGCGGGCGGCGGGGAAGAGGCAGCCTTGGTCCGGCCGCGACTGACTCGGGGCCCGCATGTGATGTCGGGTTACGTGTTTCCCAGGCGCGGCCTTGGCGCGCAGCCGCCATGTACGGGAGGCATGCAGCATCACGGCCGCACGCTGGTTGGCTACCGGCAGGGCGGGTCGGGGCGCGCGCATCGCCGTGACTTGGGCGAACTGTCAGAATGTGAGTGGTCGCGTCGGCGCGCGCAGACCGCAGCCGCCCAGCGCCAGTCCGCCCGAGCAGACGTGTCGCAAAAAGCTTGCAGCCCCTCAGACGGGTCGAAGTCTTGACGCAAAGCCGTCTCCGCCGATTCCCGTGGTTCTCTTGCCTAGAGGCCTGCAATCGGCCGGTTCGCGTTGAGCTGCGGGCGTCGATCGAGCCCGCGTCCTTTGCCAGCCCCCGATCCCCTGGCCTGCTGCAAGCCCTCGCCAATCTCGTCCGACCGCCCGCGTCGCGCGCGCACACACACACAACCCACATAGACTTTAGGGGGCTTTTGGCCCTGGCCGCTTCAAGTTGGCGGCAGAAACGGTCCGTGGCGCTGGGACACCTGCATGTCGCGCTAGCGTCCGAATCGGGCATGGGGCGGTTTCCATTCCTGGTTTTCCCTCTCTCTCTCGAAGGAGGAGGAAGAGTAGGAAAGCGCCGCGCTTGCCCGCCCCGCCCTACAAAACTAACTTTTGTAGAAACAACCACCGGCCGAGCCGGACTGCGCACGCATGGCGGCGTCGGCGAGGCCGTGGCCCGCCTGCCCTGCCCTGCTCTGCCCTGCAGTTCCTCCCTAGTGCCTGGCCCAGCAATGGAGCGGAAATCACTTGGCCCAGCCACGCAAGCCATCCAGCATCACGAAGTGCGCGGCGCATGTACCTGCCCAGCAATGGAACGGGAATCAGCTGGACGGATCCCGCAGGCACGAAGCCGTCGAGCGGCACCGAGTGTGCGGCGTGCCTGCCCAGAGTCGTCAAACTCGAACAAAATACCGCGCGCCATGCGCGTTGAATTGGCTCGATCTCCGTGCCTACCATCGGCCCAGATCCAAACCGACGCCGATCGCCAGCCCCACCGATCAAATCTACAATTCACCTACGTAGTATATATGTATGTATGTGTAAACAGAGTTAGACTAGATTTAGTCTAATCTCGCTTACGATTCGTGTCGGAAGCTTCGCATTCTCCAGTCGTCTCAAGCCTCTCCAACCAATCAAAAATCCCCAAACCCCCCAAAAAATGGCTTGAATAATGTGAGGCCTGTCCAGTCCGGTTTTGGCTGTGCAGACTCAATTCACGATAAATTTCAGTAAATGTTGGCTGCAGGTACAGAGCACGGAGTAGTTGTCCGTGATCTCTCGGCGCCGCACGGACGCTCGGCTCCGGAGGAACTCAACGCTCCCGTCTACACCCGAACAATGCCACGACTGTTAAACAATTCTGCGTTGTGCGCTCCGTGACGCTTGACTAGCGGAGAGGCCAATCTTTCAAAAAAAAAAAAAATTTTTGGTTGTGGCATCTACCTAGTTGCAATTTACCTACATCCAACAACGTGCGAAAAATATCGAAATTAGTACATACATACAACGACCCCAAGCGCACCCACCCTCTAGCGCCGCCCGCCCCCGCCCCCGCTTCCGATACAAGATCTCCTCCCCGCCGGGGAACCTGACGTGATCGCGCACGCCGGCGACGCGCGCGGCCCAGCCGGGGGCGCGGTCGAGCCGCTCGGCGCGGGCGTCGATGCGGCGGTAGACGGGGCTGTCGGCGGCGGCGGCGTCCAGCCGCCGCTTGACGTAGGGCCACGTGTAGATGGCGGGGCCCGTCGTCGCCGCGACCTCCATCGCCGTCGTCGAGCGCCGCTTCAGCATCGCCGCCGCTGCCGCCGCCGCCGCCGCCGCCGCCGCCGCCGTCGCGTCCCCGTCGTCCTCGCCGCACGCGCCCTCGTGCACCGCCACCCACACCGTGCGCCCGACCCGCTTGGCCTCCACGATTTGCGACATGCGGAAGGGCGCCGGCGCGTCGCTGCTGGCGCTGGCGCTGGCGCTGGCGTCGCCGATGCCGACGCCGACGCCGCTGTCGGTGCTGTACGTCGTCGACGAGCTAGCTGTCGCGTGCGACGACGACGACGACGACGCTGCCGAGTCCTTGCGTGGTGGTTGTGGTTGTGGCGGTGATGGTGGTGGCGCTGCTGCAGCTGCGGCAGGGCTTGGTGGACAAGGGTTGTCGACCGGCGGGCTGACCCATTTTGTATGGCATTGCTTTGTCCGCCTAGTCTGTGTGCGTTCTGGGAAAACGAAAAAAAAACCTTTTGGAGTTAGCTCCAGCGACTCAAGTCATCATCGTCTAGGGAGGCATTTTGGGTATGTACGAGGGCGTTAGGGTGCGTGTGGCGCAGGCGCGGAGGAGTCTCACCAATTGGGTTGTGCTGGGGCCCGAGAGCTTCTGGCTGGCTTCAGAAGTCTGTACGCCGGGCGGTTGGCGACCAATGAGGCGATCGTAACATGAGGATTCAGCCCTGCGGCTTCAGATGAAGGGAGGGAGACACGAAACGAGGCGTGTCGATGCGTTCTAGGGAGCACTCGGTTCGTCGTCCAACAGAGACGCTGTCTTTTCTTTTCTGGTGTCTCCAGTCCTGGCCCAGCAGGTCGTGCTTGAGCGACCGGGGGTGATATACATATGAACGCCACTAGGATGCACATGCAAGCCCAGTGCACGTGCCGACTGCGGTCACAGTATTTGGGCCTGCCCAGAGGTTCTTCCCGTCGACTTTGGACTACGACATAGTTCATGGCTCATCCCATGGCAACGCCGAGGCAGCGGCGAGCCTTCCTACGGGGGCGTGGTTCGACGCTGGCTGGAAATTGAGGACGAGAGAGCTGGAGACGCATATCCGCTTTTGGCGTCGCGGGGTCCCGGGAGCCTGGCACGCTTCGCACTTTGGACTTTTTGCTTCGGACGGGCTCAGTCCTTGGCATCGCTGGGCGGTCGCCGCGAGTCTCGGCCAGAGCGGGAGCCCGCGCCCAGAGAAGGAAACCCCTCCCGGAGAAGGAAACTCCCTCCCTCCCCCCTTATTCTAACCTTGTCCGAACCAGCAATCGCAGTTCACGCGTGCCGCGGGTGCGACAACACTTGTCCACCATCTGCTTGCCCTCGCACACTGTTGGACCATGGCCGGTTCGACTTCCCTCTCCATCAAATCCGAAACAACCCAATGCCACGGGCAAGGACGAGCCCAAGACCACGGGTATAGTGAACCTTCCAAGCTTCCGGACAAGAACAGCCTTGGCACCTGTCTTCGATGCTCTAAATTAAGCAAAAGTATGGCTGGCCGCTTGGCTTCCATTGCTGGGTGACGAACACATTGTCTCAGCTGGACACGGATTTCAAAACCAAGCATCTAAGAACCGAAAACGTTCAGAACTCATTTAATCATCTACATACACTAGGCAATTTGATTTCAAAGAACTTCTCAGGCAACAACTCGCATCCGCATCCCTAAGAGCCTTAGCTGGCCGCCTCCTGAGACCCAGTTGCTTGATCCTCTCCAACAGTGGCATCGGGTTGGGCCGGGTCAGATGCACCACCGCTCAGTCCTCCGGAGCTCTGACCGCACGGTCCAAGCTGTTCCGCGATGAACAGTTTCTGCAACCCCTCCAAGCATTTAACCCTTTTCAACACGTGCTCCTTCTCCGACGCTCTGAGTCTGGGCTTCTGGTAAGCAAAGCAAGACGGAAGGTGAATCGCGAACAAGCTGGCGTCCATACCGAGGGACGAGGTCAAGGGCGTAGATACAAGTTTTGTGATCGTCAATGCAGTTCGTGCATGGGCGGCCCTCGCTACACCGCATGCGCCCGCGCCGACACTCCATGCAGGCCTTCGACGGATGAACGGTCAGCTATGACGGGGTGTCCGGGCGCGCAGCCGGGATGGTGCAGCGGTACACTAACTAAGCTTGACCGGCGCAGCCTGACGACCCGATACACCCTGGAGCAAGGGTTGGGCTGGCCGTGAGCAACCCCGCCGTAGCTGAGCGGCCTGCTCGTCTCCAGCCGCAGGACCTCGCGGACTTGCTTTAGCTCCTCCGCAGCTGCGCCGTTGAGCTCTGGGGAGTTCGGAGGAGTCGTAGGCTCCAGGAGCGGCAAGTTCTGAGCGTTCTGGTTCATCATGGCTGTTGGATGAACTCAGGGGAACAAAAAAAAAATCCGCAAGACAAAGAAGGAGAAGAAGACGACGAAAACGACGACGAAGATGGGGAAGAACGATGAGCAACGTTTCCATCAAAAGCCGAACTGGTGCTAGGGATGCGGATGCGTTGACTTTGAAGGGTCTCCCCAGGCTGGCAAAAGGAGCCGATCTGACTTGGAGATGCGAACAATAGGCCCAACGTCGACGCCAACAATCTCTATTCTTATATGCCATTGGAAGCAGTTCTTCCATGTTCGTCGTAAGCTCGCGTCCGAAGCGGAGGCTACCCGGACCGCCTGCGACCCTCTTGCGGCATGGGGCGATGGCCTAGGGCTGAGTTCTTAGCTCCCCGCTGCCGTCATAGACAGCTCTTTCCCAACCACGGATCGAGCGAGCAATTGAAAACCCCGCCAGCGACCTCCGTCCCCTGCGGCCGCAGATGCACATGCATTCAGGGGCTCGATCCCTATGAGAAGCAACCGATCGGACGGACAACTCGGACGGCGACGCATATCGAGCAACCGTCCTGCGAATCAAATTGCGCTTCCCCGTCAGGTAGGCAAATGCAGCGGTAGGTTTCGGCAGAGCTAATGACCCTGTGTCGTTCGCCCGTGGTTGAAACCCCACGCGGGCCATATAGGGTCCAGTCGCACAAACGCAAGCCTGCGATTATACTCACATCTTAGAATGGTTCGGTAAAATTCTCTATCAAACTCGAAACTATGGTTCATTGCATTTCGCGTCTTGCGCAGCGGCATCGCCGGCTCTGCGGAGAGTCATGGCAGGCCTCGGCGAGACCATGGCATGGAAGTGTCATGAGCGATCGAACGGAAAGTTCCTGGACGGACAGAGTGAAGGCCAAGCAGATGCCAAGCCTAAGCAGTCAAGTAGTGCGCGGCCTTGAAACAGCCCAATGAACAGAGTTCGACCATGCGATTTTTGCGGCGAGACCGAAGGCAAATCCCGAAATATTTTTTGCGCAAGGGAGACTAGCAGTCTCGAAGTACATTGAAGCTCGGTCGAGTAAATAACATAGTGCATCGTGCCCCGGCTACCTCGAAAACCAGTCGCAATTGTCCGAACAAGACGCCAAAATCCCTATCTATCCATTTCCAAGCCGTACAGGTACATGCCAACCGTGAAGTGACTGTACCGTGATGCAGGAAAGATCCCCTCAATCCAAGTCGAAAGCATAACAAAGAGTCCACAAAAGGCCCAAATAATTCTGTGGCAGAAGTTCGAATTACCGCAACATTCTAGCCCTGCGACTAGGATGCATACCGTGGTGGTCCTCGTGCCCGTCTGCCGTCGGTCCCTGTTGATTCGGCTCCTGCTCCTCCGAAGAAGGAGCAGGTTTGTCTTCTTTGGACTTCTTCTCTCCCTTGGCCTTCTTCTCTCCCTTGGACCTCTTCTCTCCTTTGGATTTCTTCTCTTCTTTAGACCCCTTCTCCTCTTTGGACTTCCTTGCCCCATTCTTCTGCAGTTCCATCTTCTCTTCGTGCTTTTTGCGGCGGCGCTCCTCGACGAGCTTCTCGTTCTTCGACTTGATTCGCGAGTTGCGCGTCTCGCTCTTGGACCCGCCGCCGCCAGCCCTAGATTGCACATCAGCGCGATGGTCACCGTGGAGGAAGGCGAGAACACATACGTCAGCTCAACGTTGATCTTTCGAGTGCCGCCCGCACCGTCGTCGTAGTGCGTGTGGTGGTAGAGGCTGAGACAGCTTTTCATGTGGTCGAAACGGTCGAACTCCAGAAAGGCAAAGCCCTTTGACTTGCCCGTCTTCTTGTCCGTGATAGGACGAATTGAATTCGGGCTCACTTTTTTGAAGTGTTTCGCGAGGCCTTCCTTTGTCACTGAATACGGCAGGTTGCCTTCGCGTAGCTCTGTCAGCACATGTAGCCGGTCGTGCATGCAAAAAGAGCACGAACCAACGAAGACTATGAATCGATGCTCTGGTTTGGCTTCGAGGCCAGTCTCTCCTTCCTGGTCCCTTTGTGGCGCATCATTCGCCTTCGCGACCTCTGGAGAGCCATCCTCGACATTCTTCCTCTGCTTTCTGCGCTTCTTCCGCTTTGGTGCTTCTGGCGATCCCTCTTCCGCGACGTTTTCTGCGGCAGGTGGCGCTTCTGCGGTGGGCGCAAGCTCTGCGGTGGACGGAGGCTCTGCGGCGGAAACTGGATGGTCCTCGGCAGTTTCATCGAGCTTCCTCTTCTTCGACTTCTTCTTCTTGTCCTCGCTCTTGCTCCTCTTCGCCTTTGGTTCTTTTGAGTGCGCCATCGCCGGTTGTGGGGAGTGGAAAGGCGGCCTGGGAATTTTTGCCGGATCTTGTGCTCACCGCCTGCGACATGCGAAGCAGCCAGGGAGAAGCATTCGGATCATCATATTCCCGAGTGCTCCTGGCTGCTGCCCTTCACCCGCTGTCACCACTCCACCCGGACAGTGACGGACCGGTGGTTTACCCAAGTCATCATATTTGGCTCAAATTGAGCAGCCTTTCCCCCTCTACTGTGTTTATATTTAAGGCAAGCAATCTATTCGCCCACGTTGAGTTGCTACGACCAATTTCACCAAATTTCGGAGTTCTCCAGACACTTCCTAACGACAGACGCTCAACTCCCCCAATTCCACAATGCCCCTCCTTCGCGCGGCCGCTCCGCGAATACCGCCGCCCACCCGGCCGCTCCGCCCACCAGCTCGTCACAGGCCGTCCGCAACGCCGCGGCGCCCCTTCGCCAGACGGCCCGCCCTCCTCCACTTCGTCCTCACGTCCGGCACCCACGCGCGGCCACAGGTGCCCTTCCTCTCGGCGTCGCGAGGCGGCGCCGCCGCCCGTGGTGGCTGGCGTCTGCTGCTGCCGCCGGCGCGGCAGCGCGTGGCGCGGCTCTTCAGCCACGAGTCGCGGCGCACGGTGCGGCACGCGGTGTGGCTGGCGAGCATCTGGACGGCCTTCGGGTGGACGGCGTACGGGCTGCTGCTGCTCAGCATGACGGGCGTGCGCGTGCAGATGCAGGAGGCGGACTATCCGAGCCCGACCGAGTGGCGGCTGTGGACGCGCGTCGAGTACAGCAACTTCAGGGCCGCCATCGACGAGCTGCGGGCGAGGGACCACGGCGGCGTCGTCGAGTGGCCGAGCGTGGCTACGCAGGTGAGGAGCTTGATTAGGAGGCTGGAGGACCAGGAGAAGGAGGGCAAGGGGCTGAAGGAGGTGCCGGAGGGGGATAAGGACGCAGCGATTGCGGTGGAGATCACGGCGATGCACAAAGAGGACTCAAATCCTGAGAGTTACGCCATCAAGATCCCGTCATTGTTTCGCAAGGCTGGCTACAACATCACCGAGAAGTCGCGGCCTTGGCGTGAATCCTACTTTGAAGTTCTGATGGGCATGGCGCGCTGCGCGGAGCATCTGGACGGTTGGGCGTTCGACACATCACGCGGCGGCGACATGTTCTTCCCTCCACAGGAAGTCATTGGGCCTTCAAATCCACACCCGGTGCCACCGCCGCCAGGCCGGCCTAGCCCTGCTCCTCGTGAAGAAGACTGCATACCTCTATTTCCGTCGCCGGAGCTGGTCTATAGAAAGATCCTATCCACCAAAGGATTGGAAACGAGGCAGAGATTGGAGGCAATCCTCGGGCTGGGAGAGTGGTTGTCGTTCAAGGGCAAACACGAAGAAGCGGACGGCGCGTTTAGATCAGCGCTTGAGCTTGCAGGGAACTCTTTACCGGTGCAATCGCCGGCGGAACGCGATGCCGTGATAGACCCAACAACTGGAGTTATCCGCGCTGATGCACCGGTTGTGACGCGAAACATGTGCGCTGCGGCCACTGCCCTGGCGGCACACCAGGCGAGCGTCGGGAACGCGGCGTCTGCGCTACCCATCTTCCTCTCAGTGCTGCGGGCCCGCAAGGCAGCGGATCCCAGCTTAAACTCAGCCGACCTCTCCTTCTCATCGCAAACCTCGTCGGGCCTCACGACGCAGACGCCGGACCTGATCACCAGCCCCAACCGCCTCGACAAGTTCAAGCATTCCATCTTCTCCTTCTTCGCCCAGATGTCGTACCCCCCACCGCCGCCGACCGGCGACGAGCCCCTCTCCGCCCTGCTTCCATCCCCCCAGTCCTCCTTCTGCGACGCCGCTGAGCTCATGACGTATGTCGGCGAGATCCTCTTCGCGCGCGCAGACGTCCAGCCCGGCGGCGCCGCGGCCCGCGGCCGGCAGCGCGAGGCTGGCATCGCGTGGACGCGCGACGCGGTCGCGCTGGTTGAGCGCGGGCGAGCGCGGGAGCGCGCGGAGCGCGGCGCCGGGCCCGAGAACGAGGTCCCCGGTGCGCAGCGCGAGCGCCGTAGGGAGCACGAGCGGTGCACGCAGTGCGTGGGTGCGGCACTAGACAATTGGAGGGATATGGTGGGGCTGATGGCGGAGGAGGAACGGAAGGAGAGGATGAGGGCGAGGAGGGGCTGGGGGGAGTGGCTGGGGCTGTCGAAGGCGAGCGAGGCTGGTGATGCTGGGGAAAGTGCCGAGAAGGAGCTGGGACGGTGGGAAGTCGAGGAGTTGCGAGTCATGGAGAAAGTGCGTGATCATGTTGCGAAGGTTTCGAGGGAAGAGACGATGAGGACTGAGGCCAATAGGCCTGTTGTGTGGGTGGCATAGACGTGAGGACGGCCGATTTTTTACGTCTGATGTAACTTTGTTGTAAGTACGTTTTGGCTGGAGGCTCGTCTAAGGATACTGTACATTAGCATATTAATCGTAGCCGGGGTTTTATGATGACAATTGCTCTAGGCGGTATTCCGGTAAAGGTACGCGAGTGATTTGCTCTAGTCGCGTTTTTGAGCCTATTAAATATTAAATCGTTCTATATACTTCCAACAGAGGCATAGACTACAAGACCATGCTTACGGATCCAAGATGGGCTGCAAGGATTAGCCGGTAGCTAATCCAGAACGCTAGCCTCCAGTAGTACCAGCTGGCGGACAAGCTACTCTATAGGAGAGAGGGAGCACGAGCCAGCTAGGGATACTACCCCTAGCCACGGCCTCAATAGCTTACCTCTATAGTACTTGAAGGCTGCGAGTAGCAAAAGGAACAAGGAGGACAAAGTGTAACAGGTTTTCTTCCCTAGAGGGTTTTGCCTATAGGCAAAATAGATAGAAGCTCCCCATAAGCATCAGCTTGCAAGGGCGTATGAGATAATAATAATATACTTCCAACAAAGCTTTCATTTCCTTTTTTATTCCTTTATTGATCCCTCGAAACTAGCTTCTCATAATCTAGTGTAGTCTAATGATTGGGATAGGCTTATATCACCGGAGATTCAGATTTTTTATCATGATTCCTGGCCATGTATTGCCAAGCAGCTTTTCTAATAACAAAGTGTCGTATTGTCGAAAGCGTTACCAGTTTCTTTGAAAATTTGAGAATACTCAAACGGATTTTAATCAGAAAGAGGTCCCTCTGTTGCTCTAGGTTTGTTCCCACTATATACTATTTAACGAAGGTATACTCATACATGTATTGCCCACTTCAATACCTGAAATCACATACTAATCCTCCCAAATACCCTTTTATTACCTTCATATTATCGTTCTCTTTTTCTTGCTAATGGTGTGCCCTCGCTTGCTTCATCTCGTCACGCCCCTAGACCCTCCTCCTTCTCCTTCGGCGACGACACCACACCTCCAAGCATCTCCACGCCAACTGCTAAGGCCGTCAACACAGTGCCGAGAGCCCTCGTCGCAGTGCTATCGCTGCAAACAGCCCCCGGCAGCTCAACCAAGTGATCGGGCCTGTCGTCCGTATCGGCGACGATGTGGTCGGCAAGCAGGCAGGCGTAGGGGCTCCCGTACGAGTGGTAACGTGTGACGGTGACTAGCGACGGGCAGAATGCGGTGATGGTAGAGATGGCATGCTTGCGGTAGGCATAGGTCGTGGCGAAGGCGAGGATGACGATGGAGGGGGCGAAGACGGTGGCGAGGAGCAATTGTTAGTCGAGGCGGAGTCGGGCTTTCTGAAAGCATTGGGGGGAAGAAACGGATATCTGAGTCCAGGCGTTCCTGTTGGAACTGAACGCTACGAATACTTTCAATCCTACCTTCCCCTGCCCAATGCTCGCCGCCACCAACCTATCCCTTGCCAGCGTCATCCCCATCAGCAGCGCCGTGACCACAATCTCGATCATGCCCGCCGCTAACAACCAAGCCCTCCGGCAAGAACCCCATCGTCGTCCCCACGAACGGCCCGTCTCCCTCAAACGACCCCACGGCAATGAACTTGTCCCCGACCGGCGCCCTCATGGCGTACATCGCGACGTGCGCCGCGAGGTCGACCAGCGCCGTGCCCACCAGCACCGCCAGGGGCGCGAGCACGCGGTGCGCGGAGCCGAGGGTGGACGTGTGGACTGGAAGCAAGTGGCGCGGTGGTAACGGAGAGGCAAGGCTATGTCTGGGCCAGGCGAGGAACTGTGGATGCAACGTTTTAGGCCCATCGTTGTCGTTGGCGGAGCGTCGTCAGGGGACGGCGCCATTCTCGGGAGATATAATCATAATGCCGTGGGCACATGGATGAAACAGACGGACAAGGGCCGCAGCCCAAAATTGTTTCGCAGCAACAGCTTTTCAAAGGAACGGTCGCCTCGGCGAGTTCATTTATCAGGTGTCGTCCCAGCCATGGATCGAGCGATTTGAGTGAGCTGATTGGTCGCGCAGTGACGCCATGCCGTAGTGGCGGGGCGCCGGGCGCAACACAGCCGCATTCTACTCTCCGCACTACCTTCAACGCTCAATTTATCTGTTCATCAGAATACCAGTTCTTCCGATTCTCTGAGATTGAATGGGCGCCCATGCAGACGGTAGCATTTAAATTTTTCTTAGTGTTGTCAAGTCCTATATTCTTGTCGTCAATGTGGAAAGTATTTGGCATTCAATGCAATTGGATATTATCTGCTGATTTCGTGAGTCTAAGGAGTTTAAGGGTCTCCAAAACTAGTGATTTTCAACTTCACCTTATCGTAGCACGTATCAGGGCCCAAAAGATCTATATTAAGTATTGTAGTAGAACAGGAGTAACAGGCACTATTTTTCGTTGATGATGTTACGGCTTGGTACAGCACGTAATTTCTCTCAGTGTTTTTAAGGATCTCTTCCCTTTACGTATTTTCCTCCAATATATAACATCTATTTACCTCCAGTCAATTCGTCTTGCCTCTACACGGAACATATCAGGCACTCAAAAGTTCACTCTTCTCGCCTAGTTGAAAAGCAAATAGTACAAGCCCCAAAGTTTAAAAGACCTTGTGTCGCGCTCTGCCTTCTGGCATGGGAACGAAGTGGCGGAGAGGTGAATCTCCTGTGTGGTCGACGTCAAGTCTGGGGCCGAGCGGTTCACGATCAGATATGGATCGTGAAGCGATCGGGATGAGATTGTATCACAATCACGTATCTACTATGGGCAAATCTGGAAGAAAGTGGAAGAAGTTCTGATTGCTATAGATTGGATCGGGGTTGGACTAACATAGGGTCCAACCCCGATCACGTGCCTTCTATCTATGTCCAGCCCTGCAACCGTAACACCTTGGGCAAATAATTGTGTAAATCAACTACTATAGCAATATGATAAAAGGATTCTTAATATATAAATTAATGGATAGCAAAATGAAACAGCCTTACTAGAGAATATAATATGAATAGTTATACAGTATAAAATCCAGGAATATGTAGCTATTATAAGGCTTATAGGTATATCGCTAAATAAGTTTCATAAGGACTGAGCGCTTAAATTTCTAGCAAGTTTATTCGAACGCCTATCTAGCTGCTGTTAGCATATGTATAATCCCTAGCCAGCAACATCGCACCAAAGTGCGATCCTGTGCCAGTCTTTTGGCCAAGTTGGCTAGTTGCAGGCTAGGGCATGCTAGTTCTAACAGCTACTAGCAATAGGAAGGTTAGTAATTAAGCCTTCTAATAGCACTCTAGTTCAACTATACTAGACAAAGTGAAAATATAATAAATCAGATCATCTCGAGCTACGGAACAGATCTAGGCTATCTACTTTGAAGCTAAAATCTTCCGCTAGGATCCAGCTTCTAGAGGAAGAGGGCTAGGGAAATGACAATTATTTACCACCACCAACGACTGTAGGTGCTAAGAGCGTCTAGTACTTATATCTACTAAAGTTCTGCTATTTAACGTGTAGTACCCCCTGGTCGGTCAGACCCCCTGGTCGGTCAGCTTCCATCATCACCACCACAAATCCTCTCATTAATCCATCAATTTTGAAGCAATTTCATCAGCTTGGGTATCATCATGATCTCTAGCTCTTGGAGTATCGC
>MU001707.1:107555-152331 GCA_010093515.1 Lineolata rhizophorae
TGCTAGATTCTGGAGTGGTGCTAGATTCTGGAGTGGTGCTAGATTCTGGAGTGGTGCTAGATTCTGGAGTGGTGCTAGATTCTGGAGTGGTGCTAGACTCTGGAGTGGACGTTAATGCCTAGTGTCGCATCTAAGAACAGCGCTAGGGTCTGCGTTCAAAAGGACCATAAGGATTAGTGTATGCGTTGGCGATTGCGTATGCTCGATTGCTATTACTTTTGCCTAGCACTAACCATTTGACACACCTCCATTAGTTTTTTTTCCAACCCTTTTTTCCGGCTTCTATCATGGCTCGAACTTCGAGGCCTGTCCAAGACCATTAGATTATATTCAGGTGGATCGCTACGTCATCAAAATGAGTTTCATACAAGTGTTTGGCATTTTGCACGTGAGGGTCTAAAGATTTCCAAGGATCCAGTTTGATGGATGCCTAAGGGTGAAGATAACTAGTACCTAGAGTGAGAACGTCCCATGGGAGGTGCCACTACCTCTCGACCCGTCAGGTTTGCGATGTGCTTCTCATCAGCGAAAGCTTGGAGAGGACTAGCGTTGGTATACTAATAGTAAGAGCTACTGCGACCCCTGGCGAAAGAACTACTATTTTCAATGTGACGAAAGCAGTAATTTGAGAGACACCAGATATAGGCTGCTGCTTTTGGACTTGAAGCCCAGGGGGGTGCTCCGACTATGGTCTCAAAACTACAGCATCTTATACTGAGAAGGGAAGCGGACACATTGCGCTCTCGATAGGAATGATTTTGACGCAATAACCTTGTTGCGACAGCGCCTCTCCTCGTGCAACGTAAACTAAGGTGATTCAGTACATCGGATGATTGAGCACTGACAAAAGCTATGTTAAAATGTGTACACCAGATTTGTTCCGTCTCGAATCCCTGCCTGGTGGGCAGATGATGGACGCAGTCTTTATTTTTTTCCTTTTTCTTTGCGCTCTTCGGCGGGGTCAATGCTACTTCTCCCCTCTTCCACCGCTGCCACGGGGAATCTCTGCTCCTCCGATGAGTCCGGGTCCGCTGAAAATTTCCCAGCAGAACTCGTGGGCCTCACGGCCCATCCGCCATCCGCCATGGCAGTCCTCGTGATCCGCAGTGCTCGTATGCCAGTATTTTTGGACGACGTACAGAGCAACTCTCCGGCCCACAGTCTCAGCGCGCTAAAGAGGCTTGACAATATCATAGTCAAGCCACTGCTGCGCTTTGTGCGTCGGACGTGTGGCTCCTTACGAGCCTCATCCCAGATCATCACGTGCCAAGCTTGCCTTCCGCTTCTGGCGCGAGGGCGTCAGTGGAAGATGACCGTCGTCCTAGCAAAGAACCTCCGCTAGGCCCTATCCTCTGACGCCGCCAGAGGATAACTACTCAAGTGGCAAAGTGACAAGCGAAGGTGAATTCAGCAATGATGGCCAATTAGCAATGGGTGGCGCTTCGTGTCGAGCGTCACAGAGCGTACGGTGGCAAACAGAGCTTATTGAGGGTGAGGTTGCAGAGTGTACCTAGGTAGACCTGCACTCTGCGATCTATGTACGCTGTGCGCTAGACAGGGGCCGGCATCACTTAGCCCCTGAGCGTCACGTGGCTGCTGCTGCCATAAATGATATCCACGACACTTCGCGCTACGGCAATCTGAAGGACGACGACGTGCTCGTTGTTGCCATCTGATGACGAATGCTGGGTCCGGTGGCTGAACGAGAGCGTAGAGTGGAAGGAGATCTATCGCGAATTTCTGTGAACTTGAAGTGTGGATATTAGAAGAAGCTACGAAAAACTGTGTAACCCTTGAACCAACACAGTAACGTAAGCGAGTCTAGGCACTCTAACTACAATCTGACAACGCTGTTGGTGGCTGTGCCGACCGAGACCTGAAGGCAACCCCAGACTCTAACTACTTTCCACACTGGTAGTCGTGGTCGCAGAGCGGGAGCGAACCTTGCGAAGGATTCAAAGCAGGCGCGGGAACCTCACAGTTTCATTGCTAAGTCAGGGTGTGAGGTGAGTCCCTAGACGCAGGATCCTGGTCACACGGTCACACGTCGCCTTGGTACTCCTACTATTGGAGGCAGGGTCAGGCGCAAAAGATTTGTCCGACGTCGAATTGTTATTCAGTATATGTACCGCCGAAGGGAAAAAAGAAAGCCCAGAAAAGAGGACAAGGAAAAAAAAAAGGAGGGAAAGGAAAAAATCCAAAACAACCACGCAGACAAGAGAAACACAGTCGCATCCCCCAAAAAACATAATAGAGCCATCGTAAACTCAAGACAAGGAGCTAACTGGCCCACGGGCCGACATAGGGAAGGTGGTTTTGTTGCCGGCGTCTACCGCACTTCGAACTCGTGCAAGTCAACTCGAGTTTTCCGCCGAGCAACGAGAGTTGGGACGTTTCGCGGCGTTCGTGAGGAGCGTTGGACATTCAGGCCAAACGCATAGAGGCCAGGTCTCGAATCGATCGACGGAGGAAAGACAACTGAAAAGTTACCAATGAAATGTAATGAGAGGGAGTCTTTTTTTCGGAAAGAATGTCAAGGCTGCCGCTGTACACAAAACACAAAAGGAAACATACCCGAAGGGCGCCCAAGAGATAGAAAAAGAATAGGAAAGAACACAAAAGAAGAGCTCCAATCACAATTGCATCTACAACCAAAAACCAACAGGAAAGGCGAAGGCATGAATTTTACCCGTCGCCACCTAAACCTCACCCGATTATGGGCACATCACAACCCCACATCAGATCCCGTCAAACCCAGATGCAAGCGGAAAAAAGGAATAAAGAATGCCGAAAAAATTCGACCAGAACAACCAGCACCGTCCAACACTCCAGTGGCCAATGTTGCAGACTCGAAACAAGCGCTGTCCCCCTCTCCGGAAGGACTTGCCTCCAACGTTTCTTCCTGCAATTCCTTGCCGCTGAACATATGCGCGAACGAACAACCCATTTTGCCCAAAACTACGACCAATTGCACAATTGAGAGAATTCCATCCGGCAGATCATGTGTGCGCCATTTCCCTAGATCGGGGGGGGAGTCGATTATTCCCCCCCGCTGAGCACGTTTAGCGCGTGCATCTTTCCCAAATCCCTAAGTCATTTCGTGGCACTTCAAGGACGATATCCCGGAGACGGATTCCCAAGATCCTAGGTGAGAACATCGGCAATCTTTTGGGGCCGCGAACGTAAATGTCATGTGCGTCTGCCAAAGCAGGCCCCTCGACCCATCCAAGTCGTCAGCGCTCTGATTTGAGACAGCACGAAACACACTGGAGCTCTCCCCCTTTCCCACACTCCACTTCTCCATCATACCGCTCCAGAATTGTCTCCAACCATAAACGCGTAGGCCTTGCTGCGACGCCCCATTTCTTCTCCTGTGACTCCTCAACCCCTCTTAATCTCCCCTTTCCCGCTTGGGAATCCGCAACCTCGACGCAATTCGGCCACACGAAGGGGATCATCATCTCTCAACCTTCTGCCACCCATTCAGATAGGCCATTAGTCCGACGCCCAGTAAAACCACGCCCAAGATTGACGCATACGGTGCAGATTGCGCCACCTGGTCGTGTCGCGGCGCCTGTACGGAGGCGGTGCGACCATGTCCTAGCGCATGTCCAATGGCTTTCTGCAGCTCGTCAACCTGCTCGGGCGTCACCGGACGTCCGTTCTGCATGCCCACCTTGCGGATCAGGTCGACGACGGCGTCTTCATCCGCAGTAGCATCCGCAACCTCGCCCTCAGCGTCGACTGCTGTCGTTGCAGTGCTCATGTTGTTGGGTTCTTTGCCAGTTGACTCGGTGGATTTGTGGCTTCCACTACTTCCGGGGCGGCGGCGGCGGCGGAGAGAGTCGTGTGCTTCGGCGGAGGCGTTGTTGCGCGCCGCCTCATCCTGACGGATCTTCTCGACCATCTCTGCGAGGCTCTGTCGGTCTTTGGCGGACTGAGCCTCCGCCGTTTCGGCCCGGTTGCGATACAGCTCCATTTGCCGCTTCATCTCGTCCATTTCCCGCAGCATGAGCTCAAGGCGCTGTTGGAGCTTGGTGGTCGACTCGTCAATAACCGCCGTCTTGGCTGTCTCATCTGGGTTTGACATATCTGCGGCGCTAGACTCGGCGCTGGATTCCGCAGGTTGTGCTTGAGAGGATGACGAGGGCTGTTGAAGCGTGGCATCGACAGGTGCACCGTTAGGGAGGTGACCTCCAGCAGATTCCAATCGATGTGCGCGCTCTTCGGCATTCTCCCGCAAAAGACGCTCGCGCTTGAGCATCTCCTCAAGATCCTTCAACTGGACGCTCTGCGTGTCGATCTTCTTCTGGGCATTGGTGAGTTCTTGGACGAGTGAGGTGATATGATTCGACGACTCCTGGCGAAGGGAGGAGCTGTTGGAGGCAGCAATCTTGGGTCGCTCCGTAGTCTCCCGCTTGAGCATAGATTGGATGCCGGTCTCGGCGGTATTGGCGCGCGCAACGTCTGGCTTCTCCGGAAGAGGTTGTTGAGGAGGAGGTGCGGGAGGATCAGAGAAGCGGGCCTTGATGTCCTTAATAGGAGAAACTTTGGTGTGGGGCGATTTTGCAGGTTGTTCTTTCTTCGGTTCGCTGGTGAGGAGACTGTCCACGTATTGGCTAGTCCGCTGGAGATCCTGAGATTGTTGCCGTGCGTTCTTGAGCTCACACTTTGAAGATCGTTCGTTAGTCACAACGGGGCGTTAGGTCAAGAGAGAATACCTACATTAAGCCTCTTCACAATTTGTTCCATGGAGATAGGGTTCAGCCATAGGCTCATGTGTCGCTGCTGGGCGGCACTCATTTGATTCCCAGCAACATTAGGCGGCGCCGAAGCCATCCGGCCCTGATTTCCAAGCGAGCCCTGGTTACTAGCACGACGTATCTGACCGGCGCCTTGGCCAACTTGGGGACCAACCATGTTGCCGTTGGCGCTAGGATCGATATCGCCGAAGTTCAGGTCCATCATGTTGTTCGCGTTGTTGTAGAAACCAGCATGTTCGACGCGAGCGGCGACCTTGTGGTGGACGACCGTCTTCTGATCCTCGCTGACGATGTCGATGCCCAGCTCGAGCATGTCCTGCTCGCGGATCTCGTGCGGGTCCGAGTCACGGTTCTCGGGCGAGAGGCGGTGGCCGTTGACGAAGGTGCCGTTGGAAGATTTGACGTCACGTATCCAGACCTTGCCGCTCCTGTCCGCCCACACCTCGGCGTGTTGCCGGGACAAGACCTTGGAATCGAAGTAGCCGTTGTTCGGAGCGGGAACGGTGCGCCCGTTCGTCTGGCGGCCGATGCGGAGGACCTCGGGATAGAAGGGCACGTTGATGGTCTTGCGCTCAAAGGTGCCGTTCATGGGCAGCAGGTGGAGGATGGCTTGCGGCTCGGGCTGGGCCTGCGGCTTGGGCGCGCCGTTCGGCTGGGCCTGCGACTGGTGCTGGGCCGCGAGCACGGAGCCGGGCGTGTGGAGGGCGGACATGGCGGAGGCGGCGGAGGGGCCGGAGGACGAGGAGGCGACCGACTGCGGGCGGGCGTTGGAGAGGCCTGAGATGGGCTCGGACTTGGCCGGCGGCCATATGCTGCGGGGAGGCTTCTTGCGGACGCCCCAGTCGCCGGCGGCGGGCGCGCTGCTGGCGGGGGCGCCGTTGGGCTGGGCCGAGGGGGCGGGGACGGTGGAGCTGGAGGAGGCGGACGACGCGATGGACGAGGACGAGTTGGCCCGCTGGGCGCTCTTGCGCGGCATGAACATCCTGGACACGTCGTCGGCGCTCATGGCACTACCAGCGCCGGTCCATCCTGATCGGGCAATCGGCTGGAAGTTGGGCGGGGGAGCGACTGCCGTCATCACCGGAGACGAGGGCGCGGTCGAGGGAAGGCGCGGGTGCGGGCGTCGGGCCTGCCGCGGCGGGCGTCGTGGGTGCGGGCGCCAGGGACGCGCTTTCCTGGGCGCGAAGCGGCGCTGGGCGGGCCGGGGCAGGCACGACCCGTGCTGTCGTGTGCGTGGGCGGCAGCGGCGGCGGCGGCGGCAGCGAGGGCGACGCTGCTGCGTGCGACGGCGGGCGGCGAAGGGCGTGCGGGAGCGTGGGCGGGCGGGGCGTGCAGCGACGACGATGGCGATGAGGAGGACGGGGACGGGCGGGCGAGGCAAAAGTCAGACGTTTGGCGACCGCTGCCAGGAGAGAGAGGAGGGAAGCGCTCGCTAAGGCCTGTTGGCGGCGTTGGCGGCGCTGGCGTCCCTCAGCCGGGCGTTTCCTCGGCCGCTGCTGGCGCCTGCGGCACGGCTTATGCCATCCCCGTCGCAGGGCCTGTCGCAGGCCCCGAAAATCGCGTCCGACGTCGATACAAGGGCGAGGAATAGTGGCGAGGCACACAAGCACCCGGTCGCAGAGGGGTAAAAAATGCGCAGTCTGCCCGGAGCGGCCGCTTGACGGGGACCACGTCGTCGCCGCGCCTAGTCGCCCATTCCTCGCCGGCCCGCTGACAAAGGCCGCGGCACGTGAGTCGGGCCCGCAGCGGTCCCGCCCGCTAGTCCGCTTCCGGCCCTCGGCCGCTTGGCGCTCGGCTGAGCGCCCCCGGCTGCGCGCGGCCGACCTCACGCGCTCGGCCGCAGCATCGTGAAATCGAGTCTCTGAATCAATTCCCCGCCCCCAGGACCCAGCGCCGTGCTTTCGAGCTTCTCGTTGCGTATCCTCGGCCACCCTGCCTGCCCGCTTGCACTGGTTCTGATCGCGTCTGTCTGCCCTCACAATGCCCGTTCCCGTGGGAGGAAACGTCTCCGGTCCGTCGACGTTCGACAAACGTAGGTCAAACCACGCACACTTATCTAGAGCTTTCGGACTCGCACTAAAACTCTCTCGTAGTGAGGATGGGTGCCATGATGGGTGGAAGTATGTTGGTGGTTTGAACGCTCAATGTGTCTGCGCATTTTCTGACCGCTTTTGCAGCCGTCGGGCTCATCATCGGCTTCATATTCGGTAGTTCCCTGCTTTGCCCGATTGCACCTTCGTAGAAATGCTCACGCACTTCAGGAGCCACCAATATCATCAGGTTCGGGCCCGGTCCGAATGGGATGATGCGTACGCTGGCGCAGTATATGCTAGGATCGGCAGCAACGTTCGGGTGCGTACACTGCTGCTGGTTTAGATTCCGTGCCTTCGTTAACCGTGTTTCACAGGTTCTTCATGTCGATTGGCACAACCATTCGGACAGAGAGCTCCCCGATAATGACCGAGGCGTTTGCGCGAGCGCATGGTCGGCCGATAATTCTGCCCAGTCGATACCGGCGAGCGAGAGAATGCAATCGGAGAGAGGGAAACTAAATCAGGGAGAAAGAATACGCGAGGGCCAAACCCGACTAGCGTGTAGGGTTTGGCCGTAGCTGTGTTTAGTCGAAGGGGCGGATTACAAGGGACGGATGCCGATCGGGGATGATTGCTGTTTCTTTGTGAACAGAATGCTCATGCAAAAAGCGTTGTTGTACAAAGTACTAGGGCCTGATTTTCTAGGGTAATGCATGCCAGGGTACAGAATCATTGCTCCATCCGAAGCGTATGTATAAATCCACCAACTATAGATCCGACAAAAGCCGATCGTTTTTAGGTACTACTCCCTTGACGGAGTGTGCTCGTGCTCCCCGTTGGCCGTGTCTAGCATGAGAGACTGAGAAAATAGGCAAGCATGAAGATAGACCCATATCTGAGTCATATTTTTTACTCCAGGCCTCAGTATGAGGTGTCAGCCCCGAAAGCCTATATCGAAGGGATTCAAGGCACATGGCGAGATGATGCAACGCCACTTCATTAGCATGACCCACCTTGCTTAGCTGAGTTGACAGACCAGGCTAGTTCTTTGCGTTTCGCACCGATCCGGTGCTGTTCTTTCGCGTGCACCGAAAGCGTTCGCTTGCACGTGACGTGAATGCGCACGCATGTGGCATACTGCCACTGTTGAACGCCGCTATCAAGCCAAACATTATATTCGAGCAATCACATGGTCCTTTTGGGCTTAAATGTTTATTCCAGCCGACTGGCGTTAGCTCTCCTTTCTCAACTACAATCTCCGGGCAAGTGTTGAGCCCGCCGGTACGAGATCAGTCACTTTCGCACTTGGCAGTAGAAGAGGTGACGGGACCGCTGCCTCGCAGCAAACTTGCCTTGAGAACCATTTCCAGAATTCTCTTGTCCGCCACCTTTGCCACCCTCTTTCTCCTCTTACACTCACTTGTGCCAATCCGTGCGAAGAAGCACCATCCCCACCTACAAAACTCGTCAGCGCAACACCTCAAGTTCCTTGTCAACCAAAAACAAATAACAATCCAAAACAGTAAGTATCTGTGTATGCACCTCAATCTTTTCTTCACGTGCGCCTCGCTACGCAAGATATCTCCGTTTGCAGCGCTGAGCCACCCCATGCAGCTGACCGCCACGATGTCAATACCATCCCGGGCTCTATTGCGTCCGTCGTCCTCCTTGTCTTCCATCAAGTTGCGTTTATTTGCCTTGCGCAAAATGCCCTGAGTTGCTCGCGGGAAGATACTTATAACTATTCACAGGTCGTGGCCGAGGTGTAATCGACCATGTCGCAGCCGCCTCCTGCCAACGGCGCACCCCAGGACCCGGTGACGGACCTGGCCACGGACGACAACTTGATACGTTCCACTGGCGAAACAGTTCACCGCCTTATCCAGTTGATTTCGCGCAACTCCGTGAGCGGGGCGTTCGTTGGCCTCCAGGATTCCTTGGACGTGATGTCGGTGACCCACGAGACCGACATGAACGAGATCATGGGCTACCTCAAGCGCATTGAAGGCGCTCTCGAAAACAGCACTACCCAACATACCGAGGACAATGCGCGCATCCTAGAGCGCTTCTGTCGTCTCGAATCAGTGCAGCACGACCTCAACGTTGCCAAGAAGGACATCTCCGATTTGATTGTCGGTATTAACAGCCTCGAGCAGGAAGTCGGCGCCACAAAGAACGTCGTCACTGCCTTCACGCGGGAACTCGCCAAGTTTAACGACGTACCTAGCATAGTCGAGGCTTCCGAAGACGACATCATCAGCTTGCGCCATAAAGTCGAGCGGCTTGGCGGTTTGCCTGACACGATGAGCACCATTCACAATTCCGTCCAAACCATCCGCAACACTGTGTCCGAGGCGCTTTCCAGGCTGAACAATCCGCCCGCGGACGACTTCGCCTTGAGGCAAGAGATCAATACCATCAAGGATAGGATGGACATCATGAGGGCCGACGTTGTTAGCGCTGTTGTTGCCGAACTTGACAAGCGTGACGATGCCGCACAGAAGCCTCAGTAAGTCGCACAACTAGCTGCTCTTGGGTTAGATCGCGCACATATACGCATTACATTCTTCTGCTAACAGTTGTGAAATAACTGTAGAAATGAAGCCGGGCGTTCGAACGTCCCTGAGCGTTCGAACATTCGTTTTTACTGTAGTAGTAGTAGCAGTGCCCCTGCCTTGGCCCAGGCTTACGAGCCTTGCTCGCCGACACGTAAGAACTTCTGCTCCAGACGCATTGCAGACAATGAGCACTAACCAAGAACACCAGACTCTCCCCACCACACCTTTGAGAATGTGCCGGAAACCGACGTCGATGTGCGCACTCCCGAGCAACTGGTCGGCCACAAGGCGTCCCCGTCTCCGTCCGAGTCCCGTTTCGCGCCGCTCTACTCCCCGAATTTTGACGCCGGCTCGGCGTACGTCCCTGCCTCTTCCCCGTCCGCCATATCCGAAGAAGAAGCCATCCGCGGCAGCAACCGCGCCCACGGCACCATCGCTGTCAGCGCCAAGGCGCCGCAGGACTTTCCCCGGCCACCCCACGAGACGCGCCTCACCAGCATGATCCACAACAAAGAGGCCACTATCACGTCGCTAAAGCGGTCGCTAGACGTGACGCGCTCGTCCTCGTCCTCGTCGCCGGAGCCCGCTTCCGCTCCGGCTCCGAAGGTTGCCCTCCCCTCCTCTCCCACCTCCCTCAGACTCGGTCCCGATGCTCACCCTCTCTCTTTTCCTCCAGCGCAACTCTGTCGTCGTCGCCACGGCCGTCGCCGACGCCGAGTCCGCCCCGCCCCCGCCGGGCCCGCCTCCACGCAAGCGCTCGCTCCTCCCCGGCGCCGCCGACCGGAGGAGCGCGGCTGCATCGGCGTCGCGGATGCGGTCGCGCAGGAAGGCGCCGGCGGGGGGGCGGAATGGTCGTGCCGGGCGCGATGAGAACTAGACCAGGGCGCATAGGGCGTTGTTGAGGCGGCCTTGGTATACGTGTAGGGGCTGCTGCTTCGGGTTTCTGTGCTTTGCTGGGTTCGGCGCTGGTTCGGCTCTGCGGTGGGGCGGCGCTGTGTTTGTGCCCTTCTCTCTCTTCCGTGCTGTCGGGCGGGGCTGTGCTGAAACTTCTACTTTCGGGTTTCTTTCATGTTCTCAAGTTGGCTTTGCGGCACTGTATCAATGTTGCAAGGTTGTATTTCTCACGTGTTGTCAACGTGCTCTAGTGGTACTGCCCTGAAAGATGTACCCTTGAGCTCCCTACATTACTTCAATCCGACCCGGCGACCCTGTTTTAGTACTGTACTACTGGTTTTCCTGCGTCTTCACAAACTTGGCCGGCGGTACTGTTTCAAGTTGTACTTTCAAGTTTTTTGCTTGCTTGCAACCCGATCAAGAGAGCATGTCACTGCCTTGCCGGATTCCCATATTTTAGAGCATTCTTGGTGCGGCCGCGGCCATGACCACTCCTTATCAGTCATTGTCGAGGTTCAGTACAGGGGTATTCTTCTCTGGAAAGATCTTGAACAAGGCTGCTCGGGCAAGTGCTCGGACAATGCTAAGGGAATAGACGATTTCAGACACTCTGGCAACCTGCGTCTTCTCACGTGTCCAAGCAGCCCAGGGTAATAAATGCGGCGTTCTTCAGAGCGAGCGGCCCGACTGTGAGCTTAGGTACGTGCGGAGTACAGGAGGAGCCGTAAGCGAGTCAGAGCCCTCCTCCGCAGCTCCGAAGTCACGTGCCAATGTTTGGGAGGCTCGGGAGTTTGTCAGCCTCTTGGGCGAGGCAGGAGCTCGCAGCGTCGTTCCGGGCAAGAGGTAAGCACCTGCTACTCCGTCCGTACATATGCGTAGTGCAATGTAGGGCCCCCGACCCTACCTGGGCAGGCACTACCACGTAGAGCCCCAAGACGGGGATAATCGGCGGCGGCGGCGGCGGATCGGCGCCGGTCGTTCCTGCAGGTCTCGGCGCCGGGCGCCGGTGCCTGCCCGGTTCTGGCGCGCCGGCCCTAGTTGCAGCTGCCCTGCCCTGGCTTGCAGCTGCCTTGCTCGGCCTGCCGGGACCGAGCCGCGCAATGTCATCCTTTCGCCTTCTCGTCCCGTCCCTTGCTTTTCCTCCGCCGTTCTCTTCTCTCCCCCAAGCGATATAACGGGCTACGCGTTTTATCTTTTTCTCGCCCCTGGCATTCCTGCCAGCGCGCTGCTTCTTCTTCAAATGTCCATTTTTTGATCTGGCCGGCATTGCAGGTGTGAGGGTGTGGCACGCTACGACACCCGCACAGCACACATGGTGAGTTGTCTGGAGGAGAAAAAAGAGACTCTGCTCCGCTCAAGCAAACGGTTGCCCTTCAATCGGCTAACCACCTAGGAATCCTCCAGCTGTTCGTCGCGTCGCCCGCCTCCACGGCCGCCTGGGCGCTGCTCCGCCTTGTCGGGCTGCTGCCGCTCGGCGTCGCCTCGCAATTCGTCCCGCCCGTCGCCTATGAGCATGTCCTACAGTCGCCCGTCGACCCCGCCGTCACCGTCCTGTACAAATCGCCCGACCCCGGCACCTGCACCACGGCCTTTGCGGCCCAGAAGCAGTACTCGGGCTACATCAGCCTGCCGCCCTACACGCTCGAACCCGTGCAGCAGAACTACTCCATCAACACCTTCTTCTGGTTCTTCGAGGCGCGCGAGGCGCCCGAGACGGCTCCGCTGACCGTCTGGCTCAATGGCGGGCCCGGCAGCAGTAGCATGTTCGGCCTGTTCGCCGAGAACGGCCCCTGCGAGGTGGTGGAACTCGAAGACGGCGACGGCTACGGCACCCAAGAGCGCCAGTGGGGCTGGGACCGTAGTTCCAACATCCTCTACGTTGATCAGCCGGCCCAGGTTGGCTTCTCGTACGACTTGTTGCGCAACGGTTCCGTGAACCTTCCCTCCCGCGACGTCTACTCGCCACCGGAGCCGTTGCCCATGTTCTCGCCGCCCTACACTTTTCTCAACGGCACTTTCAGCAGCGGCGACGAGGACAGCACGGCCAACACGACGCAGATCGCCGCCCACGCCGTGTGGCACTTCCTGCAAACGTTCCTCGCCACCTTCCCGCAGTACAACCCCGGTGTACAGCCAAACAGCACGCGCCCGACCGCTGCGACCGGCATCAATCTATTCGCCGAGAGCTACGGCGGCATCTACGGCCCCGTATTTGCCACGCTATTCGAAGACATGAACGACAGGCGCGCGTCTGGCGCCCTGGGGCCCTCCAACAGCACGCTCGAGATCAGGCTCGCCAGCCTGGGCCTCGTCAATGCCTGGCTCGACGACCTTACGCAGCTTCCGCACCTTCCTACTTTCGCACACAACAATACGTACGGTATCGAGATAATAGGCCTGACCACCATGCTAAATGCACTGACCGCGTACAACTCGGATGGTGGGTGCAGAGACAGCGTCATCGCTTGTCGGTCTGCACTAATGATCGAGGATCCGGAAGGGGAAGGCGATGTGGATCGGGTGAATGATCTGTGCAGCGGGGCCTACAGTGAATGTCTGACTTTGCAGGCCATCACCAGCGATCGACGGATTAGTCCGTACGATATCCGGAAGAATCTGTACATGGACTTCCCGCCAAAAGGCTACCTCGAATACTTGAACGATGGGCAAGTTCAGAAGGCAATTGGGGCTAGGGTCAATTACACCGAGAGCAGCCAAACCGTGTTTGATGCCTTTCAAGCAAGTACGTTTTCTTCCCGCTACAGTTGACCGGCGCTCCTTTGATGAGGTCGTGTTCCGCTTCCTCTTCTAAGTGCTATGCTAATCCGAGCGCGCCCGATAGCCGGCGACCAAGCGCGCTCATCCCAAATTCGCGCCCTCTACAACCTCCTCAGCTCCGATATCCGCATCGCACTCATCTACGGCGACGCCGACTTTATCTGCAACTGGCGTGGCGGCGAGGCCGTCTCGCTAGCGCTGGCCCAGTACGACGAGTCGCCCTACCGAACAGGCTTTCCTTCAGCTGGCTACGCCGACATCATCGTCAACAGCAGCTACGTTGGCGGCGCGGTCCGCCAGTTCGGCAACCTGTCCTTCTCCCGCATCTACAACAGCGGCCACTTCGTCCCCGCATACCAGCCTGAAACGGCCTTCACAGTCTTCACGCGCGTCATCCAAGGCACAGACATCAGCACGGGGGAGCCCGCCGACCTCGACGTCTTCGCCACGGAAGGCCCGGCCAACGCGACATACGCTAATGACGACGATTCTTCCGCCGACGATGATGACGACGAAGATGCGAACCGCGTCTGCTGGCTCCGTGACATCCAAGGGACGTGCGGCGAAGAGGCACGCGTCTCCATCAGCGGTGGCAACGGCGTCGTTCGCAATGGCGTATGGTACGCGCGCGAAGCCGACTTCGACCCGCCGAGTAGCTCGGTGCGAGCCGGGGTACCGGGCACGCCCGTGTCGGTGCCGGTGACGCCGGCAGCATCCGGGAGCGCGCGGTCGAGCGCGGAGTCCTCGGGCGATGATTCCGAGTCGGGGGCGGCGTCGTCAACGGTCGAAGGGGGCTTGACGGGTGTGTTCGTCGCAACGGGGCCGGTGTCGAGTACAGGGGGGGCGGCCGCGAGGCCGGTTAAGACGGCGGGGGTGGAGGAGAGAGTCTTGATGGCCGGGTTGGGGGTTATGGCTTTGATGCTGTGAAAGGTTGGTAATTTTGGTTGATGGTACGTATGCTTCGCCATGTTGCGCGTGTGCTAAAAGGGAAAGTGGAAAGCGGGGTGTGGGCTTCCTCATCATCTTTTCCTTTTGCCGCGTTTTTGGTGTTGTTTTTCACATAGGTTGCATTGCTTGGGTGCATTGGCTGCGGACTGGGCATTCGTGGCGCTTCTTGCAAACAATTCGTAAAAGTGCTAAATGAGAGAAAGTAAAAAGTGAGGGTTGGACGTGCAGGGGAGGCAAGGACAAGGACATGAGCGCGCGTGCGGGAGAGTGCAGCTGCAGCGTCGCTTTGGGCGTGGATGGGTAGGTGAATGCGGATTGCTCGGACGAGATGAGAGGGTGAAATGTCGTCAGACAGCGTCTGACGGGGTTATTGCGACATACGATGGGTTCTTGTCCTGCGGATAGTGAATCGCATCTGTCCGTTGCTGGCGGTAATTGTTAGGCGGGTGAGCTGAATGGGATGCCGAGGGCGAGAGCTAGTTTTCATTGATACCCCAGGTGCTCCGCACTTTGCATGTTTGTTCCAACAGTATGGCAGGGATGAATGGATGGGCGTGTAGCGGAGGTGGCTTGCTTGATGTGGCCTTCACGCATGGATTGGCATTGTTCTTGTACAGGGGTGCGTACTTGAGAGGAGGTCAATGTTTCTATAGATGGTTAGCTGCGAGCTATAAATGGTGTCCTTCGTTGCTGAAGTTTCTAAATGCCGGGTTCAGTTTCGCAGATGGTTCGCAATGGGATGGAGTCAGCCCCACGTGGTGGGATTCCTATCTAAGTAACTGCTAGACTCTTTTGGGAAATCGACCGCGAGGAAAATCCCAAAATTTTTTGGGGTTTGGGGTCAAAAATGCCACCCCATTGCGGACCCTAGTTTCGCAGAACAGAGAGTTCGTGGCCTCGACATCTGTTTTTTCTAAGCTGTTCTTCTCGCGGTCCGAAAGACAAGCAGACACTCCGGCAGGAAAACCTTGAATTCTAGCTCCTTGACAAGAGATTACACGAAGAAAGGGTTAGGTGCGTTTGCTGGGAAATTTCTGAACGCAGGGGTTGCAAGATGGATCGAGAAAAGTAAATTGACTAACCTACCGAGCGGCCAGCACGAATCTGCACATACTAGAAGTCACGTGACGAGGTCATGTGACACAACGCACTGCCTCTTGCGGTTTTGAGGACTCATTGATCTCTTTGAGGTTTCGTGAAGATTGCAACAAGTTTACCGTCCTAACCAAGGCGCAGGCTACATGGACAAGTCAGTTGCACATTTTGGGTCTCCCGAGGAAAGCTTGCGGGTAAGGTGTGGAAAGGCAGAAAGCCGCTTGAACCCTCCGTTGAATGAACTCATGTCGTCCCCGAGGCCCGCGGCGAGAAGTCTTGGCGCGACTCACGTGGGCCGCCGTAAGCGAAATGCACCAACACTTTGCCCCCGACGAAATTGAGCCATCGACTGCTCCCGCCATTTCCACACCCCGAACCGCCAACGAACCACGCTGCTGCCATCGCGAATCCGCCTCGACGCAAGCTCCTTCGAACCAGCAGCAGCGCCCGCAGATACCCGCAAGCGACTCTGTCAAGATGGTGAGGACGGCCCTCCTTTTTGCCTTTCGCGGGCGCCCGGCCGCGCCGCGCTGCTCTCTACGCTTTCTCGCGTGGCCGACATCCTCGATGCTGACGGCGTCCCCGCCTCCCCCCCTAAACAGGTTCTCGCGGTCGATCTCCTCAACCCTAGCCCTCAGGCCGAGGCGCGCAAGCACAAGCTCAAGGTACGTTCCGCCTGGCCGAGTTGGCGCGCGACCATAGGAGCAAACCCCCCACCGGGACACGATTACTCACAGGTCGCGAACGCAACCCCGTGCAGACGCTCGTGCCGGCGCCGCGCTCGTTCTTCATGGACGTCAAGTGCCCCGGCTGCTTCACCATCACCACCGTCTTCTCGCACGCCCAGACCGTCGTCGTGTGCCAGGGCTGCTCCCAGGTGCTGTGCCAGCCGACGGGCGGCAAGGCCCGCCTCACCGAGGGCTGCTCGTTCCGGAGGAAGTAAAGCATAAGGATGTTATAATCGCGGAGACATCGGGGTGAAAGGGAAGGGAAGGGGTTTTTTTTTTTTGCTTGACGGAGCATTGTTTTTTTTTTTTTTTTTTTTTTTTTTTTTGGGGTCTTTTTTTTTTTTTTTTTTTTTTCCATCAGCGGACTGGATCGACTTCGCCGGATAGAAGACGGATCCTCGTTCCCCAAAGACAAGACGGCATGTCCTCAAAAAGAAACGGGAGTTCCGGATATCTTGCGTTGATTGGGCCGGCCCGTTCCCGATTGCGGGCCGGTCTCTCATATGGTTTCATCTCTTGTTCTTGCGTGCTCCCTGCGCTGTTTTCCAATGCATGTGAGGAAGAAATGGGCATTCGAATGAGCTCCGTGGTGGTAGCCACGGAGTGATGACGCGTATGTAGCATTGAGGACGCCTCATTTGCTCGTTCGAGCGGTGTTGTGTATATCAAGCCACCAGGTCGGTTCTCGTCAGGTCCGGTCCACGAGTTTGGTGTGAGACAGGCCGTTCGCATGGGCCCCGTAGGCCGCGCCGTGCTCGTGCGGAAGCTGCCCTTGCAACAGCAAATGCGAAATTTTCTGCTCCGGGCCTCGATCGACTAAGTGTGTATGCAGCCCGTCGGTAGCGCGGCCTGGCGATGTCCGATCAAGCTCGCGTGCGGCCAAGTTCCGAATGCGACATGACGAAGCACGTGTCCTGCGCTCACACTACATACTGCATATGCAGCCCCATTTCTCGACTTCCCCCCAACCACAAGGCCACAACCATTGCGTTCTTCTCCCCACCGACGCCTAGGCTTTCTCCCTCTCTCTCTCTTTTTTGCCCCCTCTTTCGCCCTCAACCCAGCCAAGCGATGCGCGACGCCAGCGGGGTGCCGGACGGGGCGCCGGACCGCTACACGGACGCGGATTGGGCGGCGCTGGTGCGGGCCGTGGAGCGCGCCGTCGACGAGGTGGTGAGCGACGACGGGGCGGCGACGAGGCTGGCGAGGCGGCCGGCGCCGGCCGGCGGCGCCGCGCTCGCCGGCTTGATCGACCACACGCTGCTGGGCGCGGGCGCGACGGAGGCGCAGGTGGACGCGCTGTGCGACGAGGCGGCCGAGTTCGGCTTCAAGGTTGGGTCTGCCCTCTCGGCCTGGCGGGGGGATTGTCCCCTATGTTTTCTATTTGTTTATATTTTTTTTTCTTTTTGTTTTGGGACAACCGGCTTACCCGTGTGCCTGCCGCCGTGCCTCTCCACCCGGTGCGGCGGCATAGATACGTGCGCGTGCAGTGCGTGTGCGTGCGGCTCGGCTTCGTGGGCCGGGCGGCGGCCAGGCTGGCGGGCACGCCCGTCGGCACCGCCTGCGTCGTCGACTTCCCCGGCGGCGCCGCCCCGGCCGCGGCCAAGCTGGCCGAGGCCCGGGCCGCGCTCGCCGCCGGCGCCGCCGAGCTCGACGTCGTCCTCAACCGGGCCTACCTGGAGCCCTCTTCTCCTCCTCCTCCTTCTTCTGCTCCTCCTGCCTCCGCGCCTCCGCCCCCGCCCCCGCCGCGCTACGCCGCCCTCTTCGCCGAGCTGCGCGCGCTCCGGGCCGCCGTCCCGGCCACGGTCCCGCTCAAGGTCATCGTCGAGGCGGGGGCGCTGGACCGCCGCGGCCTGGTGGCGGCCTGCGCCGCCTGCGCGCTCGCGGGCGCCGACGCGGTCAAGACGAGCACGGGCGTCGGCGCGCGCGGCGCGAGCCTGGCCGACGTGCGGCTGATGCGCGCCGTCGTGGGCGAGGGCGGCGCGCTGGTGGCGCCGACGGGCCGCCTCGGCTTGGTGGCCGCCGCCGCGCCGTTGGGGATCAAGGCGAGCGGCGGGGTGCGCACGCTGGCGGACGTGAGGGCCCTGGTCGAGGAGGGCGCCACGAGGATCGGGACCAGCAGCGGGGTGGCCATCATGAAGGAAGCGGAGGGGGAGGGCGCTGGTGGTGGTGGTGGTGGTGGCAGCGGGTATTGATGTCGCGCAATTGCGCCTTGTTACTAGGTAGGCGATAGATGGATGTTGGGCCAGATCTGACGCTGCTCCTTGGACTTATTATTCACCAGGCGGTGCTGCCCTGGGCCGGGTATCTATCCACGTTACGAAACACAGCATACATGTGCCGGGTGGACACCCAGCTAAAAGCCATCTTCACCATCTATCGTTCCGTCCCAGCCTTGGTGCAACATGTCCCATACATCGACCGATACATGTCATGCCGCTGACACGGCCCATTAGTATCGTGAATAGTGTGCCCCGATAGCCTTCTTTCCCCTCCCCGTCCTATCCCTTTCCCAGCCAAGCCCAGTCAAGAAACTCCAGCGCATGCCGTTCGTTTGCTCCTAGTCTTTTTACCCGGCCGAGTGCGCCCCGACTCTCCAGACCGAAGACACCCATACCAAAAAACACGGACAGGAACAAGGATGAATGAGAGATTCAGGCCCGCGCAGGCCAACTCCGCTATCTCCCCCCACCCACTACGACTCGCGCTCGTCTCGGCGCTCGTCCGCGCCCTCGCCTCCGGCCCGGCCCCCCCGCACCCGAGGAAGTCGTTCGGAATGAGCGGGCAAATAGTGAAGGGGATGAGCGAGTGAGCGAGTGAGTCAGTGAGTGAGAGAAATTGAAATGTCCCCCCGGAACGCGGCGGATCCGGACTGGAGTGATAGCGACGACGACTCGAACGGCCTGACGGCGCTCAGGTCCATCATCACGGAGGGAAAGAAGGGAGACGGAAGTTGCGGAGAAGGCAAGTCGACAAGCGGGAAGATAGGTGAAAGTGCGTCCGCCCTGGTCCGGGGGGGGTTGGTCTTAGGAATTCCCCGCGTGAGCGAGTCGAGCTGAGGCATTGTGTACATACTCGAGTGTCCGGGGCGAATGCCCCCTTGCTCGCGTATGTAGGCGGTGCTGCTCGAGCTTGGCGCCGGACTGCACGTGCCAAACTACCCATGTGATGTTGAAAACGTACGTACTACGGTGACAGGTTCCAGTGGAAGTCTGGAATGGGTAGGCCAAGTCCATTGACATTGGAAAAATGGTGCTATCTGAGTGAGGCTGCATAAATACACTTGTAGAATCCCTGTCAGGGGTTGGCGAACTGGGCCTAAGTGGGCCTCCTAATATTCTGACATGCGGTAGACCGGACAAGAAATTGCACCCGCCGTGCTTTTGTCTCCAGCCCGACGTGCTATCGTAGTGGCCCACGGCCCGAGTCTCGCCTTGGGAGTCGGGTTGCGCCGCGGTCGGAAGAAATACTAATAGTAGTACACCTTCTGCTTCTAGCGCCATGCCTTGAGTTCCGATCGCTCCTCGATCGTTGCCGGCTCACCGTTGCAATCCGACTCCAATTGGAGCTACTACATTTTATCTGCAAGGATGTCATAAGATACTTGTAGAAACTCGAGTGAGTTTTCCCCTAAATACGTCTGGTAGACACTCTACTTTTGGTGATGGAAACTCCTTCCATGGGACTTCTGCTACGTAGCAACTCGTCGAAGCGTACGTGGCCGAAGCGAAGTTGAACAGCGGTGATCCGTGGATCATAGCTTCATTCCATAGTTCACGGGCGCTCAACCACGCATCTAGATAGCGTGGAGCCCACACGCTCTGGATAATCGCTCCAAATACCTTTTCCCACTACCTGCCCCATCTGCTCATCCCGATGCCGCGGTAATGTGGTAGTTTATCTGTTGGCTGAGGTATTCTCAATAGGTCTAGCACGATGGGCACTAACTTGGCGCGGGAATCGTACCGTGGTGCAAAAGCAGCGCGGCAGCTCAAGCGGAGGAAATACTTGCTACGTAGGCACCTATAGCAGCATCCTAGAGCAGCATGGCGAAGTATAAATATGGCACCTTTGACACTCGGCAATTCCCAAGCCTTGCCGTCAATACCGCAACAATCTTCACACACACACAATCCACCGCTTCACTTCCTCCCTACCATGCCCACCGTCGACCCCGACGCCCGAAAGGAAGTAAACGAGGCGCTCGCAAGGGCCGGCGGTCCCGCGATCGCGCTGATGGCCAACGCCGCCAATTCCTGCCTTCAGAAGCGCCGCGAGAACAAGAAGGAGCGGGACGAGCGAGAGGCCGCGGCGGTTCGTGGCCGCTCTCCGGCTAGACAATTTTTTCTCCCAAAAAACCGAATGAGAGATGGGCTACGCGGCGGAATCCCAGAAATCTGGCGCTTGGTCAATCTATGCAGAGGCCCTTGCTGCTGGCGGTGCCTTCGCCTTTTCGAACTGTAACGCACGGGACGGTGCTACCTTTCTCTCAGGGGGAAGGTGGAAAAAAAAAAAAAAAAAAGGCGCAAACTTAGAGTGCAATTTTCCTTTTTTTCTTTTTTTCCAACTCTGAGACGGGTCCGGTAGTTACGACTCCATTCGAGGTCTACCACACCAACAACAGTCTTACTTCCAACACAAACTGGCTTGAGCCGGCCCCGCTCGTGCTTTTCGTTAGCAAAGCAAGGCACCAGGAACTCTAGGGCCTCAAAAGCCAAGTATTTGCTTGGCCCACCAGATGGGCCGCGAACCCCCGACGTCGGTCAGCTAGAGACATTCTGCTCGGTTGACGCAGTGGAGGCTTGGGTACCGAGGATAGAGGGGAGAGCGACGAACCGAAAGTGTCGACCCTTCTATTCTGTAGGATGCTATGTGCGCGGGCCATGGAGCCGGATGCTACGAGACTGGGAGCAGGTCCCATGGACTTGCTCCCCACAACTGAACCATCCAGTTTCGCCATCTGCTCACACCTCGACCTTGCATCGCGCTCGAGTCCTCCATCTGAGTCACATCGCTGCCTGGCGCGACGCCCGGCGACTTCACTTTCGATTCGACTCAAATCCGCATCCGAACCGAGTTCCGGTTGGCGCTTTATCTCGACAACGAGCTTCTCGTCGCCAGGGTCGCCGCGTACTTTTCCAGCGCGGGCCAAACGGGCCATCCCGACAGTGCTCTCGCGGAAGGCCGGCTTCAGGCCGGCGTCGGATGCGCCGTGGTAAAAGCCATCTTCTAGCTGGCAGGGAGATTGGGCAGGACGGAAGGCCAATGCCTACTCGCAGAGGCGGCCTATTTTCGGCCGCTCCTTGAGCCTATCCACCCATGGTTAGCCCCGTACTTAGTCGATGAGCTCAATGAGGTAGTTGGTGTCCATCGTGCTAGAGAGGGCTTCAATGGTTGAGCACTGAGGGCAATGAGGCCTTGATAAGTGAGTTGATCGGGAGAAGAGTTCCTCGAAACAAGCGAGATGGCAGCGACGCATTTCGTGGCTGGCGATGGCTGTAGTGTACGGGCTTTGAGCGACTCAGCCCTAGCCTTACCATGTGGTTGACTACAAGCAGGCAGTTTTCTCTTTGCATTTTGCAGCGACTTGGGACAAATGGGGAAAAACGGAGTGATTTTTTTTTTCGGAGGTGCTGCATCAACCTGTCGACCCTATAGCAGTAGGTCTTCCCAAGGATGCCACTAAACGCCAAATTGGTTGAGGTGAGGGGCAAGGGAGTGAGCGGGTGACCTCTGACCTGCAAAGTCAAAGTCGAAAGCAGCCGTGGGCGACGGCGGAGAGCCCCTCTAGTTGCAGGACTACCACGGGGCTTCGCTGGATGATCTGTGGTTTTCCGAGGCTGGCAATTTGGCTCCTGAATGGATGGTTTGCACCTAGGCTCCCGGGTTGGAGTCGGGGGAGGGTAAAAAATTGCGGACTTAAAGTGAGTCGCTTGGAGAGCCCGCAATGCTTTTTTCTGACAACTCCCGAAAAGCCTCACAATCCATAGTAGCTTTCACGGGAACAAGAATGCGCCTAGAAGGCGAGAATAAGTAGCGTGCTTGAATTCTGGTCGATTTGCATCCCAGCAACTTCACCGACCGTGGCTTCTCTACCCAAAGAGCGAAGCGCTCATCTCGAGCAATAGTAGCAATAGCACTGGTACGGGTCGTGCGGGAGAAGCTGGACGAACGTGCTCTCGCACGACGGATCCGTCCCATTATACGTGATCTGAGACCGCGGTCAGCCTTCCCTCGCACAGACGGAAACAACGCGCCGAGTTCCGCACGTACGATGCTCGTCCCCTGCCCGTCGTTGCACAGCGTCCAGCTGCCGTAATCCCACCAGAACGCCCCGCTCGCAATCTCCTCGTCGGTCCCCCTCGCGATCGCCAGCAGGTGCCCGTCGTCCTGCGTCCAGCCCCCCTGCGCCTTGATGTTGGCCGCGCCCACGCGGCCGGCCACCGGCTCCGTCGGCCCCACGAGGTTGAAGTAGAAGTTCCCGCTGCCGCCCTCTCGCGGGCTCGCCTCCGAGGGCGGCTCCGTCCACGCGATGTCCAGGCCCGCGAGCTGCGCGCCGCGGCAGGCGGCGGCCGAGCACACGTTGCCGGCGGCGGTGGCGACCTTGGTGTCGTAGAGGAGGAAGGACGGGTAGACGGAGCCGGCGGGCACGGGGTGGAGGGCCCAGGGCGCGGTGGCGTTGCCGGTCGGGACCAGCGTCAGGGCCTGCACGTCCGGGAGCGGCGACACGCCTTCCTGGTAGGCCGACGAGGTCGTGACGAGCCAGCGGAGCTCGACGCTCTGGCGAGGCTGCATCACGAGGGCCGAGATGGCGGGTAGAGAGGCGAGGCCCAGAAGGGCTAGCAGGCGCGCCATGGTTGACTGAACTTGCTTTCTGATTGGCTCGGTGAGTGGAAGCGAGAGTGGTTGGTGCATTTTGAGTCGCATTCACTCCCTCCCTTCTTATAGTGAATCCTTCCTGCGCCAGTACGCTCACGAATGCCGCCCTCGGAAAAGTAATCAGTATGTCCCAATATTCTTTCTAATATGCAGAAAGCTAAAATTAGCACGTCGGGCGTGTAGCGACATCAGAATTTAATTTAAACCCCGGAAATGACAAGCACTTTTAGGATGCGTGGCGGCCGCAATACAGTGTTGTGGCACCGTGGCGTTCGCTGGATCAACTTGCTGTGCGAACTTATCAATTAACCGCAGTTCCTGGAATGCCCATCCCACCCTACTAACTACGTCACGTGTGAAGCAAAACAAGTTCTCGCTAGACACTGGGTAAAGAACATTGTGAGTGAAAACCGTGGGGCTCTCAATCCAGCAAGTCGCCACGCAAAGAGAACGGCAAAAAACAGCCGGAATGGTCGGCACGAAAATATTCGCGATCTATCCGTTTTGTGGCACCGTCCCAAAGCCACAGTGGCGTTGAATATGGGTCGACGAGCAACGGTACCACACCCTCACACACGCTACACGAGACACGAAGAAATACGACCGTTTACTGCAAAGTCCTACATCAAGCATCCAATTCCCGATTACAAAGCTACAGGGTATCTTCAAGACCATTGGAAATGTACTAGCGGCTGACGCCTCGCTAACCACGCGGCCCTAGGGACTAACCCAAGAAGGTTGGAACATATTTTCCTTTTTAAAAAATTAAACAGCAGGACTGCAACAAAAGAAGCTAGCGAAAGCGAAACGCCAACCGACGTCCAAAAGCGATAAAAAAACAAGGTCCAACACTGAAATTGAAATTGGGGTATAGCAAAGAAATTGAAGGAAAAAAAAAGAAAGAATAGATATGACCCTGCTTCCTTTCGTGTGCCGGCACGCCCGCAGACGCTCCCCATTACACATGGAATGTCAACGCAGCGGGGATCAATCCGCATCCCAGTACGGCCCGGGAGTCCATTCCATGCCCGGGTAGCTAGCCGCATGCATGACGGGGGGATCGTCATCGTCCTCGTCGGGCGCGTGGCGCGCCACCTCCCCGTGCGGCGGCGGCGGCCGCAGCTGTTGACCCGCCTGCGCCTGTTGCGGCAACGGCTGCGCCACGCTCGCGTTCCTCGACCGCCCGTCGCCGCGCGAGTACAGCTCGTCGTCCGTGTCCGAGTCCGACGTCTCCGTCTCGGTGGCGGCTCGCCCGTGCGCCGGGGCGCTCTGCCGCGGCGCGGCGGTCCGAGGAGCGTCTCCGGCGTCGTCCGAATAGCGCGGCGGCTCGGTGGCCGGGCCGCATCGCTCGTCGCCGTAGTCTGTGACGTGCCGCTCCAGCACCTGCCCGATGCCTGCTGCTGCTCTTGCCGCCGGTGGCGCGTCGACGGGGTCGGCCACGGCTCCGCTGGTGGGTGAGGTGAAGGGGACTTTTGGCGGCGGAAGCGGTGGCGGCGGGAAAGCAGTTGCGAGCGGATTTTGAGGAGATGTCGCAGAAGTAGGTGAGATCGGGAGCGGGTAGGATGCAGGATCTTGGTCTCTCGGGGGCGGAAACTGCACGTTTTGGTACTGATCGACGGTAGGTTGGGGTTGTGGGTATTGCCGTTGCGCGCTTGGCTCTTGCTGAGTGCTCGATCGCTGTTCGGCTGGCTGTTGCGGCCGCGTAGGCTGTTGCGGCCGCGTAGGCTGTTGCTGCCGCGTAGGCTGTTGCATCGGCCTCTTCGGTGGCCCTTGCATTGGCTGTTGCATCGTATGACGCACCGGGGTCGGCTGAGCGGCCGGATGGCCTTGTCCTTGCATGTACCCTTGGTATTGCGGAGCGTGATGAGCTGGGAACTGCTGGTGCTGGCTCGGCTGGACCTGATAGGGAATCTGCTGTCCGGCCGGCTGCATGTACTGCATCTGCATGCCGGGAACTCCGTATTGCGCGCTAGCCTGGGTCGGAGCGTAGTACTGTGGTTGCGGTTGATGATATTGCTGCTGAAGGACCTGCTGAGGTATCTGTTGCTGGTATTGATATGGTGGCTGCAACGGTGGCCTCCCGCCCATTTGCGCCCTGGCCCATATTTCTCTCCTGACCCTCTCCTCGTCATCGTCTGACGGGAGACTAATGTTCCAAGGTCGCTGTTGGTGCTCCGTCTCGGATATAGGACCCATCCTCGGCTGATGGTGGCGGGCGTAGCTTTCAGCAGTGGCAGCGCTCATGTGGCGGAGTGGAGCGCGATATGGTGTTGGTCCATGAGTCTGCTCAGAGTGGCTACGAGCCAGAACGCCTGCCCCATTCTGTGGCGATGGAGTCTGTTGCCATTGCTGCGGTTGTTGTGGCGGCTGTTGCTGTTGCGGCAACGGCTGTACGGGTTGAGATGGTTGTGTTGGTTGCTGGGCATATGTCATAGGGTTCTGAATTGAACTGTGGCTGTTCCTGTCATACGCAGCAGGTATCGACTGAGCATCGTATTTCGGCTCTGACGATTTAGCGGGGACAAAAGGGCCAGCAAGTCCTTTCTCTGACTGCGGTGTTTGTTGAAGTTGAGGAGGCGTGTGCATCTGCTGCAAGCGCCGCAACTGTTCAACTGCCGCATGACCGGACAAGCCACCTGCGGTTTGAACATTTGATCCCTGTGGGGCGTAGTATCCTCCTGGAGGGGGTGGGATCCCGGGTTCCTGTGTGGACTGCTGTGATTGCGAAGTGCCAGGCCAAGGGCCTTTCTTACTTGTCGGAGCAGAAGGGGTCGCGGCCGCTGGTGATGACGAGGCCATCTGCGCCCTGTCTTGATTATATCCGGATGAGGGGCTCGGTCCGGCGGTCTGAAGCTGTCGTCTTGTTGAATCATATGCCGAGGCGGCAGGGCTGTCCCCATGGGGTGCAGGACTTACGACTTGGCGCGGCTGAGGCTGCTGCGTCTGCTGCTGCTGCTGTTGCTGCTGCTGAGGTAGAGGACTGTGCGTTTCCAGTGGCTGCTTCTTTGGCCTGTCCTTAGAAAGTTTCACGGGCGGCGGAGCAGGAGTTTTGCTCTCGGAGCTAGAGCGACTGAATAGCGCACCGAGTCCGGAAAACCGCTTTTTCTTCGTCGGCTCTTGGGCTGCAGTACGTTGGGACGATGAAGCCGCGCCGGGGGCACCACGTAGCTGCATTTGGACTTGCGCGTGAACTTGAGGCGAGAGATACTGCCCTTGTTGCTGCTGTTGCTGGGGATCGTACGAGGCACGCGAGAAAGAGGAGGAAGATGGTGATTTCCCGTCCGCGCCGCTACCGGGACGACGGAACGCGCCTAGAAGGTTGGCTGATATTCGACGCTTCTTGTCACCGCTCTTCTCGCTGCTCGCAGCAGACACGCGGGAGGGTTGGCGCTCAGGAGATACGGAAAGCATTGGGCCGCGAACGTGAGGACGGCGATGGTCGACCCTATGTCCTTCTGGGGTTCCCGAACGGCTGTGCCCTCCAATGTGCTGGAGAATGCCACCGAGTTTCATCGGATGGGTTTTGCCAGGTGAGCTTTCAGAAGCTGGTGGTTCCGGGCTGGCGAGCCGGCGTTCGTGAGCTAGGATTGCCTCGCGCTCTTCGTGCGTAAGTTCCTCCCTAGGAGGAGTTGGCGGGTCAAAGTCATGCCGCTGTTGGCGGGATGGTGTGCGAGACCGCGGATCGGCTCCTGGAGGCGGCGATAGTAGTCGTCGCTGTCTCTCGGCCACTTCCTGCTGAGTTGGAGTCATCCCAGTCAATGGCGGTGATGGTGAGCGTGGCCGTTCTACAAGAGAGATGTGGTCGTCTTCGTCCTCGTCTTCGTCTATATCGATGTCCTTTTCGATTGATTTGCGGGTTTCCTGCGGCTCCGGAGTCTTCGGCAGAGGCGGATGCCCAACACTGATTGTTTCTTGCCCCGGCTTCCCTGACGGGTCGCGAGGGAGAGGCACAAAAGACATGGGTCGCTCTCGGTCTGGATCTGGAGATTTGTATGACCGGTTCGCGAACGCTTCGGCAAGTCTAGCTTGCGCGTCTTGAGATGGTGGCGGCAGTGGCTGTGAGGTATCCGGCTTCGGGACGTCCTCACTCGCGCCCTCTTGCGCTTGAACCTCCTGCTCTTCCCTTTGCCGGGTCATTGAGTCTGCATCTTCACCCTCAACCACAGCAGCAGTAATGCGCTCGACTAAACTTCCCCGCTTGCGTGAAGGATCTGTCGGAGGGCTCAATATACTCGCGGGCTGGGGAGCTGTCGACGGCATGCCCGATGTCTCTTGCGCTTGGAGAGCAGCAGACGTCGGCGAGGCTTCTTGCACAGCCATTGAAGGCACTGGAGGCGCCTCTTCATCCCGCGAGGGCGGACGGGGAGGTGGTGCCAAAACATCTGCCGGAGGTGGCCCCGCAGGATCAATGACTGCGCTATGCCGTTGCTTTGGAAGCTCCTCGGCCCTGAACTTGACGCCGGAATGCGTTTCTTCGCTCCCGTTCTCGGCACTCGAGAACGACGCAGGGCGAGTCGGAGGACTCTCCCTCCCCGTCTCTTCTTCTCTCTTCAGGAATGGATCCGGGCTCTCGTTTCCAGAATCATCCGCGTCCCTCCTCCGCTCGGACGTGGACGCTTCCATATCCCGCTTAGTAGCCATGATGCTATACTGTTCCCACGACGCGGGACTTGACGCCCGGGATGCACCAGCTTGGGTGTTTCCAGCGGTTTCAGGTTCCGGAGGCAGGACGTCTGTGGAGCGCTCGCCTGTTTCGTCGCTCTCCGTTGCGGGGACCGCCGCAGCGGACACGGCAGAAACCTTGGAGCCCTCCCTCTGCACCGTCAACTTGCCGGGACGCGCATCACCTGGATCCGAGACCGGAGACACGTCTTCCTGCGCGCGGCCAGGCGGATTCTGTTGCTGCGGCACCACAAGGCTCGTCTTGAGAGCATTGCCAGCAGAGGTTCCGACTTTTGAAAACTGCATGAAGCGGGCGTGCTCCTCTCGCGGCAAGACGGGAGACTCGTCCAGGTCGGTCGCAGCCATCGAAATCCTCTGGAGGGCCGGATTAACCGCCACCGGCGGCCCCCGAGCCTGCCCGTCGCGAGGCGCGTCGTTGGCTTGTGCCTGAGGCTCGTCCGCTCGGGCCTCGGGCCCCGGTCCGCCGTTGCTCGCGCCTTGCGCCGTCCCATGGTAGTCGCCGCCCTCGGGACCAGCCCCCGGGCCACGAGTCCCTGCGGCCTCTGCAGGCTTCGCGCTCCTCGCCCCGCCCGCTTCGCCCATGCCGCCCCCGCCTTCGCGCCACACCTTCTCCGCCTCCGGCCCGGCCGCTCCTCCCTCCGTCCCGCCTCCCGTTCCGCCCCCTCCTTCGCGCCACACCGCCGGCACGTCCGGCACGGGCGGAGCCGCATGCGTGACGATGCTCTGGATGAGCCTGTCCGCCGCGCTCTGCGCTGCCGTCTGGTCCTTCTCCGCCCCGCTCGGCCCGTCTGCCGAGTCATTCGCGCCCGCGCCGCTGCGCGCTTCCGGGTTCTCATCGCCCCCGCCGTTGATGCTGAAGACGCCCGTGGCCGGGCTGGGCAGGACGCCTAGACGGCCGAAGCCGTTGGCACCCGGCGGGGGGAAGTCGAACCCCGTTGCGCCGGGAACGACTCGGTCAGTCGGCGTCTGCGGAGGCCCGCCGCTGGGATCGTGGTGGGCGGACGGCGCCGATGCTCTCGATCTCGTTGGAGATGCAGCGGAAGGGGGCATTTGCCAAGGCTCGGGGGCTCGGCCAGCGAAAGCAGCGGGGTTAGTGAGGTGTAGGTCTTGAGAGGCAGGACTCGAGACGAAAGACTCGTCGGCTGCGCCGAGGGTAAGCGCAGCTGGCGGGCCTGAAGCCGCAAGTACCCTGCCATTGGTCGGTTTCACGTGACCGTCGAGCCGGCCTACGCTCCCAGCGCTCGCGTGTCTCGTCTTGTTCCGGCCGTTCTCGGCGGCGGGAGACGTAGAAGACGAGCGGAACGGCAGCACGCTCAGGGATAGCGCCCGCAGTCCCGCGCCCGGCCGATTGCGACCCCTCCTACGGCCTGCGGCGCTTTCACCTCCTACGCTACCGCTACCAGTACTGCCGCCGCTCGCGACACTGCCGGCACTGACATCCCGCTTGGATGCGGCAAAATACCCATCGGGGCCTACGCTGGCTGCCACACTAGCATTGCTGTCACGCGCGCCACCACTAGTATCTTGTGCATGGGGACTCTCAATACGAGCTTTGCGCCCTAGGACGCCAAAGTCGAGGCTAAACCGCTTCGCGGCCGGGTTGCGGGGCTGCTGTGGCGACGTTATCTGCACTTCATAAGGAATGAAATGAGGCGTGGTAGAGGCAGATTCGCTTTTCAAAGGGCCAGTTGCCCAGGGCATATCCGAAAAGGACGCGGACGAAGCTGGGAGCGCGAGGGACAGGGGCCGTTGCTGCGTCTTGGAGCCGTCTCGGTGAAATGGCGTAGAACGCCGCGAGCGGACAGAGTTTGACGCAGATAGTGAGGGCAAGGAAGGAACTGGAGAGGACGATGCGGGACCTCTAGAAGAGGTGAACGGGTCGGGAGAATCGTCGGGTAGAGCCTGGAAAAAAAGGGTGAGTTAGGATGCGTGTAACTGATGATACCGGGGGACATACAAAGATTCTATTGTGGATACGAAGGAGGGAACGGGGAAATGCAGGCCAGTTCATCACCTAGGCAGGGCGGGCGGACAAAGAATGTGGCAAATTCATAGACTGTATATATCAGGAAATAATTCCGTAATGTGGAAATAGTGAATGAAGGTAAGACCAGCATAGGGGTGTATGCTGTCCACCAGATCGGCTGCTTGAAATGATGGATGAAGGAAAAGAGAGTACACTATTTTCACTCTTCTGTCAAGCGACATAGCCATACACGGTTTCAGCAATTGCCACCAGTCTGTGGCAAGTGTGAGAAGAAGCAGGCTGCAATGCCATGTATGCAGGGTGGTCGCCGAGTGAGGACTAGTAGTGGCAGAGCAATGGGAAGCCTGCTGCACTCAAAGATGATAGCAAGGAAAAATAATAACACAGCATACCAGGTCAACTTGTTTCAAAAGAATCATTAAAGGGGAATTTAGAAAAGAACAGAGAAGAGTGCTGCTGCCCGCGTCGCCCGCAACCCTGAAAAGCCCCTCCACGAAATGACGCCCAATACATTGAAGCAAAGTGAAAGGACAAGGAATGAATGAATCTCAATTTCCCACCTTTTCGCCACCTCCACTTCCACCGACACTCTCCCTCCTGCCATCGCTTCCTGCGCGCAACTTGCTCCTGCCCTTAGCCAGCAGCCCCTTGGCACCTTTAGCGCCCTTCCCGCCCAGCACGCCCGCCGAATGCAGCAAGTCCTTCCCGCGCGTCTGCATCGCGTGCTGCATCTGTCTATTAAACCGCTCCCCGGCAGGCGTCGTCGGCGTGCCGGCCCCGCCAGGACTCTGCGGATCAGCAACATGCTGGTGGTCTCCCGCGGAGCTAGGCCCGGCGGGCGCACTCGGGTTCCTCAGGGCGCCGCTGAACAGCGACAGCGAGGGGCCATGCTTGTGCCGAATGGAGCCAGACATCGCCGCGGCGGGATTGACTTGCGGCCGTTGGCCGATATCGCGCAAGTCGTCGTGTTCAGGGTACGTGGCGAGCATGCCATTGACCCACGACGACAAGCCCGTTTCCGTGGTGGCAAACGCGGTACGCGTGTCGTTATAGGTTGCGATGCGGTCCGGCGCGCTCTTGATGGCGAGTATCTCGCGGAAAGGCGGGAGGCGAGATTGCGATTGATGTTGCAAAGGTGGGTGGGATGCTGGTAGGAGATCCTCACTTGTCTTTCTAGATTCAACGGGGCTATTTGGATCCGCAAGAGTCATCTCATTCGACGGTTGGTGCGCGCCAACTAGGTCCTTTGTAGGTTCCAGATCATCCTTCGGCGTCTCTGGGTCATTGGATAGTGTTTCCACATTGACCACGTGTAGACCTTCGCCCGAATACCGGGGATGCTGGTCATCCGCAGGCTCAAGTCGTTTGGGAGCTGGGTTCGCAGCAGGTGCGGAAGCCCCGAGTTGAGCATCATTCTTCGAAGGCACATCCGGCGCTTCTTCGGGTTTCTTAGACGAGGCTTTGTTCAGTGCAGAGGCTGGTTCTCTGCTGTTTTCTTGCTGCGACGTATTCTGATCTTTCGGGTCCTGCTCCCAGCTGTAACGGTGATGCAAGAAGAAATCTGGCCGCTCGGGATTATGGGCCGCAGCCTCATTCGGGCCGGGGTTTGCGCCGGGATTGCCGCTAGGATTCTCCGGGTTGCCAGGGTTGCCAGGATTGCCACCCGGGTTGTTGACCTGACTAGCCTCCGAGGCGCGGTGGCTACCGGCCCAGTAGCTATCATATTCCCGGGGCAGGATCGAGCTCTCACGCTCCTTTTTCGACACAACTGGTGACTCCGGCGCAAGGTGACCTGCTTGGCTTGGTGAGTGACTCGTAGTGGGGCTTAGGCTCTGCACAATCTCCTTCCTGAGCCGGTCGCTCTCTTCGTCCTGTGCAGTTGGCTCGGTGCTAAGCTGCGGGAGGAGAGGAGGACGAGAATGAGGAGATCCATGCTCAGATATTCCGGTTGACCCTGCTTTGATCGTGGTAGGGCTAGTCGAGCTGTTCTCGTCGCCAACAGGAGGAGACTCAAGTGAAGTGTCCTTCGGTGGCGGAGTTGGCGCGACCGAATCCTCTGTCGTGGCCGTCTCCACCGTTGTATCCGTCTCCATGCGCTCAGGTGGCAAAGGACGGGAGAAAATGTTGCCCGTTTCTTGCTTGCCATGTTCATCGGCACCCTTCGCAGCGCTCGCAGGTCCAGTAGGCCCAGCCTCTTCTTTGGACTGACCAACGGAAGCCAAAATCGCCTCCCCCATGGCGTTCCCTGCATTCTTCAGTGCGGCCATCGGATCTACATTTCCAGTCGGCACCAAAGCAGGGCTCTCCGGAATGGGCACCTTCGAGTGAAGAGGCTCCTTCCTAGTAGTCGGTGCAAGATCAACGTCGGATTCCTCGTCTTCTTTAGGCCCAGCGGCAGCGGCAGCTCCTGTATTTGTCGGCCCACCCTTCGCTTCTTCTTCACCAGGCGTGGACGCTGCTTGCGTGGTGGCAAAGCTCTGCCAGGTTCCCGGCAAAGGCGGCCTAAAACTCTGCTCCCTCGCGACCGGCGGAGGTCGCCTTTCGGGACTCGGATCCCTGGCGCTGGTCTGGCTGGTCCTCTCCCACGAATCCATACTTGCCGCCGAATTGCGTCTTGACTCGGCGTCAAATTTGCCCGCCAGTTCCATGACGCGGCTCTTCGTCGGGCTGTTCGATCGCGTGCGCGGCTGGCCCGACGTGGTCAGTTGTGGTGGGTGCTTGACCAGGAAGTCATCTTGTGCATCGCGCTCTTGTTGGGCGGCGCGGATGCGGGAGCTTTCCGAGCTCGCTGCAGCGCTCTTTTCCGGGCTCTGCGACAGCTCGCGCGCGATGTCGGCTTCGCGAGTAGTCATATCGCCAGAGCCTGTCGCAGGGGCGGGGGATTTACTTCTAGCTCGTTTCTCCGGCCGCATGCTAGAGTCCATAGACCAAGTATGGCCTTCTTGCGCGGGACTCGCCACGTCGAGCTCACCAGCCTCGGGCTCCGGGAGTGGCGCATCCGCCGCCTGGTGGAGCACAGGTGAACGTGCGGGACTGTTGCTCTTGCTAGGACTTGGTGAGCCCAAGTGACTGCCGCGAGTATGATACGACTCGGCCGACACGTTTCGTGAGTGCGCGGGCGACGGTTTACGAGGTATCTGGTGTTGGCGTTGTTGCTGCGGCTCTACTTCCTCCGCAATCATAGGCGTGGCCGCGTCAGGGCCATGGGAATCTGCTGCCGCCGCTTTAGCTCTCGCTGCCGCCGTCACCGCCGACGGAACGCGGCTCATGATTGGACTTATCCCCGCGGTGCTGTCAGTGTTGCTACGCGAAACAGTAGACTCCGAAGTGGTAGTATCATTGTCAAACGCGCCTTTGACGGCCGACCTGAAACCAAGCGACGGTGCATGCGATAGATTTTGGCTTGCATCCGAGGCGGACGAGGTCTGTCGCTCAGGTCGAGAGTCGGCATCATCCCGAGGCTGAGAAATGACCGGTTGATGGGGAGCATTCTGCTGAGCTTGTTGGTCACCAGATTCTCTAGTAAAGGTCAAGAAATCATCTCCAAATGTTGAGGCCCTCCTCATTTCAGGGAGGAGGGGAGCGCTGGGGGATTGCACCTGTTTCTCATATGACTCGGGCCGTGCTGGTGGCGCACTTGCTTGTGGTTGTTGCGCCGGGCCTACGTCACTGAGGCTAAATCCCGCAAACCCGTATTCGCTCTTTCGCTCTGCAACAGGCTCTAGCGTAGGCTTCAGAGACGCGCTGTCGGCTGACGCGGTGTCCAGCGGACGTCGCTCACGACTTGTAGATCTGCGACCCGCTGGACGATCCTCGTCCTGCGAGTCTAGACTAGGCCGCTGCGAATCCATTGAGGCACGTTCCCTCTGGCGTTCCTCTTCCATGCGCTTGTAAATATCCGCGGGACGAATGAAACGTCCAGAATTGCTCGGCGTGCGCTCTCGGCCGGGCGGCGTCGGTGATGTTTCGTTGTGTCCCGCAACGGCCACTGGAGATAGCTGCGGGCCGTTGCTAGATACCGGCGACTCGCCCATACTCAAGCTGCTCTTCCGTGGCGGATAGCGCGCTCCAACAGCGCCTGCTGTGGCCGGCGAATTCCCAGAGCTGGCCGGAGCAGGAGAAACACGCGTATGAAGAGGTGGTGGGAGCGCAGACGGTGAGAAGTCGCGACGTTGCTGCGGGTCCCCTCCGCTCGAACCTTCCGACGCGTGGCTCCACGCGTGGCTCGACTGCCTGCTTCCTTGCCCGTCGGCCGGCGGTGCCTGGTCTGGCAGGGCGGACGTCTGGACGTGAAGAGGTCCCGAAGTTTGGCGAGTATGCGGCTGCCGTGGCTGTGGATGAATTCCCGCAGGAGCATGTTGCTGGTACGGTGAAACTCCTGCCGATTGATGCATCCCACGGTTTGGATCATAGAGTTGACCTGGCGCCTCGCTCTGCGGAGGATACCCTCGTGATGCGTCCCAGGCTACTTGCGGCGGAAATTGTTGGGCTGCGGGCGACGAAAAGTTCCTCCGTTCATCGTCCGCATCGAACGACTGCGTCCGGTGCCGCGCGAATGTATCTGGCGACGTTATATTTCGGCCCGGATCGGCCATCGGCTGTCCAGCGGGTACTCCCTGGCCTCGCTGGCGGAAGCCGGTGGGCCTGGAGGGAGGCGGTGAGAGCGGAGGCTCCTCTGGACCCCCATATTCATCGTATTCATCGCCCCAGTCGTCGCCGTCATAGGACGCCTGCTTCGCCTCGACCCATTTCTTGGTCTTGGAGCGATTGACGTTGGTCTTGAAGGAGGGTGGTGGGCCTCCTGCGGGCGGCTTTCTGTCTCTATTTGTGATGACATTAGCATCGTGCGATGAGATGGCGCGGACCAAAAGCTCTGTCAGCTCTCAGGCGGGGTGTGCACATGGCTGACGGACGGCGAAGAGGGCAGGTGAAGACGGCAGACAAAGACATACAGGGGTGACTGATAGGGTTGTGACATGTCGCCGCAGCCAGGCGCAGGCGACGCTGGTTCTCTGCAACGAGACTCGGCAGGCGCGCGAGGTTATGAGTCCGGCATCTACTCGAGAAACGGTCTCTGCCGGCGGCGACGGATGACGGTTGAGGATGGGTGGGTGTGGCGCGGCTGCTGGACGAGCTGCGGCGGTTGCAGCCAACGGTCGGCCTCGCTGCCCTCGCACGCCCTGGTGGCGGCTGAAACACGCGTGCCTTATGCGGGGCAGACGAACGGACCGGTCTGCGGCGATCGCTGGGGCAGCCGGTTCCCGGATAGAGCGACGATGATGGACGCGGCCGCGAGATTAAGAAGCCGCCGGCGAAGTAAAGGCACAAGCGTGGCTAGGGCCGGGCGGCCAGCTGAGGGCGGCGGAGCGACCGCGACGGAATGCGAGCGACGAACGAAGCGTGGCGCAGAGCGCCGCGGCGTGGCAGGCTGTTCGGGAAGTGACTCGGCCAGTCGGATACCAGAGCACATTCAACGCCAGCAGGCCACGCGCATACGTAGCAGGCCCGGGGGCGATCGAGCGGAAGAGTCGGCGTGGCCTGGCCGTGCCGCGATGCAGACAGATGGGGGCGGAGAGGCGCTCGACGCCTCACGGGTCTCGGGCGGCGACTCGGGTGGCGGTGCCGCCTGGCGCCCGGGGAGCCCTGGCCTTCGTCTACACTTCCCCGAGCCCGCCCAATGCTCATTTCTTTTTGCATTGCAATATCGCAGCCATATTCCTTCTGCCTCTGGCGTCTTTTCATTGGCCTTATTCCCGTCGTTCCTTCTGCCTGTTTTCGCTTCACGGATGCCGCCGGCGGCGCGGGCTGCAGCGCTACGATCCCGTCTACAATCGATCAATCGCCCACCCATGCAAGCATGCCAGGGTCCGATATGGAGTGCGCTAGGTCTTGCTCCCGAAGTCCCCGATTCGCCTCCGGGACTGAGCGCTGCTTCGTGACTTCCGTGCTCTAAGAATAGGTGTCCCTACGGCCAATTCCAAGACCGAGAACAGAACGCACTTCGGCTGAACACGGTACAGACTTCAGGACATCCGTTACTCAAAGGCTCGGAGTTCGTTTTAGGTGTCGTTATCAATGTATGGCAGCAGTAGACACGTGACGCTCGGGGCCAAGGTAATGCCAGCCCCGGTTCAGCGTACAGCGTATAGACCGTAGGGTGTAGGTCTACCTACACTCTGCAACCTCACCTTATACACTCTGTTTTGCCACCGTGTACGCTGTGGCGCTCGACAATTTTTCTATCGAAGAGCAATGTACGGAGCAACCAATCGTACTTGCAGGATGCTTCGCTAGTCCTCACTATACGGTGGCAGGAAGACCAAGTAAGAATAAAGCCGGAAAAATTGGTATCTTGGCATTGGACTATAAGGAATGGAGTCTTGCCAATAGTAATGTCCTAGAGCTTAAAAGTGACAATTGTGTAGTTTCAGCGTTCTTCCGATTCAAAGGGGATTCTAGGAAAGGCGACCCAGGGCGCGAATGCTTATTGTAAGGCCTCGCCCAGAAAGCGCGATGCGATAACATTATGTCCCCTACGGAAATATACACAATACGCCCCACTTGATTTGATTGTGTGATCCATTCCCTTGTAATGGAACCTCCGTTAGAAACGACAAACGTCATTGATGGTCGTTACCTGCGACCTACGTTCGACTAGGGTGTTGTCAATTTTGCGCTAGGCAGCACCTCGCGATCATCTTCTGTAGGTCATCCTGTCTCCTCACTCAACCACCCCTCCCTTAAAGATTACTGGGAGGGCAATCCTGGGACGGCCCGAAATGGAATGCTACTGCGCAGCCAAGGCGCTGTGCGGATCAGCTCTTCCTGCATCTCTTGGTGCCGGCTCCACCTTGACGGTCATGGTCCCTTCCACACATCTAGAAACAGTGTGGCTAGATGCTGTCAGCGATATTAGGCAACCGCGTGGGAAACTTTCGACCCTACTGACGAGTACAGTCAATCGTGATTCTTGGCTCGAGCTTCGAGGTTATCATATGCCTACAATCATCAACCACGTCGGCGGGGACGCTCTCAACTGGTGCGGGCAAAGCTGCCTCGGGTGCGCCACGAGGTCGCGTGTTGGAACAATCTAGGTCCAATCGGTCTATCAAACGCCAGTCAGGATTCCGCTCGGTAGTCTCGGTATTTCAATCGGTAACTTGTCCCCTGATCCCCGTCTTCCCGAATATGCGACGTCGAGTCTTTGTCTGATGCTGCACATGGTGGGCTTTTCGAATAGCGATTGCTCTTTCGGGAGTCAATCGTAGGGACTTCGCAGCTCTCAATAAGCTATTTTGTTGAATTGGCCGATGTCGACCTTATCAGCTGCCTCTTGCGAGATTGTCAATATTGAGTAGGCAGACTCCCCGTAAACAAGGAGGTTGTTTGGTCCTCGTCTTCATTCTCCCGCAGGTTTAAGACATCGAACACTGGCAATGGCTAAAGAGATATTTCTTTCCGCGAAATGATTGTGAAGTAGACCCCTCAATGAATGCCGAAGATTGACGCTTTTCTTCCACCATAGCTCTCATTCCGGAAGCTAACCTACCTTGATCAAAGGTGACTTACGAGGGTATCAGTTCCGACTTTAGGGATATTTAGGAACCACCATGACTAATTGATATGAGAAGACAGTTCTTGCACGAGGTGCGAGTCCGGGGAGGCACCGGTGCGAGTCCGGTCGCTAGAGTTATTCCTACTAGGTCAGCGCGCGTGTAGTGCCAAGCCCAGCTGGAGGACATTGGCTCTCGCAAATAAGGGTCGGCGAAATCAGTGGGTTGGTTGCAAGAGGCAGCACTATCTATGCTCTATCTGCATTGACCCTGGGACACGTTGTCGTAGTGAATTCTTACGTCTGCGACGTCTTGATGCCAATCGAAACAGGTCCGGTAGATCTATCTGCGAGCCGCGACGTCACGTGCTGCGCCTCGTGGAGCGGATCGTCGGATATCGGTGAAACCTTCTCCGGCTGACTCACACCCTTCGAGTTACCGCGAAAGCCCTGCGTAGGTAGTACTTTCGCGTTCCCTTACATCTGTGGCTTTTCGCGTCGGCCGTCCGTGCGCATATGTCGGAGATAATCAAGGCGAAGCCCATTGGCAATGGACTGAACGCCGTTCGCGACTCTTTCGGGTTGGTTTGCCGGGATTTAGGCGTTCCTGAGCGCTCAGAGTCACTGAGTCGGATAGACAGTGTAAGTAAGTTGACTACTCTGTCGATGAGTTGCATCTAATCGGTGCAGCCCTCCAAAACCTCGCGCTCAACCTCGTGTCGGCGCTGCAGACACTTCCAGCGTCTCGATTGCTACATTCCACAAGCGGCGGCAAAAATCTGTTCGGCGATCTATTGCGTTTTCCTACGATCATCGGCTCCGACGAATTCGACCTCAAGAGGAGCATACCTCTTCTAAGGACGGTCCTTGACAATAACGTTGATGAACTAGTATGGAAAGAAGTCTATAATATTGTTGCGCAATCGGCACTCACGGCTCGTGGCGAACCATCGACGCCTCCACTATCGGAACAGACACCTTGGACTTTTAATACGGGTAGCTTCGCACACACGTCCGATATTAGGGAGAATATAGATCCTATGCTCAAGGATGAAGTGGGAGATGATCTCAAGGTCGACCACCCGGACGTTTTTGATGCGTTCTTTGGGCAGATTCCAGGGCTTCATGAGATGACAGTAGCGGTATTACAGAGCTGTATAGAGGCAGAATTGCCGCTCTTTCAAGAAGACGTAGGTTGGATAGAGTGGCCAGGGAGATGTGAGGAGACTGCGGTACTGCACTTCCTGCGCCGTCATGTCGATCAATTTCTACGATTTGCTGATATTCACGGCTTCCGTCCTTCGAAGGGACATCGCTGCATCGCTACTCCGAATACACCTATCCCCGGGTCGGTCAGCAAGCGAAAGCTAGATGTCGGCCTGGCATATAACTCGAGCAACGAGCTGGACAAAGGTAACGGGCAAAGCTATAACTGGTCCCATATCCTTATCCCTGGCGAGCTGAAGAGCAACTCGCGAGAGGATAACCAAAGTAGTACTTGGCTCGATCTCGTGAGATACGCTCGGGAGATATTTAGCGCTCAAGATACACGGCGGTTCGTTCTAGGCTTTACCCTATGCGGCTCGATCATGCGATTATGGGAGTTTGACCGGCTTGGAGTAATCGGGTCTATGCCGTTCGATATTAATAAGGATGCGCGTATGTTTATTTCGGTAGTCTTAGGATATTTGTGGATGTCGGAGGAAGAGTTGGGTTTCGATCCCACTGTAGGGGAGGATGACGGAAGATACATATGCATTCGGCGGAATGGCCAGATGGAGCGGATCTGGTTGGAGGCTCTCGTGAAGCGACAGCGCTCCGTGGCTGGCCGAGCAACAAGATGTTGGAGTGGTTCCCTTATTGGCGGATCAGGCAATCGGCTTGTGGTTAAGGATTCATGGGAACATGAAGAACGGCCCGAAGAGGGTCTTCTGCTCAAGGAGGCGACTGAAGCCGGTGTCAAGAATGTGGCGCGGTATTACTACCATGAGACCGTGTTTACCAATGGTAAGGTGGATGACGTCCGGACGAACGTGCGGAAAGGACTAAGCGATGCGGCCGGTTGGAATCCACTTCTGCTACAACGAGCAGCATATCCCGAAACAGTCACAAGTCCGATGGCAGGTACTGTTTCGGCTTCAAAAAGGGGTAGGAGCAGCAGGAGCAGCAGGAGCAGCAGTCGAACTATAGTGCGGAAGAGATCTTCAAGCGATATTCAGGCATCGATGCCGCCTCCCAAACGGTCACGCTCGACCTCTCCAATCAAGCAAGATATAAAACGAAGAAATCGCGTTCACCGTCGACTTATCGTGTATGATTTTGGGAAGAGTATTTACGAAGCAAGTTCGCCACGCGGCGTACTGACGGGATTGCTTGGCGGAATAAAGGGTGAGTGTCCTACGAGTCTTTCTGAGTCATGGCTGATTTCTTAGGGCACGAGTCGCTGTTGGATGCGAAAATTCTTCACCGAGATATATCTATTGGGAATGTCATGCTAAACATGACGAAGGACGACGGTTTTTTGATTGATTTCGACCTTGCTATTAAAATCGATCGGGATAACGCTTCGGGAGCACCGAGCAAAACCGGCACTAAGGTATTTATGGCAATCGGTGCTCTCTACGGCGATAACCACAACTACATGCACGATCTAGAGTCTTTTTTTTGGGTGCTGTTTTGGGCTTGTATTCATTGCACCGGCCCAGGCGGACAACGTCGCGTGTCAAAGTTCCAGGCATGGAATTTTGAGAGCACCGAAAACCTTGCAAAGATCAAGAAAGGCTCCGTAGATGAGGAGGATAAGTTTGCCAAGGAAGTAGATGAGAACTTCACGGCTTACTGCGCACCATTAATTCCCTGCATAAAGGAGCTGCGGAAAGTGGTTTTTCCAGAGGGAAAGCGATGGCTGAGGGAGGATCGAGGGCTCTACTCTCGCATAAAGTCTATTTTTCAGCAGGCTAGTAGTGGCCAAGATGCCCTAGAATAATAGCATTCGGTTTGGTCGAGTTTGCATGCTTCCATTCTTTCCCCACCGTCGTGCGCCAAGACTCCCGGCACTGCTCGGTGCCGCGCAATACGTACGTAGCAGGTCGGGGCTGGTTGGAGGCTGTGCTTTAGCGCCCGCCGCCTTGGTGACGACAACGCCCACCTCAAAGAGACTCCTCATCCACGCCGAAAACCCACGCGTCCCTCAACAAGCGTAGGCGGACGGAGCATCGTCGATGTGCTGGCTGAAAACGCCTGCGGAGATGGAGCGCCGCGTCGCGGGCGATGTGGCTGCGGACGATGCACGCCAAGGCCGTCGGGGGGCAGCTTCGAGTCGGATGCACGTTGCTAGCCTCAAGAATGCACCGTGAACGGGTCCGTGGCAGCAGCGCGTCAATTATAAAAGCTTCCTATTCGAATTTTTTTTTTCTATCTGTTTATGACGCTGAAAAAAAAAAAAAACCATGTCGCCCGAACCAATCCCGTCTGCCGAAGACTTTGGCTTTTGCTAGGCAGAGGGAGTTGGATCAAAAGTACACGCATGGAGAGCGGCAAGGCACGAACTGTAGGGTATAGTGCTGGGCCTGTCGCTGACCGGAAAACCTTCTCTCGAAGGTACGCCGGCGGCTCGAGACGCAGCTTTGTCGACACTTTGAGTGGATAAAGATACAAGTGGAGAAAAGTAGTGAATCCGAGCGGAGGAGATGTATAATACGGTTGGGTGAGGAAGAGAGGGAACGCAAACAAGAGAGGAATAAGGAATAGAAAAAGAAAAGAGAAGGAAAGAAAAGAAAAACAGGGCTTGTAGACATCTCTGCCACCAGTTTAAGACAACCGGAAAGAGGCATGGAAAAGGAAAAATAGGTGCTCCAATTAACTCCACGGTACATGCAAACTGGCCGTCTAGGAGGTTGGGGAGGAAACCTTTCAAAACCCAAGCTAGACCGCACCCGTCCCATCAATCGGGTTGACCCGACGGGGCAAGCCTGCTGCGTGTTCTCGCATCGGGCCCCGACACCAGCACTCGGAAAAAGGACGAAACAGTAACCGCCTGGATCGGCCGCTACTGGCCATTGACCATGTGCGGTTTGGGCAACATGCCGTTGCTACCCGAAGCGGCAGCGGCCGCCGCGGCCGCGGCCGGCTCGTTGCTCATGGCCGTGTCGGCGCCGTACACCTTCTCGAGGTAGGCCTTGTTGCCGGCGGCGTCGGCCTTGATGCCCTCGGTGCCCGGGTTCCAGTTGGCCGGGCACACCTCGCCGTACTTCTCGGTGAACTGGAAGGCGTCGAGCAGGCGCAGGCACTCGTCGACGCTGCGGCCGACGGGCAGGTCGTTGATGGTGATCTGCGTGCAGGGAACAGCGTTAGCAATTTCCACCTTCTTTTTTTGGTTTCTTCTTCTTCTTTCCCCTTCTAATACGCCTTGACGTGCTTGCTACGTTGGAGGCAGATTCTGCAATGCAGTCCTCCATATTCCAGAAACAAGCGCAACGAAAGAGAGCGTCCCGCCCGTACCTGTCTCACGATGCCCCGCGGATCAATGATGAACAAGCCCCTCAGCGCGATGCCTTCCTCCTCGATCAGGACGCCGTACTCGCGGCTGAGCTTGTGGTTCTTGTCCGAGATGAGGGGGATGTTGACCTGGCCGAGGCCGCCGTCGCGCCTGCTGGCGTTTGTCCAGGCCAGCAGGCTGTACTCGGAGTCGGTGCTGGCGAAGGCGACGGCGGCACCGCGGGCCTTGAACTGGGCCGCCGCGTCCGAGAAGGCGATGATCTCCGTCGGGCACACGAACGTCCACGCCATGGGCACGAAGGCCAGCACCAGCCACTGCTTGGTCGACGTGTAGGTTGTCAGGCTGATCTCTGCGCCGGGGGGCGGTTAGCATCGTCGCCTTTTGCGCGCTTGGGGGGGGGGCTGCACGGGAGGCGTTCGCTGCCAATTGTGCCGGGCGCGGACCCTGCACGAGGCCGGAATGTGTGACTCGCCAATGGAGGCAAGGGAAAGGGTTGGCCTGATGGCAAGCCCAGTGCGACGAGGCTTTGGTAGGACCGGGGCGGGAGTGCTTGCTAATTGATGAGAGGCTCACCTTCGAAGGCGCCATCGACGACGGAGGTGCACGAGAACGCGGGCGCGGGGTGCTGCACGCGTGCTTGGCCGGACGATGCCATGGCGTTGGGTGCTTAGCTGAAAGCCTTTGCAGGGGGCGGGCTCGGAGACGAGGAGCGAGGCGCTGGCGGGCGGTGCGAGGCGTGGATTGTCTCTAACGAGGGTCTGCGACCACGCCTTGAGCTGCCGGAGCGGGGAGGCCAACGGTGGATGGACCGGGGGTTCGCAGGACGGAGCGTAGAGCCGTGGTCGCGCGCGGCGTTTCGGGGGGAGGAAGAAAGGTGCGCGGTGCCTTGGGAGAGTGGAAAAGAGGTCGGGTGAGGGCGCCGGGCCGCCAATCGGCGCGGCCGCTGCGCTTGGCCCGGCAGGGCTTAGCGGCCGGCGTTATGTATGCTGCTCCGTATGGCTGCGGCATATGTAAGTATCAATTCGAGGGCTCCCCGCCCAATGGCCGCCGCCCGATTTCTCAGGCGGGCGAGACATGTGTTACGTAATTCCGCCCGCGCTCGGAGCCGAGCACGCCGTGCGATCGTACGATTTCCCCCGCTTACATAACCGCCGCCCCCGCTCACGTGAGGCGCGCATCGGACGCGACGCGCCGCCGGCCCCTCGTCAACACCAGACGGCCGGAGCCGCAGCCGCAGCATCGCCATCCGGACGCATGGCCGCCGCAGCAGACCAGAGCCGCGCGGACGGCCTCGATGCCGAGATCGCCCGCGTGCGAGCCCAAGGTTCGTGCCCCACCTAACACGCTTCCGTGCAGAACGAACTCACAGCGCATCCCAGCCGAGTCTCTACGGGCGCGCCGCTCGCTCCTCGCCTCGACCGTTCTCTCCTCGCCGCGAACTCTCGCCCGCCTCCGCAACGCAGAAAAGACCTCGCCGTCGCCCGAACCCAAGCTCACCTCGGCCATCAAGCGCGCCTCCGAGCACGCCAAGCTCCACCAAGAAAACCTGCACCGGATCTGCGCCGGCATCACGGCGTTCCGGGTGCAGGATCCCGATCCGCACGCCGTCGACGGCGGCAGAGTCCTCGGCGTCCGCATCGAGGCCTTCTCCGACGGTAAACCGCCTCGCTTCTCCCGTCACATCTCGAGACACTCGCCAAGCTAACCTCAACAAACCGTACCAATCTCTCTCCAGGCCACTTCCTCCCCCCCTACTACCTCCTCCTCCACAAGCCCCACCCCCACCTCCACTCCCTCCGCCTCCACAAGCACACCATCCCGCCCTGCATCCCGCTGCCAGCCTTGCTCTCCAAGCACCTCCCGCAGCCGCCGCCTCGCCGCCGCCGCCGCCGCCACGACACCGCACGCGGGACCTCGCCCACCGGCCCGGACGACGGCGACGCCGACGGGGACGACGCTGACGCCCTCCCCCCACCCCGCCAGGACCTTCCCGCCCTGGCCCGCGCCCTGCGCCGTGAGCTCTGCGCCCACCACCTGCGCATCGCGGCCGTGGCGCGCGCGCGCCGCGCCGCCGGGCTGCCGCCGGAGCGGACGCGCGTGCCCGGGTCTGCAGCGGAGGCGGAGGTGAGGAAAGGCGAGGAGGTTGCGGATGCGGACGAGGATGCGGGAAGGATGCGGCCGGTGGGGAAGCTGGACATCGTGGACGTGAGCGCGGCGCATGCGAGCGCGAGGGAGGTGCGGATCGGGTGGGCGGATGGGACGGAGGCGCGCGTGAGGGTTTCGAGGGAGGGCAAGGCGGTCGGGGCGGTGGCCTTGGGGCCCGAGGCGGATGGGGACGGGGAGGGGAGGGCGGAGAGGAGGAGGGATATCGAGAGGGCGGTTCTGGGGGGTAATGGGCTCGTGGCGGAGGTTGTGGAGAGGTTGGAAGGGGTTTTCGGCTGATTTCAATGTGCAGAGCTTGGGTTTGCAAAAATACCTGGGTTCAAATCATGCGTGGCCGAAATCCTTGTACATACTACGTAATGTCGCTGTTTTGGCTCACGGCTTCTTGCTATTTTTCCATTAGCTTTCTTTATTTGCATGTGTGTTTATTTATTTCGATGATTGGCGCAGTGGAAGAAGAAACTCAAGACATACCTCGTTGTAGCACGTTGGCGATACCGGCACTGGCAACCGGTAATCGTATTGGAGGTATACCGACTTTTGCACACTTTCTTTTCAATTATCTCCAAAAAGGAAGAAGAAATAGAAAAAGAACAAAGAAACCGTCTCGTCAAGTAGAACATGTGCGTAAGGGCGCACCCAATCGCGCTCCACGTGATTCCTGGGTAGTCCAAACGTAGGTCCAATGGAGTTTCGCAGACCACGACACAAACAAATCTGGTTCTTATTCTCACCCTTCCAACCCCTTCAGCCCATCGTGGCTAACCTGGAACGAACCGATACCGCCTTTTGTGGTGCCGATTAATTCCATACGGGAGCTCAAAGAGCCCTCGCACCAGCAACCCCGTGCCGTCATTGATTGGCTAAGCTAGCTGACCGGGTTCCGAGTCACCCGGGGTTCCAACTCACTGCCCAGAACTCAACACCCTCAACAAAACACGTGTTTTCTCACCACCCACACTGCCAAAATGGACAACCGTGAAGAATCTATTCAAGCAGCTATCCGCGATCTTAATGCTGGTGTTTTTACTAGTCAAAGAGCTGCTGCAAAGGCGTACAACATCCCTCAAGCTACCTTCTCTGCCCGTGTACGAGGCACACAGAACAGCCAAACCAGCCACGTATACCAACAACGATTGACACCAGAGCAAGAGGACTTCCTTGTACAATGGATACTTGAAGAGGACGCACGAGCTTTTCCTCCCTCCCACGCGCGC
>MU001707.1:153401-183895 GCA_010093515.1 Lineolata rhizophorae
GGGCAGCAGAGTTTGAAACACAAAATAAAAGATTAAATAGTCAACTTGAGGCTCTTAAGCCTCAACAGCCACGAAAGAAAGTTCGTGTTAATCCAAATCAACGATTTGCAGATATAGATACAATCATGGTTGCTGTACAGGCCTCACAACTTCTTGAGGCACAACGGGATGCCGACGCTGAGGAACGGGCAGCAGAAAGAGTAGCAGCTGAAACAGCAGCTCAAACACTTCAGTCTATGTGTACAGAGTGGCAATTGTAACTACGTTGAGAGAATAAACACGATTTTTCATGAGGATGGGTGGTTTCGGGTCAGTGAGTTGGAACCCCGGGTGACTCGGAACCCGGTCAGCTAGCTTACGGTCATATGCAGATGACGCGCTTGCGGTCGACGACGGTCCCGAAGACACTTCGACGCCACGCCCTCCTCAACAAAAGTGTAAGCGCCGTGGGCGTGCTCCGGGAAATCCAAACGCAGAGCATCATCGCTCAGCGAACTCTATGGATGATTCTTGCCATCATTTTATAATACAGATCATCCTTACGCGGGGTCAGACCGTACTTCGATCGACACCGCTAATTTTCGGAGCAACTTTTACTGTCATGTTATTTGTTCTGTGACCCGGTGGCTAGAAACTGCTTGCTAATATGTAGCGGCGTGCTGTCCTATTTGCCAATAACTATCTAAGAGTACGCTTCGGTTTGCAAGCATGAAGCACATGGAAGGGGTTCAATTGCTGATAGGTATGATTTTGCCCAGTGGACGTAGTCGTGCAGCGTGCATCCATTGTTGTTCTACATCGCTAGTGTCAGACCTGACCGGTCCATAGAATTCCTCTGCCGACCTACACGTTAATTTCCTTTGCCTTCTCGTGGGCATCCTTGATCGCATTATCTCTCTACTCTTCTTGCCTAATATATCGCGTTCCTGAACTAGATAGCATCTTTTCTAAAGCCTTCCATGGAGCCAGTCATATCCCATCTGCCGATTTTCGTCGTGTAGTATCTAGGACTACCTCCCATCCTAGCTGGATCAGAAACTTGAGCTGATGATGTACTCCTTTCCGTCGCACTCTGGATTCTGGCTCCCATAAAATTGCAGGGTGCACATACCTTTTGCGCCCAGTGAACCGTTGGGCGCAGCCGCAAGCTCCCAATCGGCCATCGCAAAAGATTCACGCGGCTCTTTTGCCGGGACAAATAAGTTCGCAGCAGTGAGTGGGTACCTCGCCACGGGAATTCAGGGTGCTGAGCTTGAGTCTTTCACAGCGGTACCTCGAGCCACTTTCCCACCTTCAATGAAAGGGAGCATCGACTCTGTCGTCTGCTGTTTGTGACGAGCTTTGCGCTCCTCGTGATCTCTAGGCGAAAAACTAGGCGTAGAGAGTGAGAATCGCCGACGGGCTAGCTTCCGTACAATTTCGGTAAAGTCCTTCGGCTCTGAATGGTTTTGGCCCCTGGATGTTTCTGATATCGGGTAATGCAATAAGATTCGATGCAACGTGTTGTCCGTCCTAGGACGAGCCTCAAAGCCTACTGGATTCTTCAAATGCCCAGCTACACTGACTCAGTGCCATGGCATCTGATTCATGCTGGAATGGCACCGTCAGCTCGGGCACAAGCTCTAGGCATCTCGGAAATACATACGCCATTCGAACCCGACAAATCGGGGCCACCGTTTCGAGCATATCGTTGTGTCGCCTTTGGGTCAGAATTCCCATATTGGTGGAAGATGTCAGCTGCAATTTGAGGAGACCGTTAATTGGTAGTAGTAGGAAATGGATGATGTGCGAGTTGAGAGTTGCTTTGGTCTAGCTCCTCTAGGGCCTCTTCGGTTAGCCTGGACGAGGAATCGCCTCGCGCCGCAGCTGTTGATGAAAATCCCGTGGGCTGGCGGATCGGCGTGGCGATCTCCACCCGTGCATATGACACGGTTTCTGATGCTTTGGTGTTTTGGTGGTATGTGGTGACACTTACTTCGACCGCCGGCTAGTCCTAGGTTTGACAAGAGAGCGGCGGTAGAGAAATACTTAATTCTTGCTGCTGAATTTTGCTACAGAGCGTATTGTAGACGCACCGAGTCATTTCAGTCGTCGGGCCACAATGGCGCAAATAGTTAGAATAGTCATGCTGTGGGAGTAAAGCAATATGCGCACGTGGCAAGGACGATATGGTTTGTGCCAACGTGCAAAACCTCCTATAATGGTTCCGAGTTAACCACAGTCGGCTTCGGTGAAGGCCCAGGGTGGAACCGGTAGCTAACTCGCCCACGAGAACGACAGGACATCATGAGATCTGCGAAGGTTGCGAGTTCTGTAGAATACATTGAACTGTCTTGAGGCAATGAGTGATTGGAAAGAACATTTATGGCCTGAAAACCAAAATGGGCATATGAGGAAAGCACCGAATTTCCGGCTCAATTTAGAAACTTCGGTTCAAGCAGTATATGCACGTGCGTTCATGCAAATATGAAAGTATATTGTTCGCTTCCCATCCTCTTTAGTTCAGATGCGGTGTTTGCGTACTTCGCATCAAGGGCCGGAGTCCGATGGCACTAATATGCCCGCTTCCTGGTTGCGATTGAAGGAATGTTGCATTTTAAATGGAACGCTTGTCGCAAGGTTCCGATTACTGGTCGAACTACGATTGTGATTTTGTGAATACGACTTGAAGACTAACACCTACTTCGCCGTGCATGGTGAGACTTGTGTTGGGTCGAGAAAACACGGGTTCTAACTCCAGCGACGTAGGAATCACCCGAAGCACTGAGTAATCAGTAAGCCCTCAGTTTAACTTAAGGCAACCGTTGATGTACAGTAACGTAAGCGAGACTGCTAGTACGTAGTATGCGCATCCCTGGAAGTGGGGTAGAGGTACGTATCAATGTGTCCTCCGAGGCAGGAACAAGCACGCCTCCAAACATTACACCATGGATTTCACGCAAAACATCAGCGATGCAAAGCTGTTCTCTGCCAAGGACCTCGTCGTCGTCCTTACGGGAGGTGGTTCAGGTTCGTAGATGATGAGACCTCCATATCAAGTGAACAGGCGATAGCAGCGGTAGATTGCGCGCTCTCAAAGGATTCCCGACATCAAATTCCACGACTTCTCATCCGTTGACGAGACCGTAGGCATCGGCGCGGCCTTCGCCTCAGCCCTCGCCCAAAGCTCCGCGCGCAAAGTTTACATCCTCGGCCGACGCCTCCCGTCGCTGCAAGCCACGGCCTCGACCATCAACGCGCTCCCGGGCCTGGCCGGGCCGGACCCCGTCGTGGTGCCGGTGCAATGCGACGTCACGGACCGGGAGTCGGCGGCGGCGGCCGCGCAGCGCGTGCACGACGACGCCGGGGGCTACGCCGACGTGCTCATCAACAACGCGGGCGTGACGGGGCCCAAGCACACGGCCGTCTACGGCGCGCAGTCCCTCGCCGACGTCCAGGTCATCCTGCAGAGCAACGCCGACGGGTGGCCGGCCACCTTCGCGACCAACACGGCGGCCGTCGTTGGCGTCGCGGCCGCCTTCCTGCCGCTGCTGGACGCCGCCAATCGCCGCCGCGGCTGGGAGCCCGGGAAGCTGGAGCCCGGCGCGAAGCCTCGGGGCAGGGGGCTGCCGCGGGCCGAGGGCGTCGAGGATGCCGATGTGCGGACGAGCCAGATAATCACGGTGGCGAGCATCGCGGCGTTCAATCGGTATGTCACGGCTGGGCTAGCCTACTCGTCCAGCAAGGCTGGCGCCGTGCATATCGGGAAGACGCTCGCGACTATGCTGGCTCCGTGGGGAATCAGGAGCAATGTGCTTTGTCCCGGAAGTATGTACCTTTTCCTAATTGGTGGATCTACGTTGCACGAAACCCCCCCTTTTTGGGCCTCTAGTATCCAGGGAATATGCTGATGAAGTGCTAACGCTTCAAACTAAAAGTCTTTCCGTCTCAGATGACTGAAGGGGCGCCAACTGAGTTTCCCGCTGACAAGATCCCTTCGGGGCGTCAAGGGAGCTTTGAGGATCTTGCGGCGTACCTTCTGTACCTAGTTGGCAAGGGTGGGTCATATGTGAATGGGAGTGTCCAGCTCGTGGATGGTGGCCGTTTAAGCATGCATCCCGCAACATACTAGAAGCGCTCGGGAGTTCTCTACTCCAAGAGAAGCTGTTGATAGAGCATTCACGATGTGGATCTGACATAGTTTTATCTCCGAACGCAACGAAAGGGATAATAGCAAAGAATGCACCAAATAGACTAAGCGAAAGGTCTCGCGAAGCATGGCTCCTAAGGTAACGGACAGCAAGTAGAGAAAAACAATTAAATCGATGTTTTGCTGAATGATATTATCAAGAACACTCAATGGGCGCTGTTCACTCGGCCCCGCCACGCAACGACATTAGCGAGTACATCTACGTAGTAAATGTTGCTACGAATGATCTACATCGTCCACCTAAGCGTAGAGCGGCCTATCACTGGTAGAAGGCCGCACTCTACTCATAGGCGCGGAATGCTTACGCTACGGGACATGCCGTGATATTATTCGCTTGCGGCCCTAACTCCGGACGTCAACGCACGTCTCGGAAGTCCGCGCGTTATGCATACCTAAGTAGCTTGGTAGGGAATGCCGGCAGATGCCTCTGATTGGGCGCGCCCTTGTGCTGGTTCCAAGAAAGGCTAGGGCAGCGCACATCGAGTTCACGTCTGGTTATTTCGTGATGGCATCCCTAGGTAGCTCTGTCGGGGAAGCCACAAGTTTGATGGCGAGAACATTGGGATCTAGCGCTTGAGCAAATCGAACATGCCACAACAGGCGGTGTGACGGGATTTGCCTGCGCCATGGTTTCGATCGTGGTCTAGACTACGATGTTTGCTTGCTACCAGGACATTGGTACTGAGTCAGGAGATGTGTGTGACCTGAGGCCGTCCGGCCATATCGAATGAACGATGTCTTCGCCTGGGACCCAAGGTTCAAACGGCGAGGCAGGATGCGGGTAGGCAGACTGGGCAGAGGAATATCGCACGAACGAGGCCAATCAGCAGCACACACCACGCCCGGTCGTCGATCGCAAACTTTCGGAGAGTATTCATGTGATACATTGTATGCAGCCACCGAGCCACCCTTGCGGGTGAGCCGAATGGAAATTGACAGAATCGGAGTTAGACATGCCGGATGGCGCGACGACGCCAAAGCACCAAGGCCCTGCGGGGATTGGAAACACCCTTACCTAAGGCAGCCAGCTTCGGCCAATGGCAACGGCGCGCTCTCTTCTCGGCTCGCAGCGACCGAGCCAATTGGCCGTCGTGACCGCGCAGGCCGCGGCCGGGAGCTGGTGCGTGAGCTCGGGCCTCGCGCAAGCGAGCCGATCGTCTTGATCGAGCTGCCTCAGATGAGTTCCGAGCGATTTCCGGCCTCATACGCACCGCTTGCGCAACGCACGGGAGTGTGCGTTGGGGGGCTCACGAGCGCATCCGGAGCCGCTCGTGGAAACAGCGGAACTCGCGGCCGCGGTGCAATTAGTACCGCTGCCGCAGTGCGGCCGGCATCCGAGAGATCCGACAAGTCGGCCGGGGCCACCACCGTTCATCTACGCCCGACGGTGGTGAGTCAAGGGGGGCCGAACGTGCCAGCTGTATCCGCAGGAAGCCGCACGCAGGGATTGCCAAGAGCACATGTCGTGACGGCCGACCATTCATCAGCATCGCCGCCAGCCTTGCGCGCTGCTCTCGCCCAGGCTTGGTCGGGCCCGTGATGCAGGCCGGCGTGGCTGCAGGACGGCAGGTCCAGCCGACCCGCAGGCGGCTCCCAGCCCGCCAGGCGCTTGGAGTGAGGGGAACTGAGAATTTTCTTCGCGGCCATGTGGCCGGCGGTGAAACGGGAATGCTGCAGCGACACCGGTCTGGACGGAGAACTGGGAAGCGTCTCTCCAGCTCTTCTCGCCGGGAACAAAGCGACGCTCGTGCGAACGCAGCGATATTGAAAGACCGCAACGGGAATAGCGACAGCCGAAACGGAGCGGAGCAGCCAACGATCTTGTCCGTTCAGGGCGACGGCCAGTAGAGCGGCGTCTCGAGCAGGGGTTTCCGCGCAAGCCGCTGCGCAGATCAAACGGCGCACCGCTCCGCAGGCGGGCCCGCTAGCTGGGGGGAGGCGGCAGGTCGTCACGACGCCACGAGACATCACGGCATTGGTGGCGACGGGACCCATGGTCGCGACGACCACCTGGGCCAAACCACCACATCGAACCGCTCCAGTTGCCTCAACCTCAGATGACCGAAACTCTGCCGTCGGGCGGATAGGCGTGCCGTCGATGCCTGCGTTTGTCAGCCGTGGACCCTGGCTCCGCGCGCCGCAGAAGCTGCATCGTCGAATATCCCCCCAGGCGCCCACAGCGATCCCTTGCCTCCACCGTGAACGGCATCGTGATTCATCCCCCACTCCGCGCATTTCCCGGTCGATGCCAGGGGTATCCGCATCGTCCCACCTTGTCCGACCTGTCCGGCATTGCCCGACGTGGCGACCCCAGGGAAGTCACTTGAAGCTGTGGAAGCTTTCTGCGGGCTGCGGCAGGAAGACGGCCCGCTACTGGCCGGCGCTCGAGACCTGGATCGAGATGGAGTGATGGAATTGGATAGAAGCAGGAGAGCTGCCTCTGCTGCCTCGGCCAGAGGCAGTTAAGCTCCCCGCAGCCCTAACATACGGCTCCCAACAATGCGCTCAGGCGTCACTACTGTGGAGCGAGCCATCCGGACAAGCCGCAAGGTCGGGAGCGGTTCGGATTACACACCTTGTCACCAACCTGACCTGGGCGGGGACGCCTTCTATCGTCATATCCGCTGGACGCCGGGTCAGAGGATTTAAGTACTGGAGTGACTCTTGTCCAACCACCGCTCACCTTCTTGCAGAGCGCTTCCACTGGCTGGACTAGTACTTGACCACCCGTCCTCCCCAGCACATCTTGAGCCACATCCCATCTTGCTCTTTGATCTTCCACTTGTGATACCCAAAATACCCAGATACCCATTTGCTTGTCTTCCATAGACTCCTTGCTATCCACCGCCAAGATGTATCTCGTCAAGAGGAACGATGCTCTCGAGATCAACGGTTAGTGACTGCTTTCGTCTGAGTGATCTTGTAGAACGGTCGGATGCTAACGGCAAATTGCAGGCTTTATGGTCAACGGCGAGCGTGCCGATATCCACCAGACCGTTGAGGCCTCTGACTGGTACTGGACCGTGACTGCCATTATGGGCCTCTCTACCATCGCCTTCTGGTTCTTGCGCTGGGTCAAGTCGTTCAACCGTCTTTACACGTCTTCGATGGCTGTCGCTACTCTCATTGCTGCTGTTGCCTACTTCAGCATGGCCTCGAATCTCGGCTGGGTCCCAATTGATGTTGAGTGGCATCGCTCAGACGACGAGGTTTCTGGCAACACCAGGCAAATCTTCTACGTTCGCTACATCATGTGGTATGTTGTCGTCGTGTTGTCAGATGTCTGTGGAGTATAGAGGCTAAGACTCGAAATAGGTTCCTCACTCTGCCGATCATCCTCTCGGACGTCCTGCTCCTTGGCGCGGTCCCGTGGACGGCCATTGTCACCAACGTGATTGTGAGCTGGGTGTGGATTGTTAGCATCCTCATCGGCACCCTGGTCAGCTCGACGTACAAGTGGGGTTACTACACCTTCGGTGTCGTCTCCTTGCTCGCCATCTTCTGCACCCTATTCATCGACGGCTTCAAGGGCGCCAAGGCGGTCGGCTCCGACGTCAACAGGACATTCCTCATCTCCGCCGCTACCATCTACATCGTCTGGATCTGCTATCCGGTTGCATATGGCGTTTGCGAATACGGCAACGTCATCTCACCTGCTTCCGAGTCCGCCTTCTACGGTGTTCTCGACGTTCTCACCATCCCTGTGCTAGGTGGCTTCCTTGCCTTGTAAGCAACTCCCTAGATTCCCACCCAATTCGGACTTCAGTTTGCTGACACATTTACCAGCGCCACGCGAAACATCGAACTGTCCCGTCTCGGCCTCAATCACACCGTCGCCGGCCACACCACCGAGAAGGGCCACACCACCGGCGCGACCAACGGCACCAACGGCGTGACCAATGGCACCACGCCCGCCACCGAACCTGCCCAGACAGCTTAAGAATTTCCACTCGAGCATGTCTCGCGAAGCCTGGCGCTTATTTAATGAACGAACAACAACAACAACAGAAAGAGTCGCTCGGGCAAGCGCAATGATCGAAATGAACATGGATGTAGGGGAAGAGGATGGATGGACGAAAGCTGCTGGTCCGCTCGTTTTCACATCTCAATGGTGAATTTGACATTCTGCACCTTGGTCAGAAGGGGTTGTAATGTTTGCGATTCTTGTCGATACCCACTTTCGTTAGTGCATCATTGCATGTTATTACCTAGGCTCGGGTAAGAGGGATAACCGACGAAGGACGTAATGGCGGTCGTGGAAGTAATCGTAATGAATTGAAGCAAGTACTTTAACCAATTAGCAAAACGTTGGCTTGACTATAACGTAAAAATACGAGGGCTACATTAGCTGAACTTACATTTATGGTCTTTTTTATATGCTTATGCTCGCTTCGTAAGCTTTCTAATATAATCTGCATACTCTAATAGTTACAAGCCTAGAAATTGCCCTTCTACTCAATTATTTGTCACCATCAGGAAGGAAGCGGCACGTTACATGCCAGCCCAAGAGGGAGTGTGGCATGGTTGGAAGACACAGACCACAATAAGGTCACGTGATCAGAATTGGATTCTGTAAGGATCCAACTCCGATCCAACACTTAGCTAGACAATTCATTCTGCTACATCCATCATGCCCACAGTGCACATTGTGATAGACCTTCAATCCAACTCCAATCGTCCATCGATTGCACACCGATCAGAAATTCGCATCTCCACCACTCAATCCGCCTGCCAGAAGGCAGACCGCGACAGAGTGCTTAAGTACTCTACAGAAGGAAACCCTAGGCAGATAGACAATTTAACTCTACTTCAGTAGATATAGTTTTACTCTACAGAACACCAACTTTAGTCTTGGTTCAGAAACCATTGCCATACCGTGCATGTCACTCCTGGATCGAGAGTCGACCCGTTGGCCCATCCACAGTGTATCCAAGATCGATTCAGACTTTTACATTATTGTTATATCCTGAAAAAATTGAAAAGCGTATTTTAGAGGATTTCTTAACTAAGATAGACTAGTGGAAAGCTACTATAGAGACAAAGCTTTGGAAGGTCGCCGAGCTTGCAAAGTTGGTTACTCTGCTGATATAGATAGTTGGTAGATTAGTAGGGAATACTAGGTAAAATTTGATCAATCGGCTAAAGCAACTTTTTCGAACTATATATTTCTATTTTTCACCGTTTGATCTTTGTTTATCTATAATTAGAGCTCTATCTCAATCTTACAAGTTCTATTTGCTTCTCTCGCTCTATTCACAGCTTACTTTACTCGTATTTTAAGGCCCTTGGAAACCCTAGTCAGAGAGGTTACTCGTATAGACAAAAGTATATACTCCGTCTGTGAACGATTTATGGGCGGAATAAACTCGGAGCCGGCGCCATACGGCGCCAAAATCACGTGCCAATGCTACCGCTTTCCACTCAGTTCACGATAGTTCCCCACCTCTGAAATCACTCTTATATCCTGCGTGTAGCAGCTCTAAATTTCCTCTTAAATAGCACAAAACTGGACACTCTACATGTCTACAGGAGATGTAATGTTTGACGACGACAGGCTAGTTGAAGAAATGCTTCTTAGAAGTCCCTATACTTCAGAATGCCTGTGGCTATTCTTACCTATGCCTGTCCGCCTGGCGACTTTTCCGTAAGCCCCAGGGCGCCCACTATGACCCATGCTTGGAGACCTAGCGACATTCAAGGTTTAATCGCTCCGTGGAACAAACGCGACCGACGATCGGGAGGAGCAGCAAGGTCAGGATGAGGTCCGGAGGAAAGGAGCGGATACGATTAAATCTGTGACTTTTGCAAATTTGGTCGCAGAATTGCCTGGCTTAGTCTGCGGTGAACTTGATATCGAAGATGTTCTTAACCTGAGTCTTAAGAATCTGTATTCCTGCAACGTCGGCAGTAGACGCTCCGGGAGCACGTAGTCCAATTTCTCGGACAATGAGCTGAAGAGAGGCTTATTTGCGAGGACGCTGTATCGAAAGCGACAACTGCGTAGCTGAAAGTTTCCTATAGGAAGAGAAGGCCTATTTTTCTCAATGGGGAGGGTTGTGTTCGTGTCGTCTCGGGGCCCCTTACGAAGAGCCTCCCAGGCTTCCCGCTGCATTGTTTACGCGGCTTCATTCTGTCTGCGAGACTTAATGCCAGCGACAGGGTGCAAAGATGATACATGCCTGTATACAGAGTAGAGGGCGCTTAGCTGGCGAGCTCGGGTGCATAAATACTCAAACCCGAGGGCTGTGGCCGAGTGCAGTGGTAGCAAACCCCGCCGCGCAGCACACGTGCCTCTAGCGGGAAACGCGCTCTCACGTCGCTCTTCACACGCGCAACTGACCTCTGCGTCACAGATGCCGGCGTCCCTCCGCCACGACTTGGGCACGATGCGACTTCTCGGCGCCCAAATGCTCCGTGCTCCTCGCATATTCTTTTCGAGCTGGGCCGTCGCTCGCACGCGTACTCTGCCACGCGTGCTGCCTCCAGAGCTTCCGGCCTCCTACACCCGTGCCCGAAGACTATCGTCGCAGCCTCACTAATTGCAAGCGCGCCCTCTCCCTGCACCCCCAATCGCCCGGGCCCGCGCCCTTTCTGGCGACCAGTTCGTCGCTTTCGCGCACCCCGCCGCTGCCGCAGTTCACAGCGATTGTAGTTCGCTCGACCGCAACTATAACACTGCTGCTGCGCATATGCTCACATCTACGCCGGAGAATAATACTGACGGTGGAACGCTGGCGGGCGTTGTCGGTAGTCATCGAGACACCGCACTACCGCCAGAGGTGATCCACGCGCTAGTCCAGCGTACTGGGGCGCTACACGCACAGCTACGGGAGCTCCAGAGGCGATGGTATCCGGAAGACTATAGGCCAGAGGGGGAAGATATTGCTGGCGGTGGAGAAGCGTCCATGTTACTGCCAGGCGCAGCCCCCACAGCAGAGCTCGCCCGGCCATTGCTAATGCAGTCGTCCTCGCACCTTGCGACGCCTCCGTCTTCCACGACGCTACCCGCCGCCATTGACGCAAACGAAAAGGAAGATGACATTGGAACCGTCCTTTCCGACCTCGCGCGCCTTGTCTCAGAAGTCGGCGAATTCACGCACACGCCCATCCGCGTCATCACGTCCTCTTCCCCGTTTCCCCACTCATGCCGTGCGCGTGCGGACGCTTCCTCTTCACCTTTACAGCGTAGCCAGCATGCGCACGACCTTTTGAAGCGCCGACTCCTGTCACCGCGAAAAGCGCAGGGTGATCCTACCCGGCCGTGGGTGAACGTGGAGGGTACTGATGCCAGCACCGATGACGTAAGCGAGATCACGACTGGAACTGCCGCTGAGAAGAGAGAGGACCTTGCTGCAAAGGCGCCTGCGTATTTGGGTCAGAAAGACGAGGTTCCGCCGACATCGCCGAGGCCGGGGTACCGGGAACTGCGTGGCAGCACTGACGTGGGCAGTCCGCCTTCGGTGCCTTCGGCGGGGCCATTGTCTACTGTTTCCCCGTCGGGACGCAACTTGCGCTTTAGCACCACTCCTGCCACTGGAGGAAACAGTCCGCGCGCCTGGCGTAGGGATTTCTCACTGCGGCGCGCGGCGCTGCTACATCGACGGAGTCTTCTCCCAGCTGTTGGGGGGGACGGTGACGGCGGCAGCGCTGCGGCCGGGTCTGCGTCTGTGTCTGAGTTTGGCGCCAGGTGTGGGTCTAGGTCCGATCATGCGACGAGTGTCGATAACGACGAGGAGTATGAGATTTTGTTTAGTGGTACTCTTCCGAGCACTCCAATCACGTGCACGGGCACGGAAACGGACCCTAAAGCGCGGACTAAGGTCGACAGGGAATGGGATGGCAAGAGCGGGTGGCTCAGGCGAAATGATAGAGAGAACGATGACGATGCGGTGATGCAGGACCGGGCTGAGGCCGAGGCCGAGGCATCAGCTAAGGACATGTTGATGGGTGGTTTAGCAACTGCCCCGGACGTGAAAGTCCGGCGGTCGTCTGGGAGGGTTGCGGTGCTTAAGAGCAAGGATGATAAGACATCTCTCAAGCAGGCGCATGAGGGTGTGACTGGAACCGCATGCATCAACTCTGAAGACCACGACACTGAGAAGGAAGATGCAAGACAAGAACACATGCAAGACACCGCATCATACAGCATCCATTCGTCGACAGAGCAAGTACAGAGCAGCCCCCCCACCATGTCCACCGGCGACGTCGACGAAGATGGGGAAGACATGGTTATTGACCTCCTCTCCAATTCCTCGCGGTATCCACGCCCTACTATTGCCAGAGAGACAGACTTTTCTGACGACGGCCGGCCCTTGCACAGCCACAGCTGCTGGCGACCAGGCTCAGAGCCGCGTTCTGGGCCAGTTGACGGGAATGAAATTATCGTCCTCCAGTCACCGCACACGCCGGATCCCGGACCAACACAACCAGAACCCACAGTTGAAGCTCAGCAACCTCCTGTCCCGACAATTTTGGACTCATCTCTCACGTCATTTCCCGTCAATGTGTGCGTGCGTGATGCGTCGCCGCTATTCGTCCCGGGCGGCGGAAGCGATTCCTCGACTTCTCCCCTGTCCACGCCGCCAAGCCAGTTTGCGCCTAGCACGGAGAGCAAAAATGAAGCCGACCCCCCGAACTCCGCGACCTCCGCGTTCGAAGCCGTTGGCACCGCAGAAACCTATTTTTTGGACGGAGAGTATGCGAACGCGCTGCTTGCGACGCCGTCAGCAGGTAAGAACGAGCGCCAGGAGAGGCTGAGGAGGAGAAACTCGGTGAAGGATGGGCCGAGATTGACCTTGGGAATGGCTTTGGCGACGATTGAGGCGAGCAAAACAGATGCTGCTTCGCGGGATGAGAACGAGGAGATTGGTGAATACGAGGATACGAAGGCTAGGTGGGCTTCGAGTGAGGGGGAGGATGTGGTCGGTATTGTACAAGTTGGGTCTGAGTCCTCTAAAGGGAAGAGGAAGATCTTGTCTGAATCTAAAGCCGTACACGACGAAGAGCCGCAAAAAATGGCCGAAGGCTCGCAATACATGCCAGGCCAGCACAATGGTCCGGCATTCACAAATCAACAGGAAAATACTGCTACCGCACGCGCCGTAGGCCCTCCGGAACCGCGGCAGGATGTGGCTGCGCCAAACCCGTCCAGGGACCTGGACGCCCTCACGTCGCCGCTCGACGAGCCACGCCTACCTCCCATCCTTTCTCCCGCCAAAGACAAATGGGGCTTCTCAATCACACAGTCCGGCGCGAGTACCGATGCGGGCGAACACCCACTTGCGGAGAGTACGGGGTCCAGGACGAGCGACGCTATTTATGCGCTGTCAGAATCACTGACTCCGCAAACGCACACAGGCAAAAGTAACCCAAACAGTCCAAAGATGCTATCTGATGCCACGGCCACGAGAGCGAGCGCGCAGGATCCGGAACTTGAACTTGTGACGCGTGGATTCACGACGCAGACTGCGAGCAACAACAGCATGACGCTGGAACGCGAGGCACCCGAAGGTGGCGAGGGCAAGGACGTCGTGGGGGCATTTATCAACTGGATCATGCACAGCAATGACGGGTGCTGGAAGCACGCCCCAACAAAGCACCTGCTAGGAAACATAGAAATACGCGCGCTCGACCATCTTCGGCTTAGTGTCGCCGAGGAAGAAGGCATCAAGGAAGGCTTGCGCGTGTGGGCTTGGGCCCGGAAATCGCACGCGTCTGGCACGCGGAGCAGCCCGACCACCAGCGCCCGGGCGCCGCCGTCGCAGGCAGCTGCGGAGCGCATGTTCGAGGATGCCGTCTTCGTCGGCGAGCCGAGGGATTCGTACTACTGCCGACTCGCGCCGAATGGCCAGGGCGACTCCTCGTGGGTCGTCATGGTGGGCTCGGGCTTGCTGCCGGACAAGGGCGATTTGCAAGACGAAGACACCCCCAGGAGGTGCGACGGCGTCGCGCTTACCACCCCGCTGACCGTTATCCCGCGCACGCTCAACCTCGAGCACGCGTTGATTGGCACCGAGACCAGCGCCACGGTGTACATCTTCATCGTGATCCCAGCGAGCGAGCGGGCGAAGCTCGATGAGTGCATTAGGCGTGCTTTGGGGGAGGACCAGAAAGCCGACTTAATGGTAACGGCCTTAGGGGAGCCTAGAGTGCGCACGCGCGGCCAGCGGGGAGAAGGCAAGTTGTCCAAGCCCGAGTGCCCCGACTCCACCGTAAACCACCGCCTCCTCTTCATCCCGCCGAGCACGCTGCGCATGTGGAAGGTCGACTTTACGTGCCTGGTGCGGCGCGTCAATGATCGGCTCCTAGTCGGTAGTGGCGCCTGTATCCAGGCCGTTTGCTGCGGATTCCCTGGCCGGCGGACGGGGATCTGGAGCGTGCTGGAGATGTCGTGGCGGGCGTCTGCGGCAGAGCGAAACAATGTCGCGCGCGAGTGCAGTGAGTGCGCGAAGAGGCTGGCGGTGGGCGAGGGCAGTATACTGCCGTCCAAGACGTCATCCACTCAGGAGTGCGAGATACTTTTGTCGCCGCCGTGGCGGTCGCCGAAGTCGGAACTTCTCCCGCCGGCAGACGATCAATCGGCGGTTAGAGGCGTCGCCTCGCTGCGGCAGCGGCGGAGGTTGATGGACATCGCGAGCGAGGCCGTCCCCTTCGCCGAACTGCCACTACCGGACGAACGAGTCGACAGAGACCAGCCTCGCGCTCGGGGCGCCGCGCCCGAGGACTGGCTAATGACTCGTTCCTCAGATGACAACGACGCTACCGCGGAAGGCATGCACAGCCCGAACATCCCGCCGGCAGAGAGCGACGCGCCGCAAATCAAAAGGTCACCTTCGGAGTCACCGTCTGTCGAGATGCTGCCGCCGGAAGAGGACAGACAGGTGGAGGCGGACGCCCCTCGAAAGGACAAGGGCAAGGGCGTCGCGCACGCGGACGAGCGCCCGGCGTTGATTTCCATTAGCGACACGAGCGAAATACCGCAAATCTCCATCAACACCGATTCTGACATGCCTATCGCCGCGGCGCCCACAAGTCTCCTGCCCTTGGCAAGCAATGGCACCGATGAAGAGTGCGCCGACGAGATCCGCACCATTCGCGACTTCATCACCGAACATGACATCCCGCCCGCTTTTTTGGATAGTGTAGGGCCGTCCGATTACTCCGAACGCCTTCACCAGTTCAACCCGGGCCAGTGGGTCGACGATGTCGTCCTACGCAGGATTCTGCTGCACATCACGGCAGGCCTACGCTATAGCGTTGTGGACAGTCTTCACCTCGACATCTCGCGACCAGAGACGCTGCTGCCGCACCTTCCCGATCGGCACGAATTCGACGGTACGATCCTCCCTTTCAGCGTCAACTTTGCGGACCAGACCGCGCACGCCGGAAAAAACCACTGGGTTGTCGCGGTGCTCGACTGGTCCGAGGGGATGTTCACTGGCTACGGCATACACAGGAATCTGGTCAAGACCTGGGCCAACGTTGTCGGCGCCGCCCTGTGTCGGAGACTCGGCCACGCCACGCAGCCGCTCGGCGCCAACGACGACGCGACCTGCGCGCTGCTCTGCGCCAACGCAGTGGAGCAGCACCTCGATGCTTTCCCAAAGAACATCGCCCTTTCACCCGTGCAGCTCCGCGCCCGCTACTTCCGCATGCTACTCGAAGCGTGGGTAGCCCCTGCGCAACAGGCGATGCTAGCGGGGGCCGCGACCACCCAAGCTGAGGCGATACCCCTCGCCAAGGTGCGGTCGGAGGAGAGCACGCCTGTGCCGGAGCTCAAGCTCAAGAAGTACACCTGCGTGTGCGACACCCCGGACGCGCCGGGCGTGCACACATGCATGGAGACAGACGTCAGAAGCCTCGGAAAAGAGTCCGGCAACGCGGAGCTGTTCTTGCAAGCGCTGCGGGCGGAGGATGGCAACATGCCCGACCGGCGCGCGCGCTTAATCCAGATGATCATGCAATGTTCGGCGGAGCATATAGGTCCCGCCCTACTCGAGCAATTCCCGCACATATTCCAGGGGTTCTTGCCCGACAGTCAGCCGGACAATGAGTTCGGCCGGAGGATGTTTTCGCTGCTGGAAAGGCTCGAGCGCATCAATACGCATACGCAGGCGAGCGCTTTTGCGCGCCGCGTCACGCTAGTAGAGCTCGCACGCGTCTTCGAGGCCGAGCTGTTACGGACCAAGAAGGACCTTCACGGAGAGCGCGCCAAGCGTATCCGGGCCTGCAAGTACAAGATGGAGAAGCCGCCAGATAACAAGGACAAGCGCGCACACGCCGAGACGCGCGCCCTTCAGAAGATGTTCAATGGCCTCTCCGCCGACGACCCGCGTTGCAAAAAGGGCAAGTGGGCCGCTGTGAAGCGCCAGCTCAAACAAGGCCAGACGCTACGGTTCCTAGCTTCGCGACTCGGCACATGGGTGCTAGCTGTGCTACCCGGGGACAGTATCAAGCCCAAGGCCGTGTATCCGACCGCGAAAAAGTGCTTCCGGCTATTTTGTAAAGACATTCAGCCGAGCGAGTAGGTTTCCGTCGTTGTGTTCTCCTTTTTTTTTTCTTTTCCCCATGTACTTACAGGGACAAAGCTACGACAACATGACGGCAGACCGTGCTCTCTTCTTCACCTGTTGGCTTCCGCTTCTGCGTCCGGAGCTCCCGCGCTTATCCTCCGTCGACTCCCGCCTACTCCAGCCCATTGTCGAAGCCGCCGGCGCCGCACCGGCGCCGCTGTCGCAACCGTACCACGCGCTTCCCGCCGCGGCGTTCCACAGCGTCGAGACCGCAGGACCTTCGCTCAGAAATATCCGGCCCAAGCGTGCGGGCGAAGGCGATGACACGTTCGGAGCGCAGCGCAAGCGCCTACGCACCAAGCTCGAGGGGCCTCCGCATTTCGAGCAGCAAGCGCATGTGCAGAGCAGTCCAGCCTCCCCCACTTTCAACGGCATGTATAAATCCGTCCAGCCGCCCACGTACAGCAACGCGAATTATTACCTCACTCCGTACCAGCACGACCCGACAAACCCGCAATATGCACCGTATGCTTCGCATTCTCACCACCCTCATCAGGGTGTTCCTCTCCAGGACTTTCAGCAATACCAGCTGCCACCGCCACCGCAGCCGGTCGCAACCCCCTCGCCTCCACCGCCTCCATTATGCGCGATGATGCCGCAGCAAGGTAGCGCGAAGAGCAACGGGGAGGAAAAGGAGCCGTGGATGGAGAAGGCTGGGCCGGCGCCGACGCCGGCAGGACCGGTCTCGCAGTTCTCGCTGGAGCGGCAGAAGCGGATGCTAAGCATGGAGAACGAGAAGATGACATGGAGCTTGAAGAGGGCAGGAACACGGAATAGGAAGGTGTATGGAAAGAGTAATACAGGGTTGTAGATTCATTTCTTGTCTGGCGTATGCCGTGAAAGGGAGTTGCATAATGGCGTTTTTGTGGTGCATCATGGATGCGTTCCGCTTGGAAGTGATGGCGTTCTTGGAAAGATACCCACTATTTGCAATAGCGTCGGAGACAATCAAATGGCCGCGAAGAATGATTAGGATCCTATTCTTAATCATGGAAAGCTTGAATAATATTTTTTTACATATAGGTGGTCGAGTTTGCGGCGATTAAAACAGCTTTCCAATTATCGCGCCGAAGGCGGGACGTTTCTACCATGCAAGTAACATACGCATGGTCCACACTAATATGGGACTACCGCTATGGAAAAACAATGTTAGAGATTGGCATGCTTACGTCTCTGTATTTTCTGACAGTGCATGCTTGGTACTGTACAGTGACCCCTAGATTAATGGCGTGGCTTTGCTTAGCAAAAGAGCGCGGGTGAGTATCCAATATGCGCATCTTTTGACGCGGGCGTCACTGCGGGCATCATGAACTGCTCTCAGTTCTGCAAAAAAAACATAGGGATATGTATTTCTATCAGCATGCAAGGCCCGCAACTGCTGCAGCATGATTGTTATTTACACCAATCTAAAAATTTGTTCTACAGACCTGTTCTTAGCGTCTAGTTCCACGGAATTTCTTTGCACACTAGCGGCCTGGACAGATTTCGGCGGCGTACTAAGTACGCAATACTTCCCCCCCCGCTTACGTAGTATGCATACCATGCGCGACTACACAAGCGCGGCAATTTTTCTACTAGGTGAGGAAAAGCACAGCTGCAACCATAGATTAGTCATGTATCCCCGAATATTTAACCAAACCTCCTTCCTCGCGCACTACGCAAGCGCTCGGGAAAAGCCTATAAGTATAGGAATTTCTCGCGGCGAATCACGGGCGGTTTGTTGTTTAGTCGGTCGTCGGTCTTACTAGCTACGCCTAAGTGCATTGCGTCATGTTAATGAGTTTTGACCAGTTTTGTCCGCTGGCTCCCAGTTAGGTCTCTTTGGCGAGTTCAGCGTGGCAATAGCACCAAAACAAAAAGTAGTAGTCGAGATATTCTGAGCTCCTAGCTATAGACTTACTATATAAGTCTTTCTAATTAAGTCTATATCTATATAAATATTGTTATAGATATTATAGTAGCTACGTAACGCTGGGGGCTAAAGGAAATACCGACCCCGGTCTAGCGTATAGCGTATATAGATCGCAGAGTGCAGGTTTACGTCAACCTCAACCCTAACCTCAACCTCGTCTACACTCTGTTTACCACCGTATATTCTATAACGCTCGACAAATCTTTATTCTACTTTTTCTTGTAATATGCATTTGTACTAGCCCCTGCCGCTATATATAATGTCAGGTATAAAATATAACGCTCAAGTGTCTACCCATAAATATACGTTCAGTTGTCTTATTGTATACGAAACCTAAGATAAGCATACACAAAGTTACGAGCTTGAGCCTTTAAGCTACAAGAATTGCATGGCATAGTGTAACAAGTCCTCCCAACCCATCCTACATGACATGCATTGTTGCCCGACCGCTCTCACCATCCATTGCCCAAATCTTCTTTGGCGGCAGCCTTAGCTATTCAGTGAACGGGCCACAGCTTATAAGGGCTAAGCTTCGCTGCAGTTTTCTCCTAGTCTGTTGTCTGCGACGGTACATCAAAATGCCAGAATATTCTATTGTGTAGTTTATCTATGTATATACCATGACTACAAGTTCAGATATTAGTCCAACATCCTCAGTGCCAACTAGCACCGTAGACCTAGACTTGCGGGAGCGAAGGACATTAACGATAACCGCACTAATGCGCATAAGTACTCGCTCCGCAGTAGCGGGACATCTGGCAACCCTTAGCATTATAATCGCTGAATGATTAAAACGACCGCTTAGGCCAGTTCGGTCGGCCGTCTTAAAGAGCTAGCGGCCGCTAGGGACAACACGACTATCGCTACAACATGAAGTACAGGGAAGAACACGCAGCAGAGACAAGACTATATTGCACATGTAAAAGTATGGGGTGCAGCCCCGGGAAGACTATATAGTATAGGGGTACGTTCAAAGATCGCTAAAGCGGGGCACAGCACGTACATGCCGTCAAGACTCTACCGCATGCACACATAACCCATTGACGCTTTGAACACCATCCCAACGTTAAAAAAGTGTCCCTCTCATCAACAGCGGCAAGACTACCAAACTCCCTTAAACCTCTATTGTCTCAGTCGCTCCCTCCCATCACCGGGTAGCTCGACGGGCGGCGTAAATGAATCAGGTGGCAACTCTTGGACCACCGTTTGCCCCGCGTTCACGCCAGCCGGAACGTCTTTATACGGTGGGTCTTGTTGCGATTGGTTCACGCCCATGATCAGTCCATGGTTTTGGGACGCCCCTTTCTGCCGCCAGTTGCGCCAGAAAAAGAAGCAGACGACGGCGACAGCGATGACACCGACTGAAACGCCAACGCCAATGCCGGCTTTTGCGCCGGAAGAGAGGCCGTCGGAATGAGGGAGCGAACGCGCAGTCGCCGTAGCTGAAGGCGATGCTATTTTCGAATCAACATACAGCCCGGGAACTCTGATGACGGTGGACGGCCGAAGTGGACTTACAAGCCGCGGTGGCTGTCGCGGATGTCTCGGGGAACGTCGAGGTCTAGACGATAGCGCCAGCCAAGAAGACGGCGGGCCCGATGTCGAGCTGCCGCGAGCGGTCATCGCAGCAAGAATAGTCGTCTTCTTCCGCCAGCGGCTGCGTAGCGTTGTAGCTACAGCAGTAGCTGTCGGCGGAGCAGGCGAGCGCAGGCCAGTTAACTCTCGGAGCGTCGGAGTCTGGTTGAGGTGGGGTCGAGTGAGCAAGATGGGCGACGCAGGAATTGAACAGTTAGTCCGTTGGCGTAGGCTGACCTACGAGTGTCGTTGGTGTTGCAAAAAGACGGGCAAGCGCTGGAGCGCCACGCCGGATCTGTGCACGACTCTCTCCAGTACCGATTTATATTTCCCTCCAGCGAGCCTTTGCAGAGGCCATTAGTGAGGCACTCGTCACCCAAAACGCAGCAGTGACTATGGTCCGCGGTAGAGTTGCAGACGAACCAGTCGGTCGTGTCGGAAGTCGAGCCATCGGGAAAGTAGCAAGCCTGTGCCAAGATAGTTCCGCACAGCGAAAGCTGCGCGAAGAAGGCTCGCGCATCGGAAGCGTACATTTTGCGGGGTTGTGGTGTGGTTTTTGGGTACGGCTAGGCAGCCATTTGTGCAGCGTCCAGATGGGTCGGAGTCTCGCGCCGGCCCTCGCAGAAGGCTGAAACGGAGGAAGGCAACTTACGTACCACGTAGTATGTCTAAAAACCGGGATTTGGAATCCTTCTACGTCACGTGAGAAGGAACATCGGCACCATATCATACCCAACTAAAGCACACTAGTGAAAGGCTCTCATCAGAAGAATTTGTAAGCCTACCGATGAACGTCAAACTGGCCTCATGGCACAGACGGGAAGTCGCAATTAACTCTAAGCCTAGTCTGTGAGCGTCATGCCAAGGTATTGATTGGGGGCGGAATAAGCGGACGCGTATACCTACATAGTTCCCACGGCAGCCTATCTCGTGCCTGTTATGTAGTACCCGCGCACGGACTTCCGCCCCAAAAGCGGGTCGAGAAAGGATTGAGCTTCCATTGGACAACGATAGCGGCCAAGTAACCCCAGTGTGCATCCATTCACCAGACACCCCAGTCTAATGCCGGCTGGGCAACCAAGTACTGCACGCGCCGAGCATAGCATGGAATTAGCGCTTCAATCTTCCTTTTGGATAGGTACACTTCCCAAGGTACCACGCACCTAGAATAGCATGCTTCGAAATGGGAAGAAGGCGGCTGTCTCCAATAAGGCACGCAACAGCGCGCAGCCACTGCTAATCATCCCCTCTCAAACTCGAACTGGTAGGGCAGTTCATTCTGTCCAGGGCTGGGAGTGAGCCTGATGACGCTCCTGGCTGATCTCAATGACGAAGCGGCCGACGAAGACAGTTCTGTCTCGGTCTGGAACGTTGGTCTCTGCTGCTGTTGGCGTGAGCCCATTGAGACACCGGAAGGCGTGCGCGGCGCGGCCCGCGTTCCCGATGACACCTTAGCGGCGCGCGATGGCGCGGTGCGGATGGTGCCGGTGACGCTGTTTGAAGACGAGAGGGACTCGGAAGAGGAAGGTTCGCTGCCCGCGTGCGGCGGGCGAGGCGTGTAGAAAGGCATGCGGCTGCCTGACTGAGTCGACGCGTCCGATCCGCTCTCTCTCCTCTCCAGATGGCCTTCGCTGTAGTATCCGCTACCATTAGCAAAGCTCTGGTGGTCACTATCGGCGTCTTCATCGCTGTCTCCATGTTCATCCTCATCCTTCACACTCGCTCTCAATTCCGCCACCACGTCCTCTTCTAGCCCGTTCATCCCGCCCAGTAGCTCCGCAAAGGCGTCCATGAGAACGCGGAATTGCTCCTCTGTAGCCGGGGTCGGCCCGAATCTCGCACGCTCGTACTGCGCCACGAAACGTGCCCCGAGTGTCGGCAGCTTTATCAATCCGAACGACGTCAGCCGCCCGATGTATTCGCGCAGAGTCATAGCGGCCGGCCGGCGCAGCGCTGCGACCACGCGCGCGTCCGGCAAGGCGTCGAACGCACCCGGCATTTGCCCCTCCGCGCCTTCGTCCCCCTGATCTTGGGCGTGGTTTCCCGGCGGCTGCGGCGCAAATGCGGGATCCACGGGCGCCATGCTGACGGCACGCGCTTCGATCAAGTTTGGCAGCTCGCGGATCACGCTGAGGAACTGAACGTTCGGTAGGTCCGGGCTCGCAGGGCAGGACCATCCAGGGTGCTCGATCGCGCCCCAGGGAGGCCGTTCTGCGCTCGCGATCGGTATTGCGACGGCGCTCCACCCGCCGCGCTTGCCGGTCAGGCGACGTTTGAAGCCCTGCGCATGCGTGAGAGCGTGCGGCGCGCGGTCGGCCGTCGCCGGCCGCTGCAGGTTCAGGTGGTGGCTCGTGGTGCGGGAGGCGCTGGCCGGGGAGACGACTTCGATGGCATTGGATATATCGCGCGGGCGCGAGTCCCAGGCGATCAGAGCGGAGCGCTCGAGCTGCTTGGCGATCAGACGACGCACGTTGGTGCCGACCTCGCCGGGCTCGACCGGGATGTAGGCTTTGGGGATGGCAGCGAGGGCGGCGCGGTTGGTGTAAAGGCGCGAGGCGTAAACAAAGATGACGAGAAGGGCCGTTATGAGATGTGCGCCAGCGATGACAAAGATGTTCTCGATGTTGCTATTGCGGTAGGACTGGTAGATTGTGTCCCCAGGGGTCACGGCGATGAGGACGAGTACGAGGATGAAGAGGCCCGTGTACGTCGAGCTGTACCAGATGCGGAAGAGCGGAACGCGCATCTCTGGAGACGCCGGCGGGACATTGCTGTCCTAGGTATGCTGAGGGCGTCTAAGGAGGGCGGGGGAAGCGGGTGGAAGAGTTGGAGTCGGTTGAGGCGGAAGAGAGTCGGAGCTTTGAGGTGGCGCAGTAACGAATTCCCCGATCGGCCGAAGCCAATCACACCTCGCCGTCATCGTGTTTGCTGCTGGAGTCAACTACTTAGTGAACACCATCCGCACTTTTGGGGGGAGCACTGCGAACAGAGCGGACGAGCAAGAGGCTGCGCGAGGCGAAACCTGTCGGTGTAGACATAATTGTAGGACCATATTGATCCAGCCGGAAGGACAAGTAATCCCCAGATCCGACTAGGATTGCTTCCGCGAGCATCATCAATTCACCGTGACTTGCTAGCCTAGCCATTGTGTATGCGCTGTAGAAAGAGTGATGAATTCAAGCCGATAGTAAAGCCGGCCTGCTATTATCGACTACTGTAGCTCAGACGCTGAACACAACATTTTCCTCTATTTGGGCATGGTCTTTTTCTCATCCCAAATCTCCGGTGACGCCAATATGTTCCAATATAGCGTTCGCGAGCAATTGTCCTGGCTCTAAGTTTCTTGTGCCAGTTCCCTTACATTAGTAGGTACGCTATAGAAACCCCGCTTGTAATAGCTTCCGCGGTGTTGCTTGTTTTCGAAGAAGCCTTGCGACGCTTTTGTGCCCGACGTGCTTTTGACAAGTGCACATGCAACGTAATCTCAAACGGATGAGATCTTACTGTACTCTATCACTGAAGAAACTATTGTAAGCTAGTCGATTAACTACGCTCCATACACTCCTCCATACGCATGTCGTACGTATTGTCCAGGCTTCGCGCACTTCTACGCGGTGTTGAACTGCAAGTTTGCACTGGCGAATCTCGCTTAGAGATTTGGACCCGGCTTATCCAGCCTCAGAATGCGCTCCATGACAGCCCCGAAGTCTCCCACAGTCTTCTCATCCGTGTTGATTGCCCTCCAGCCGACGATGCGATCCGGCCTGACGAGGACCGCCCCCTTTGGCCCGACCCCGCACATCTTCTCCCACGTGCCGTCTTCGTCTTTCCAGCCCGTCTCGCCGCCAATAACGTGCACGTCCACCATCTCGCTCTGCACACCCTCCCAAATTCCCGGTGTCCGCGTCAGCAACGCAAATCTGCCCGCGCGGCTCAAATCTCGAGTCGACAACCGAGTATCACCTTTCTGCAGCCAGGCGTGCGGCACGTGGTGGCCCGGGATCGTGCTTGGGAAGTAGTTATTCGTATCGAGCTCGCCGTTTTCGAGCAACGAGCCTCCATGCCTATTGTCCTTGCCTTCGCCGTCAATGTCCGCGCTAGGGTAAAACCAGCCGACCTCCGCGCCAATGGCATGAAACTCGCCGTCGAGCGAGCGCTGGGCCTCCTTGACAGCCTCGCCGACCTCCTTGTGGCCTTTTCTAGCAGGGTCAAAGTACGTCTTCATGGCATCCTCGTTCTCCTCGACGCTCTTCGACGCCGACACACCCAGCGCATTGTCCATAACGAGCGTGTGCGACTGTAGATTGTGCAAACTGGTGCGAGCGACGCGCTCGCCTATCGGCCTGCGCTCCTCGTCGTACGTGTCGAGCAGGCGGTCATACTTGGCCTCATTCCCCTCTCCTGCTTTGATGACCAGTCCTAGCTTCCAGATCAGGTTCTGTACATCCTGCAGGCCAGAATTGAGTCCCAGGGCCCCCCAGGGTGGGATGCGGTGGGCGGCGTCACCGGCCAGAAAGACACGCCCGCCTTTGCTGCGGTAACGCTCCGCCACAACAGCGTTGACGCGCCAGTGCGAGGTGCTTAAGAGCTCCACCGGCAAATCCGGGATGGCGAGCGAGCGGTGCACGCGCCGCACCATGGCGTCCGTGTCGAACGCGGCCGGGTCATCCGGACGCATACCCGCGGCAAAGACCCATTCTTCGGTCTCCGGCCGCGACGGATACGGGCCGAGATGGTACAAATAACCCGTGCCGATGGTGCCACCGAGCGCCGGGTTGATGAGCCACGTGATGAAGGGCTTGGGATCATGGTGTTGCGAGATGGGCGACCGGATGTGCGCCGTCACCATATCGACGATGTCGCGCTCGCCGAGCCAGGCGATGCCCAGCTTGTCCGTAAGCCCACGGCCGCCGTCCGCCCCGATGACGAAGCGCGCATCGTACTCTTGGGTTTCAGCCTCTTGGCCGCCACGCCTGTGCTGCACCGTCACCGTCGCCTTGTCGCCAATCTCCCGCACGTCGACGACCTCGGACCGGTAGTGTATGCCGTCGGCGTTCAGCTCGAGCGCGCGCCGTTGCAGGACTGGCTCGAGCCGGATCTGGGGGAGGATGATGTACGGGCTCGGACTGGCGCTTCCGTACTCGCCGCTCAAGCTCCATCCGCCCCACGCGTCCCGGCGATAAATCTCCCTTCCTTGCGGACCCAGGCTGGTGAACCAGGCCGTCTGCCCGCACGTCTCCGGCGGGGCGCGAGCCTCGAGCACCGCGCGCTCGACGCCGAGCTCCCGGAAGATCTCGGTGCTGCGTTGGTTGAGGCCGCATGCCTTTGGGTGGATCGAGGTGCCGGGGTAGCGCTCGAAGAGCAGATGCGAGATGCCGAGCTGGGAGAGGTAGATGGAGGCACAGAGGCCGACGGGTCCGCCACCTACGATGATGACGGGCCACGTCTTGGGGGCGTCGGCGGGAGGCATCGTCTGGTCTCGGGCGGCTGCGCGTCTTGTTCTGTGACGAAATCGGGGAGCGCGGGCTTGCGAGGAGGCGAGGGAGGAGCGGACAGGCTCCCGGCGACCGTGTCGGCCTGGCTAAGTAATAAAGTTGGCCCCATCGTGACGAGCGCTGGCACTGGAGTCGTGTGAGGCTGGCCGAGTCGGACCCCACAGCCGCGACGGGGCCCTTGGCGAAGCCGGGCCCCGCACAGGTACAATGTGGGGAGCCCTCGGCTGCCGGCGTTCAGCGCGCCAAAGGAGACGTCGGGCCGTCTCGTCGGCCGAGCCCAGCCGAGTCAGCGGGCCGCCACGGGGCATCTGCGCACGATTCGTGCTGCGTCACCGCCGCCTGCGCCACAGCCTCGGCCCTCCGGTCGGGCCGGGCCAGCCACTTCTGCCCCGTGCAGCTCGTCTGGAATCCTCGCCCGGCATCTTTCCAAGCGATTCCACTCTCGTTCGGCCTTTATTCCGCGCTTCTTATATTCCATGCACCGCCCGCGGCTTGCTTCCTTCCCCTGACTTCGCCCGCGGTCTGGGATTGTCCTAAGCAAACCGGCGTAGGTGAGTTTGCCCGTTTGCCAACCTCGCGCTCGATTTGCTTGCCCCAACTCCCTCATGATGAAGCCATAGCTGGCACCAGGCCGAGAAAGACTTGTACTCTACTTGCTGCGGAATAGCTGTTGCTGGAGACGCGCATGTCTCCATGCCCTGACCTTATACTCTATACGCGCACCCTCAACTGTCTCTGGTTTGGAGAAATTGCTGACAGTCCTCGCCAAGCCAATTTTTGTCAACAACACGTGCGAAAACCTCCCCACGTCCGCGCCGCATTCGCCCTCACCATGGTCCTCCATAACCCCAACAACTGGCATTGGGTAAACAAAAATGTAGCTCCTTGGGCCGAGGAGTACTTAAAGAAAGACCTGTCCGGTATATCCGCGGAGGCAGACGGCAACTCGGCCCAAGTCGAAACTGTCACGTCGATGGAGGGCGATGTGGACGTCAGCCAGCGTAAGGGCAAGGTCATCACTCTTTTTGACGTGAAGCTCTCGCTGTCGTATTCTGGTACGTGGCTGAATGGCCGATTTGTGTGATCCGGCTCGGCAACTAACTCGACGGCAGGAAAGACAAAGGACGGCGAGGACGCGAGCGGAACGATCACGGTACCAGAGGTCGCCCATGACACAGAGGAAGACGAGTATGTTGTACGTTCCCTTTGGCCGGAAGTTACCCCAACCGCTTTCCGAACTATCCTCTTACTGACACAGCCCAGTTCGAGATAAATCCATACGGCGACTCGGCCTCGAAGCAAGCCGTCAAGGACCTCGTGCGCAGCGCCATCGTCCCGCAGTTGCGCAAACACCTGGCCCAGCTCGGCCCCGCCCTCATCGCCGAACACGGCAAGGACATCCAGCACGCGCCAGGCTCGAATCCTTCTTCGGGATTCTCAACCCCGAAAGTCCTCTCGAACACGTCGATTCCGAAGTCGTCCGAGGCGTCCAAGGGGTCCGGCACGGCGCAAGCCGCCCCTGGCGGCCCGGCGGTCAACGTGACGACGCTGACGGACGAGGAGGAGTTCCGCACGACGGCCGAGGAGCTCTACGCCACCTTCACGACGCCGGAGCGCGTCGCAGCGTTCACGCGCGCCCCACCCAAGGTATGGGAGGGCGCGAAAGTGGGTGGCAAGTTCGAGCTCTTTGGCGGAAACGTGGTGGGCGAGTTCGTGGAGCTAGAAGAAGGGAAGCGCGTCGTGCAGAAGTGGCGGCTAGCGCAGTGGCCGGCGGGGCATTTCAGCACCTTGAGCATCGACTTCGACCAGAACAACGTGGATGCGGTGACGGTGATGAAAGTGAAGTGGGAGGGCGTTCCGGTGGGGCAGGAGGAGCCGACGAAGCGGAACTGGGGCGACTATTATGTGCGGAGCATCAAGACGACTTTCGGATTTGGGACGGTGCTGTGAGGATGACGTAGGTCGGGGCTGGCGAACACGGTCTGGGATTGCGAAGGAAACAGGGGCATCACGTGTGGGCGTCGAAGGCTGGGCTAGAAGGCATTGACCACGTACGTGGCGCGTTCCATGGAATAAGAAAAAGACATGATTAATTTTCTACACGACTCTAGCGCGCTATGCTGTAAATATTGCAAACGACTGCTTACTTGCCATGGACTTCCATTTCGGACCGCTTGCAACGCTACCAGCTCACCAGCTGCTTGCACCGATCAAAGCCCCCCCTCAGTTGCCTATCCGGCTTCACTACCTTTCCCTTTAGGATGGTGTACCGCACGATATTCTCGCAGTCCTCCGGCCGCACTCTCGCCAGCCAAATGCACTGCATGGCCTCTCCCGGCTCCGTCGGCTTCTCCGCCTCGCCGTCCGCCGCCTCGCCGTCCGCCGCCTCACCATTCGGCTTCTCGCCCCCGTCCGCCGCTTTCGTCGGCGGCCCGCCGTCTCCAAACGCGCCTGCCCTCCTATACAACAGCACGTTCGCCGAGTACTTGTGGCCGCCGACGTGGTTGATGAAGTAGATGCCGACGCCGCCGGCCCGCTCGTCGTGCAGGTCGCGCGCCAGCCCGAGCGGGCGCAGGTGGCGCTCGAACTCGCGCCGCAGCAGGGGCGCCGACTGCCCGCAGCGCGCGTCGCGCGTCTTGTGGCTGCAGAGCAGGATGAGGGCGGCGTGGGGGCACGGCCGCGACGTCAGCTGCGGGGTCGACAGGGACGGGGGCAGCGACGGTGGCGAGGCGGGCGCGGGCGGAGAGCGCGAGGTGGTGCGCGTGAGGGGTGGGGAGGCGGGCAAGGGCGAGGTGTTGGTCGGGCACGCGTTCACGTAAGTGGCGATGAGATCTGGGACGTTGGCGGGGACGACGTTGTCGACGAGGACGAAGGCGGGAAGGAGGAGAACGGTAGTCGGGGGCCTTTGGGACTGGCTGGTGGAGACGGAGGTGGAGTGGAGTTCGTGCGGCAGGGGCATGTCGGACGCGGAGAGTTTGAGCTTCTGGCGCGACCGTCAGTATACGCCCGCGAAACCCAAGTGGGGCGGGCGTAGAAGCAACCTACGCCGTTGGTGGGTTGAACGCGGCTCCGGTCGACCGCTTCCATGATGCTGCCCTTCTCGTCGGCGACATCGCGGACCTAGACAGCAAAATTAAGTTCGACTCGGTCAGCATGCGAGATCCAGGCGTCGAAAGGCCACGTGACGAGGACGCACCCAGTCCGTCTTGCCGGTCGCGACGATCAGATGCGTCTCCCATCCCTTGATGTTCCCGTAGATCTGGTCGCTCGTGTCGATGGTGAAGCGGCGCGGGTACTTGATAGTGCACGACTCGCAGTCGTGTAGACACCCGTCGCCGTCGACGGCTGGGTCGGTCTGGGGAAACAGCTGGTCCCTGCCGGCCCTGCTGAAGCCGTTCTCGCGGGCGCTCTCGCCGCCACCGAGGCTGAGCTTGCCAAAGAGGCCCTTGATCGATGAGGCCATCCTGAAGGGCCGCGGGGAGAGGGTGGAGTGGGCAGCCGGCGGGCGAGAGTCGCGGGCAGGCGCCATGGTTTTATCTGATGGGGCGATAATCGCCGGCAGCCTGCCAAGCGTGATCGGCGGGCGCAAGCTTTCTGCGAGGTCTGGGCGCCCACGCTCCGGGTGTTGGCAGCGGCAAGTCCGTCGACGCGTGCCGGACTCGACTTCGACTTCGACCTGCAGCGCGCCGAGCCCGGAATCCGGGCGCCCGCTATTTATCAGCGCCGGCGGGGACCTCCGCGGCCGTCGCCGCCTGCGCGCGTCGCCGCCGTCGCTCGGGCCTGGCAGACCCGCATCCGGCAGCCTGCTCGGGGTTAACGGCGCCAAGGCCGCGCGCCGACGCCGACCTACTCCGACCCCGACGGCACCGGGTGCAAACACGGCCCACGGACGCTGCGCTTCTCCTGTTTGCCGGCGCGCCAAAGGCTGCAAACTGGGCCTGGAGCCCGGACGAGCTGACGGCCGGTTGGGCGCCGCCTCGGCCGAGCCGCCAGCCATCCTCACCCGCGCCCCGACGAGCTCGAGCTTAAGCTGGACTGACCGAGACTTGACGGCCGCCTTCGCCCCGGCGGTGTCGCGGCCCCTGCGTGCCGAAGGATGCGTGGGTCACAGTGGCCGTCGAGGACGTGAGGAGGAGTCGGAACGGGATATTGAACCTGCCCGGACCCCAGCCTCTCATCCGTTCCTCACAATCACGGATGGTGAAGGCACAAGTCTGCCCGGAGACTCGTTCCTAGCAGATTCGGGCTTCCTAGAGCGCTCCTACGTGTCCTACGAGAACGAAGCGCTCCGGGACGGCGTTGACCACTTCCTCGCCCAGACGGTTGTTCTGCCGACCGAAATGACTCCACTCGCCGCAATTCCGTCTGCATAGTACATTAACCGTTCCTATCAGTGTATGACCCGCCCTCAGGGTATGACCCACTCAACACCATCATCCTATCCCAATTCATCATAGAACCATCAATTCTTACTCAATTTGAATGGTCTCCGGCTCATTTTGAAGCTGATCACCTGAAGAATCCTGCTAGCACATCCTGGCGTTGCGTCCTAAGGTACCACATTTGCCACATCGCCTTTTCTTCTTGGCGCCGGGGGCCTCCATGAGGACATCTTCGACCAATTCGGTCTGCCATTGCGCATATAGCTCCTCATCATCGATCATTTCTTGCCCTTGAGCCACAGATATTGGTCCTTCAGCCTTCAGTAGCTTCCTCTTGCGCTTCTTCCGTCCAGAAAGCTCTTCATTTAG